>JANAVB010025398.1:617566-1165066 GCA_029216955.1 Iris pallida | reverse complement strand
TAATTAGTATAAAAATATCTTTATTATTATTTATTTTTTTCTTTGGAAAATAAATATTAGCATGTACATATTTTATTTGCTACACCCTACATGAGGAAAAGCATTGTTAAGATTGATGGATTTTATGGAGTATATTTACCTATATAGAAATATTTATGTTGACATATATAAGTGTTTATATATATATATTTTTTTTTGTTTATATATATATATATATATATATATATATATATATATATATAAATATATATATAAAAATATATATATATATAAAAAAAAAAAAAATATATATATATATATATATATATATATATATATATGTATATATAATATATATCACTACAAAAAAGTGTCTTTTTGGGCGACACTATAAGGAATACTAGTCTAAAAAGTCCTAAAAGTATAATTCTAGGGACGGCTATATTTTTAGTAACAAAAAGTTGAATTTTTTTGGGACAGATTGTGAAAATGGATCACTATTTGGGACTAATGGAAATTTTTGTTCCAAATAATACATATTTCCGTCCCAAATAGGTCGGCGGGAATACCACACATTTGGCGGCTAATTGCCAAATTTTATGGGGGAAAAGTTTACCCCCACATGTTTCCATCGTAACCATTCGATCGGATGGATTAATCCAGATCGTCCATCCCAAAACATTCTTCTTATTCGATAGAACTTCTCAATATATCAACCTAAAAACTTTCTCTTCCTCTCTCGTTTCGATCAAAAAATGGGTGATGCTGCTCTCTCTCTCTCTCTCTCTCTCTCTCTCTCTCTCTCTCTCTCTCTCCGACCTAGGTGATCCAGTGTTGCTGCTCTTTTTTCTCTCCGACCATTGTTCCGACCTGGTGCTCCAATGTTGCAGCTCTCTCTCTCTCTCTCCGACCATTGCTCTCTCCCTCTCTCTGTCCGATTTTTCAACCCTAGGTGCTCCATTGCTGCTGCTTGGTATACTTCCTCCGATCTTTAGAATTTTTTACCAAAATGTTTTAGTCTTTGCCCTAATATTTGGATGTATGTTATTTTGTCCTAGATTATTTGCTTGGAATTTGTGTGGTTTACATATTTACACCGTTTACTCAGTTTTTCCTTAAAATTTGAGTATTTTACACTGTTTACACGGCTGCATGTAATTTTTTCGTAGATTATTTGCTTAAAATTTGAGGGTTTTACGCTGTTTACTCAAATTTTGCTTAAAATTTGAGTGTTTCACACTATTTACATGACTGCATGTAATTTTTTCCTAGATTATTTCCTTGAGATTTGAGTGTTTTACACTTTACTCAAATTTTTGCTTGAAATATGAGTGTTCTACACAATGTACATGGCTGCATGTTGTTTTGTCCTAGATTATTTACCAATTTTTTTTATCAACTTTTGCTCGAAATTGATTAGTTGTCCATAATAAGAGTTATTTACCAATTTTTTGCTCGAATTTAATTACATGTCACACTGTTTACACAGGATTATTTACCAAGATTTTTTTTAGGATTATTTACCAATTTTTTATAATTATTTACAAGTGATACTGTTCCCGGCTGCATATTTTTATCTTAGTTTTTAGCATCAGCTATTTAGGTGATTGTTTTTCTTTTGGGAAGATTTCGGTTTACGAAGTATATCAGTTTATTGAGAAAATTATTTGGTGGCAAAAATATGTTAGAACACCAAAATATGTGCACATTGTCATTTATTTGTGATTATTTGTGAAAAAATAGATTTTTTTTGTGAAAAATTGGGCCGCATTTAGACCTATCAATTGGACCGGGCCGGCCCATCCCAGCCCGGCCCGAACCCCAAATACTGCTTATCATTTGTTTGTCAATGTGTGTTATGCTTGGCTTTAGCCCAAGCAATTTGTGCTGTGCTTGGCTTTGGCCAAGCAATTTGTGCTTTGCTTGGCTTGGGTTTGCTTGGCTTTGCTTTTTGCTGTGCTGTGCTTAGTTTGGCTTTTTTTTGTGGGTACATGCCAGCCAGTCTTCATGACGGGCGGTGAACTGTGACTGTGTTATTGAGGCTAAGCCATAGAAGCAAAAATTTGGAGGAGAAGAACGAAATGAATACCCAAATGTATCATGTGCCAATCAAATCTCGGCACGGCCCAGCCCGGCTCGAAGCCCACCGTGTCGTGGGTCACGTGCCGGACTGGGCTGAGATTTTTTACCCTTGGCCCGGCCCGGCCCAGCCCGCTATAGTTCATGGGTCGAAGAGGCCCGAGCCCGGCCTACCCAAATTCAGTGTCAGGCCGGCCCGGCTGACTTGACAGCTCTAGACACATATGCATGGACAGAAACATGAGTTTGAACCTAGCTATGTTCTTTGTAGATTTTAATTTGTCAAATTATTGTGATTATGCGTTCATGTAGGAATTATTGTGATTATTTGTGAAAAATTAGGTTTTCTTGTGAAAAATTGGGACACATTTGCATGGATAGGAACATGAGTTTGAACCTGGCTATGTTGTTTGCAGATTTTAATTTGTCAAATTATTGTGATTATGCGTTCATGTAGGAATTACTGTGATTATTGGTAAAAAAATGGGTTTTTTTAAAAAAATTGGGACACATTTCCATGGATAGGAACATGACACTATTGTGATTATGCGTTCATGTAGGAATTACTCCCATTCTGGATTGATGTTAAACATATTGTAAATGGAGATGAATTTGAACCTGGTTATGTTCTTTGTAGATTTTAGTTTGTTGAAAATCGACATTTGTGAATCATGCTTGAGCTTTTCAGTTGAAATTGGTTATTTGTGCCATGTGTTAGTTCCATGTCAGTAAGTCATAATCAACCTTGGTATATTATTTTTCTTTTTCTAGCTAGTAATTGTCATAATCAATTGGTTATCTATATGCTTATTATTTCTTCTTCTTGGGCACATTAGTACATGGCTACCAATATGTGTTTGCTCTATTATTAAATTTGTCTTTGCTTGATATATTGCATAAGAATTTTAACTCTAATTTGTTAGAAAGTATATTTTTTGGAAACTGAAATGGATAAGACTTATATAGTTGCTGCCTCAAGCTATAGTTGCTGCCTCAAGTTATATGATTTTAACTCTAATTTGCCTCTGTATTTTAATTATTAGAAAGTTATATAGCTGCTGCTTCAAGCTTTTTGCCTCCATTTGCCTCAAATAGAAATTTTAAATTGAATTCTTGAAACAATAAAGATACAACTATTGTTCTGAATATATATTTTGGATGGTGCTAGGTGATAATTGTCTTTTGGAAATTGATATGGATAAGCGTTGGATTGGATCACATGATTGGAATTCAAAGGCATACAAGGATGGGGTCGAAGCATTTCTTAAATTTGCATATAGAACTAAGAATGCTGATACGGTCCATATTTATTGCCCATGTAGTAGATGTGTAGATCGTGTTTATCATAATCGACAGACTGTGGAGGTTCATATAGAGATGTATGGATTTGAAAGGAGTTATATGGATTAGATATATCATAGGAAGTTTTTGGGTGGTTTGGGTAATAACACCGATAATATAGGAGATGATATGTCAGTTGATGAAAGTGATGCTGGATTAAATAAATGTGCTAATATGACAACAATGGTACGAGAGGGAATGGGATTCTCATGTATGATAGAAAATATGGGTTGCGAGGAAGAGCCCATGGCAGAAGAAAACTTGCGGTCCGATGAATGCATGCCAAAATACTTCAAACTTCTAAATGAAGCAGAAAGCGATTTGTACGAGAGTTGTCCTAAGGGTGTCACTGAGCTATCATTTGTTGTCCAACTTTTACACCTGAAGCAACTTAATGGATGGACAAATCGTTCTTTCACAATGCTGTTGGGCTTCTTAAAAAAGGTGTTTTCGTGTGCCAAGATTCCCAAATCATACTATCAAGCCAGTAAGCTAACTACTGACTTGGGGTTCACTTACAAAACATGGGATGCATGTCCTAATAGTTGTATGTTGTTTCGAAATAAAACTGAGAATCTCGACAAATGTGAGATTTGTGGGGCTTCTAGATATAAAATTGATGATGCCAACGAGGGTAATCTTCCTCCGGTTGACCAGGGTACTAAAGTTTCTAAAAAAAAAGGTTCAATATTTTCCTTTAATACCAAGACTGCAACGATTGTTTTGGTCATCGCATACAGCTTCGCTTATGAAATGGCATGCTGAGAAGCGAGTAGAGGATGGTGGAATGAGGCATCCGGCAGATTCTCGTGCTTGGAAGGCGTTTGATGATAATAATCCATCATTTGCCAGAGACAGTCGTAATGTTAGACTTGGGTTAATTACCGATGGATTTAATCCGTTTGGTAATATGAGTGTTGCTCACAGTACCTGGCCTGTTGTAGTCGTCACTTACAACTTACCCTCATGGTTGTGCATAAAGCAACCTAACTTAATTTTGTCTATTCTTATTGATGGACCAAAAGGTCCAGGTGATAAGGTTGACGTTTATCTGCAACCGTTAGTAGAGGAGTTGAAAGAACTTTGGGAGGTTGGTGTTTCTACTTATGATGCATCAACCAAACAGTTATTTCAACTAAATGTAGCACTGTTGTGGACAATTAGCGACTTTCCTGCATATGCTATGTTGTCAGGATGGAGCACAAAAGGTGAATTTGCTTGCCCTTGTTGTAATAGGGATCATCAAGCTACCCGATTGACAAATGGTGGCAAGTATTGTTACTGGGGTCATCGTAGATTCTTATCGGGGCGCCATAAGTTTCGAAGGGAGAGGGTAACTTTTAATGGCAAATTAGAAATAAGGCCACCACCTTTGACATTATCTGGAACAGAAGTGTTAAAGCAGTTGAATGATCTCAATATTTTAACTGAATATAAGAAGGAGGACGTCTTTACAAAGAGGAGGGAAGAACAAGAAAAAGAGAGAGCAAAAACACACAGTCTGCCAAAAACAAGATTAGGTTGGAAGAAGAAGAGCATCTTTTTTGAACTACAATATTGGGAACACAATTTGATTCGCCACAATCTAGATGTTATGTATATTGAAAAAAATGTATGCGATAATATAATTTTTACTTTGCTAGGTATTAAAGGCAAAACAAAAGATAATGTGAAGGCTCGAAAAGATCTCAGAGATATGAAAATTCGATCAGAGCTACATCCTCAACCACGGGGAAGAACTCTAGAGTACTTGCCTCCACCTGAGTTCACAATGAGCAACAAAGAAAATAACATTTTCTTAAAAGTGTTGCGAGCTGTAAATATCTCTGATGGTTATTCATCTAATATATCTCGATGCATGCATACAGAAGAGCGGAGTATGTGGGGTCTTAAGAGTCATGACAATCACATTTTAATGCAACAGTTACTTCCTAAAGCTATTCGAAGGGTCTTACCAAAGCATGTTGTTAAATCCTTAATTGAATTAAGCAACTGCTTTGTGGTGTTGTGTTCAAGTGTAAATAGTATTACAGACTTGAAAAAGTTTGAAGATCGTATGGCGCTTACGCTTTGTAGTCTTGAGAAGATTTTTCCACCTGGGTTTTTGATATAATGGAACACTTGCCTATGCATTTAGTGGATGAGTTACAAATTGCTGGAGCAGTATTGTATCATTGGATGTATCCCATGGAAACATATTTGCACACCTTAAAACTTTATGTGCGGAATCATGCTCATCTAGAGGCTTCTATTGCTAAATCAGTATTGTTAGAAGAATGTATGACTTTCTGCTCAAGGTATTTGGACAATAGTACAGAAACCAAAATGAAGCGGCCAAGAAGAAATCATGATGGAGGAAAAAAATCTGGTCGCGTTGTAGGTAAAGGAGTGCACTTTCGACTTGATCTAATTATGCAAATACAAGCTCATCAATATGTGCTTTCCAACACGGAGGCAGTAGCACCATTCATTGAGTAAGTTTGTCTTGACTAATACCATGATTTATATCCTCTCGTTTAGTTATGTAATTGAAATAAATTTCTACATCTTTATACAGGAAACACCTTGCTAAACTTGGGGCAAAATATCCACAAGCTTCACAACGACACCTTATTAGTCGCCTTCATATTGAACACTTTGTCACTTGGTTTAAGGAGCATGTAAGTAGATGTATCTTTTAATGAACATTTAATATTTTTGACAACTTGCAGTAAAATATCATTATTAAACTTATTTAATATTTTTTAATATAGGTGAAGGGTTTACCAAACGTATAAATATCAGAGGAGATCAAAAGCTTAGCTTCAGGCCCTCTTAAGGATGCTTTGAAATTCAATTCTTACATTGTTAATGGTTTTAGATTTCGAACAAAAAAATTAATCTTCGTAGAAAAACTCAGAATAGTGGAGTCCGCCTAAAAGCAGAACAAATGAGTTATTCTAGTCGGAAAGATAGAAATCCTCTTACAGGGGATGTTATATTCTACGGACAACTGATAGACATTATTGAGATAAAATATTTGAACGGCATGAAGCATGTTTTATTTAAGTGCAACTGGGTTAATCCACGAGTGGGCCAGAAAATGGATGAGTTTAATTTTACTCTGGTGAACTTCAATCATTTGTTATACAAAGAGAATAGGGTGATTGATGAACCTTATATCTTAGCATCCCAAGCAGAACAAGTTTGGTATGTTCAAGACCCTCTAGAGTCAGATTGGCATGTTGTTGTTCAGATGTCGCCGCGAGACACATTTGACAAGTACTCAACAATAGTAGAAGATTTAGAAGCTAATAGAGTGGAACCTTATAGCATGCAACATAAGGATGAAGCTCATAATGGATCTTGGATTAGGCAAGGAGTAGAGGGCTTGGTGGTTGACACAAATATTTGTGATGGTGATGATGACCATGATGAGAGTGGTCATGAGTAGCAAGTTTGTAGCTTGTTTTGCAACTATTTGTGATGGATATCAAATTACAAACTTGTATCTCTTAGCTATTTTATATCCTTTCAAGTTGTTGGTTGTTTTATCTACTGTGATTGAACGTTGATGAATTTTGCTTATTTCAGTGAATGTTGATTAATTTTGCTTATTTTCTTTACTTCATTCATTCACAATTTCTATTAGAAAAAATGTTTACAGGAAAGTGGTTGTAGAAGCTATACTATACTTCATTCATCTTGCCATATACTTGCTTCTACATGTTCTATGATAAACATGTTCTGTGATAAACATATATTATTTAGTGGCTCTACTATTTAGTGGGTTTTGGGTGTGCTAGCCATCCTATTGTGGTCATTGTGCTGTTAATAATAAATATCATTAATGTTGTAATATCCGCATGAGGATAGTATATAAATGTACGCAAGTCGTTTGCTTATCAGGTATTTTGACATAGAAACTCCTCAATATACTGGAAGTCTGGAACAAAAAAGTTCTGTGACATTATCTTGTAATATAATTTTAATCATATATGTGTTTGTATCTAATTAGATTGTGTTTTAATTATTACTTTTTTGTCCATTTTGCCCCTCTCTAGACATTACTGTGATAAACATGTTTTGTGATAAACATATATTATTTAGTGGCTCTACTATTTAGTGGCTTCTACATGTTCTGTAATAAACATATATTATTTAGTGGCTTCTACATGTTCTGTGATAAAGCATCCAAATTGTAAAGTACCATCAAATTATTTAGTGGCTCTTCTATTCTGGCTTCTGTATCTCTTTAATTCATCATGCTACTTATACGAGACTGCAATTTGTATTTGAGTTGATAGTATAGGTTTGTAATGACCATTAACGGGATAACCCTGCATATTGCATTTTTCAACTTCTATTAGGAAAAATGTCCCCACAAAAGAAGAAGTTTATCAAGCCTGGGTTCATGTCGGGATATAAGAGGCAAAGATTGGAAAATATTACTAGAAATAAAATGAAAATGGATGCTTTGAAATTGCAACAAGCTTCAAAGCTTGTAATAAATTCCAAGATAGTTACTCGAACAAGTTCAAGTAAGATGGGAAAAGAAGCGCAAGTGAAAGAGATGATGAGTATATCCCCGTCGGTGATGACTTGCTTAGCGAGGAAGATAGCAACCATAATGAAGAATCTTTCGACCCTAAAATGAAGAAGGTAATAAATTGGATATCAAGTCTTGTGTTTTCTGTCTTCATTCATTGGAATATCTCACTATTTTTCTTACGTTGTAGGTTGCAAACAATGATGACTCTTTTGTCCCTAAAATGAAAAAGGTTAAAAATTTGATCATAAGCGATTTTTTTACTGTTTCAGTGTACAGCTTACTACTATGGTTGCAAATGATGAGAAAAACAACATCCGGGGTCCTCAAGTCTTGATCCTCTATTGGTGCTGGTCTTGACCCTCTACCAATGCTTGCATTGCCAATGTCTAATGAGCTCTGATACGCTCTAATACACCAGTGTGCACCTAAATTTCTTCTGATACGCCACTGTGCAATTGATACTTCTTCTGATACTCGGGTATCCTGCTAAGGTGGTTTGGTTCTTCATTGGTAGAGCTGGTTGAGCCGCATCATGGATGTTATTGAGCTCTTGCAGACCCACGGTGAGCTTCAATCTGATGCCTAGCTTCAACTTGATCGTAGAGGAAGAGTATTTTACTATGGTTTGAGCTTCCTTGCATAGATTTTTATTCTGATTTGAACTTCCTTCTATGTCTTATTAGTGTGTTGGACTATCTTGACAATTCTGGATATTTGATCCTCAAATTTTGTCGAGGATGAGCCTTTTTCCTTTTCTTTATATACATATTGAATCTAATTTTCTTAGATCTAATACAACACATATAGCAAATGATGAGAAAAGCAACATCCGGGGTCCTCGAGTCTTGATCCTCCATGGATGCTGGTCTTGACCCTCTGCCAATGCTTGCTTTGCCAATGTCTAGGGAGCTCTGATACGCTCTAATACACCAGTGTGCACTTAAATTTCTTCTGATACGCCACTGTGCAATTGATACTTCTTCTGATACTCGGGTATCCTGCTATGGTGGTTTGGTTCTTCATTGGTAGAGCTGGTTGAGCCGCATCATGGATGTTATTAAGCTTTTGCAGACCCACGGTGAGCTTCGATCTGATGCCTAGCTTCAACTTAATCTTAGAGGAAGAGTATTTTACTATGGTTTCAGCTTCCTTGCATAGATTTTTATTCTGATTTGAACTTCCTTCTATGTCTTATTAGTGTCTTGGACTATCTTGACAATTCTGGATATTTGATCCTCAAATTTTGTCGAGGATGAGCATTTTTCCTTTTCTTTATATACATATTGAATCTAATTTTCTTAGATCTAATACAACACATGTAGCAAATGATGAGAAAAGCAACATCCGGGGTCCTCGAGTCTTGATCCTCCATTGATGCTGGTCTTGACCCTCTGCCAATGCTTGCGTTGCCAATGTCTAGTGAGCTCTGATACGCTCTAATACACCAGTGTGCACTTAAATTTCTTCTGATACGCCACTGTACAATTGATACTTCTTCTGATACTCGGGTATCCTGCTATGGTGGTTTGGTTCTTCATTGGTAGAGCTGGTTGAGCCGCATCATGGATGTTATTGAGCTTTTGCAGACCCACGGTGAGCTTCGATCTGATGCCTAGCTTCAACTTAATCTTAGAGGAAGAGTATTTTACTATGGTTTGAGCTTCCTTGCATAGATTTTTATTCTGATTTGAACTTCCTTCTATGTCTTATTAGTGCGTTGGACTATCTTGACAATTCTGGATATTTGATCCTCAAATTTTGTCGAGGATGAGCATTTTTCTTTTTTTTATATATATATTGAATCTAATTTTCTTAGATCTAATACAACACATGTAGCAAATGATGAGAAAAGCAACATCCGGGGTCCTCGAGTCTTGATCCTCCATTGATGCTGGTCTTGACCCTCTGCCAATGCTTATGTTGCCAATGTCTAGGGAGCTCTGATACGCTCTAATACACCAATGTGCACTTAAATTTCTTCTGATATGCCACTGTACAATTGATACTTCTTCTGATACTCGGGTATCCTGCTATGGTGGTTTGGTTCTTCATTGGTAGAGCTGGTTGAGCCACATCATGGATGTTATTGAGCTCTTGCAGACCCACGGTGAGCTTCGATCTGATGCATAGCTTCAACTTAATCTTAGAGGAAGAGTATTTTACTATGGTTTGAGCTTCCTTGCATAGATTTTTATTCTGATTTGAACTTCCTTCTATGTCTTATTAGTGTGTTGGACTATCTTGACAATTCTGGATATTTGATCCTCAAATTTTGTCGAGGATGAGCATTTTTCCTTTTCTTTATATACATATTGAATCTAATTTTCTTAGATCTAATACAACACATGTAGCAAATGATGAAAAAAGCAACATCCGGGGTCCTCGAGTCTTGATCCTCCATTGATGCTGGTCTTGACCCTCTACCAATACTTGCGTTGCCAATGTCTAGTGAGCTCTGATACGCTCTAATACACCAGTGTGAACTTAAATTTCTTCTGATACGCTACTGTGTAATTGATACTTCTTCTGATACTCGGGTATCCTGCTATGGTCGTTTGGTTCTTCATTGGTAGAGCTGGTTGAGCCGCATCATGGATGTTATTGAGCTCTTGCAGACCCACGGTGAGCTTCGATCTGATGCCTAGCTTCAACTTGATCGTAGAGGAAGAGTATTTTACTATGGTTTGAGCTTTCTTGCATAGATTTTTATTCTGATTTGAACTTCCTTCTATGTCTTATTAGTGTGTTGGACTATCTTGACAATTCCGGATATTTGATCCTCAAATTTTGTCAAGGATGAGCATTTTTCCTTTTCTTTATATACATATTGAATCTAATTTTCTTAGATCTAATACAACACATGTAGCAAATGATGAGAAAAGCAAACATCCGGGGTCCTCGAGTCTTGATCCTCCATTGATGCTGGTCTTGACCCTCTGCCAATGCTTGCGTTGCCAATGTCTAGTGAGCTCTGATACGCTCTAATACACCTGTGTGCACTTAAATTTCTTCTGATACACCACTGTGCAATTGATACTTCTTCTGATACTCGGGTATCCTGCTATGGTGGTTTGGTTCTTCATTGGTAGAGCTGGTTGAGTCGCATCATGGATGTTATTGAGCTCTTGCAGACCCACAGTGAACTTCGATCTGATGCCTAGCTTCAACTTGATCGTAGAGGAAGAGTATTTTACTATGGTTTGAGCTTCCTTGCATAGATTTTTATTCTGATTTGAACTTCCTTCTATGTCTTATTAGTGTATTGGACTATTTTGACAATTCTAGATATTTGATCCTCAAATTTTGTCGATGATGAGCATTTTTCCTTTTCTTTATATACATATTGAATCTAATTTTCTTAGATCTAATACAACACATGTAGCAAATGATGAGAAAAGAAACATCCGGGGTCCGCGAGTCTTGATCCTCCATTGATGCTGGTCTTGACCCTCTGCCAATGCTTGCGTTGCCAATGTCTAGTGAGCTCTGATACGCTCTAATACACCAGTGTACACTTAAATTTCTTCTGATATGCCACTGTGCAATTGATACTTCTTCTGATACTCGGGTATCCTGCTATGGTGGTTTGGTTCTTCATTGGTAGAGCTGGTTGAGCCGCATCATGGATGCGATTGAGCTCTTGCCGACCCACGGTGAGAGTCGATCTGATGCCTAGCTTCAACTGGGATCAAATTGTAGAGGAAGAGTATTTAACTATGGTTTGAGCTTCCTTGCATAGATTTTTACTATGGTTTGAACTAACTTCTATGTCTTATTAGTGTGTTTTTTGCATGGCTTACTACTATGGTTTGAACATCCCTATGTCACTGTGTTGGACTATCTTGACAGCACCTACCTATATACTGCTACATTTATTATGTATTTTCAGGTTGCATACAACAGTCCTACGCGTAGGTCATCTCGTATTGCAAAGAATATGAAAGATGTCATAGCAATGGGTGAGAGGACATTAGATCCACGATTAGAACCCTCTTTTATGGAGGATGTCTTGCGCATTCCTATAACAAGACATCAAATTTTTGAGGAGAGCGATGATGAGCTTTTAGATAATGAGCCAGTAGAGAATTCTGAGAAAATACCGAAGGGTAAGTTTTGTATTGAAATTTATAATGTAAATTGTGAGCTATTAATGGTTCTGGTTTTTAAGTAGTCTATTTCTGAGTCTTTCCCTTTTATTTCTGATAAGGTACGATGGAGAGTGGACCTTACACTAGGCAACATAGTGGAGCTGCTAAGGCATGGAAAAAATGGAATAATGGAGTAAAAAAAAATCATAGAGTGGGATGAAGATTGCCAACCGGTTGGAGAACATGGGCACCATTTGATGTCTCATCTTGGTAACCTTTCCCGAAATGGCAAATTGTTTCCATTAACAATGTTATCTTGGTGTAAGGCTGATAAGGATAAACTAGAAATGGTCTGGGCGTCGGTTAAAGTAACTTTTCCCGTCCCTTTATCAGTATTTTTATGGATTACTATCTTTATTTTCACTATTATCTTACTTGATAGTGAACCCCCTATTGTCTGTCTTGCTAAACCTAGACACATTGGCATTGACTTTGTAGTCATTAACACTCAAGGTCTGTATTGTAAGCTACAGATCATAGCACTATAATTCACCATCAAGAGTAAAAATAAATCGATTGAAGCAGTTGTGGCCTAGAAGTGTTGATTGAAACTGTCATTTCAAGTACAATATTTTGTTTATATTCTTTTAATGTTGGAATCAAGATGTTGAAGTGGTTCCTTGTTTTTGGTTTGGGATGATTCAACTAATTTATATCTTGCTGTTCTTGTGGTTGTTTGGAAGTATAACCTCGGATATCATGTTTGAATGCTTTACCATCACATGTTGTTCATATATTTTTGCTATTGATAATGGCTACTTATATTGATAACTTAGATATCATGTTTTTTTAAGGAAAACACAAATGCACCCGATGCTTTTAAAGCTATTTGCTTTAAGAAAATGGGAATTTCCTGGAAGGCCTTCAAGCATCGTGTGAAAAAAGACTTCTATACAAAGTTTGAGACCGATGAAGAGCGCCTAGCAAATGTGCCGCCCCGGGTGGAGCCCAGTCAATGGCCAACTCTAGTGGCATATTGGGGCTTGGGTAATACACAGGTATAAATCGACTAACAAATAACTTACATCCATATTCATACTAGTGGCAAACCCTTTATTTCAATTTACTATATAATGTCCAAATATTTTTTTAGAAAGTTTCGGAGAAGAACCAAGTTAATCGCAGAAAACTTTGTGCTCTCCCTAGAACTGGTAGAAGATCATTTCCAGAAATAAAGAGAAAGGTTAGTATTATGTTTTTTGGAAAGATAATTCTCATATATTTTCAGTTGATAATGTATAAATTTTTTTCTTACTTTGGAACATGCATTCACATCAAAGGAGGCTAGAAAACAAGCTTGTTGACCTTGTCAACAAGTGGAGAGCCACTAGAGGAAAAGATGGCAGTTATAATGAAGAAGACGGGGCTGATGGAACAGAGGTATATAAAATTCATATTTGTAATGAGTTTTTTAACAAAATGTCAATTGTAAATTAGAGAAAATTAACACAAACCTCCTTGCATGCTATAGAAAATGTTAGAAAGGAGAATTGAAGAGCTACCAGCTGAAGAACGAGATAACGAGGAGCAATTGAATAATGTTTACAGGGAAGTGATTGGACAAGATGAGCATGGTCGAGTTTTAGCCCAAGAAGTAGGTGTAAGCGGTAAAGGATCAACATCCTTAGCAGCTCATCAGACTGAGATTCAACAAGCAACAAATGCTGAGATTGTACAAATACGAGAAGATGCTGAAAAGTTACGAGAATATGCGAAGAAGTTGAGAGAAGAGACTGACGCATTAAGGAAAGAGCGTGAGGAGCAAGAGGCCCGGCACAAGAAAGAGCTTGAGACGGTCAAGAGTGAGCTTAGGACTGAGCTCAAAGATGAAGTTGTGGCCATGTTCCTGAATGCTCAACTACTTTCTCAACAATCCAGTACATCGTCCAGGTAATTTGCTAACTATCAACTTATTACATTGGTTTTTCTCTGTGATTCTTATGTTCGGTTTTCTTTCGTGGCTACAATTTATGTTTGGTTCTCCATTTCCTTTCTTTCAAGTTAAAATTTGTATTTATTACATTGGTTTCTTTTCTGGACTAATTTTTTGGACTGAATTTTGCATAGTCTGAATTTTGCATAATCTCGGTATCAGTATCGGAACTGAATTTTAGCTTCTGTTTTTACTGTCCTTTTTCCTGGATATGTTCATCAATGCTCTTTAGATTGTCATTACATTTTAACTTATTCTTAGTCTTTTGTAAGATCATCTTGGAAATGTCATTTTTATTCTTGATTATAACTCGAGACAAAATGGCATGGGTCACCTGTGTTTGCTTATGAAATTATTAGTAGAAGTTGTTCATAAAATCTGTACATTCAGTGGTTAGGGACCTAGAGGTTTCTCTCTGCATTTGCTGATGCTGGAAAACACAGATTTTGAACTGTTTCCATCATTACATAACATATTGCCAAGTTATTTTTTACATAAAATATGTGTATCATTTTTGTACTAGTTACCTGAGTTTATTGGCAATATAACCACTTGCTGGAAACTCCGAAACCAGTGATAAAATTTTATGGTCTGGCTTAAACACCTTTGATTTATGTAGTTTCTAGGGACTTAAGCTACAGATGATCACTTTTGCTTACCAATCTAGTTATACCTACCTATTAATTCCTTTGCTATTAGGGAATGGAGATTTTGGTTTTGTTATGCTTATTATAGAAATAAAACAAGTGTGCCTTCTCTCTTCATCTCTTTCTATGTAGAAAGAAGAAAGTTGAGACTTTATCAAAGACCTCCATGGGGAGAAGTAAAAAAGTCAACTTTGTTGACAAAATCTACAGTATCTTCTTCATTTGATCAAGATTTATAGTCCAATAGTTTAACTGTAATGATCCCTCTTCCTTTGCCGCTACCAATCAGGCCCTTAGCCAGGACCCTTTTGCCTATGAATACCCAGACTAGATCATTCAAAAATGTCTCTGTTTCATAGCAAAAGCTAATGCTAATGGAGCTTTATTGACTCCCACTTTGTCGGATTAACTCGTCTTACTGAGAATTTAACTTTTATAACATCTTGATCTCTTCGTTGGCCTCGGCTTTGCGAGTGCTTTATTGATATTATCATTACTCGGGCATGTAGAACAGTTTGAGAGTTGGCAATCGATCACTACATTGATCTCTTCAACTCGTTGCTTGTAACATGGAGTGAGTTTGAACTTTTCGTAACGCTCTTCTTATTTTTCATACCATCATTTGCATCTTTACGACTGTTTTTATCTTCATATATCATAATGCTGTTATGGTTTGCGCTTTTATCACGTCTTCTCTCAATTCTAAAGTTTGTTATTGTGTTAGGAATGAATCAAAATTGTCTTCACTTAGTCAATAGTTTTGTTAACTACATTCATTATTTGTCCAGTGTATATTGACTAAGCTTTGTCAAAAAGGGGTCTATAGGCTTGTTCAAAGCTATGATTGTAGGATTCTCAATCTATTTCAAGTTTGAAGTGATGCTGGTTCCATCCCATGCTTTGGTTCCTTTCCATGCATGTCCTGGGTGTCATGGGGTTAATAGAATTCTCTGTTTTATCTTTTTCCTGGACCGATTTTTGGACTTAACTTTTTATATTGTCTGTACAGATTTTAACTTTTACATTAGTTTTTTCCAGCTTGTTACTGTAATTCTTGCTAGAATAATTGTACTTTCCATTTAAAATGTTTCCCAATTTTTTTCGTCTTCACTTAAAGCTTCCTTTTTTACTTGAAGCTTCCTTTGTCACTTGAAGCTTTTTCTGTACATTGTTTTTTTTTCCAATTTTTTTGTACGCAGGTCTGTACAGTTTGGAAGAACTGTTAGTAGGTTTGTACAATTTTTTTAAACCTTCACAAACTAATGTGGTCTAGTCTGTACAATTTGGAAGAACTTGCTTTTCTTTTCTGGTTGTTCGTGTATAGTTAGCAGGTTGCTAATATATTGGCATATCTTCATTTGCAGGTCCTTCAAAAGCATTCTGGATATGCTAAAATGATGGACGACGATCTTGTGATGATAAAAAGTTTGGGTTAATTTTTAGGTTCATGTTGGATATACTAAAAATATGGTATAATGGTGGAGACAATGGGTTCATTTTGTAACTGATATTGTGGGTGATGTATAGTGTTTTGGATTTATTTTGGAAAAGGTGGTTAAGGATGCTTAATGGGTTCAGCATTTTGTATGTAATGGTGGAGACAATGGGTTCATTTTGTAACTGATGCTGTGGGTAATGTATAGTATTTTGGATTTATTTTGGAAATGGTGGTTAAGGATGCTAATGTTAAGCTTTTTGTTGTTTATCAATTGAACATATATAGTTATATATGGATTTTGTTGTCTTCTACTTAATGGTAAAGAATGCTTGATGTTGTTAAGCTTTTTTTGTATTGGAGCTCTGATACCTAGAGATACATCTGAGGACAAGCTTGACAACGTCCATGATTATATGAATTATGTGTATTTAAATTGTATGTTTTATAGCTGAAAAATACAGACAATAATTTCATAAGTGTTACTTTTGGGATAGTTATGCAATTGTCCTAAATATAAACGACATTCTTTTGTAACGCTGGCAAATTTGTTTAGGACGGATGTTATTCGCCACAAACTATTTTATTTTGGGACCGTTTTGTAAACCGTCGTAAACATGTAATAATTCAAACTCTTTTGGTACGATTAGATTTTTCGACCCTAAAACCAAATTAGGACGGTATTTTTCGTCCTAAAACTTTTTGCCACGCCACCCTAATAGCACTGTCACTTACCGTCCTAAATTTCGTCCCAAATTACAATTTAGGACTGATTTGGGTCTTTTTAAGACGGATTTTTGGCGTCCCAGAAAGACACTTTTTTTGTAGTGATATATATATATATATATATATATATATATATATATATATATATATATAATAGTTATATATAGATAGAAATAATAAAAGAAAAGAAAAGAGTTATATATATACATAACTATTATATATATATATATATATATATATATATATATATATATATATATATATATATATATATATATATATATATATAAAAGAAAAGAAAGAGGGGGCGAATATATATATATATATATATATATATATATATATATATATATATATATATATATATATATATATATATATATATATATATATATATATATATATATATATAATAGTTATGTATAGATAGAAATAATAAAAGAAAAGAAAAGAGGGGGCGAGTTTACTCTCAAATTCTCACGAGAACATCTCCTCCAATAACCCGCGAGCCCCAGATTCCTAAACACTGTTACACGTATACATATATAACTACACACTAGGAAAACAAAATAAACCTAAAACCGAACTCCACAAACCCTAATCCCGTTGACCCACTCGACCCTCCACCCTCGCGACCTTTCCCAACGCCAGGCCGCCGCCGTGGGCTCGCCGGAGCACCGCCAGGGCCGGCCGCGCGCTCAACAGAGCATACAACATTAGCAGTATCGTGTGCCGACACCCATGTTCCGGGTTCGATTACTTCTTCCTCATTGATTTTTTTCTCTAACCAATTTTTCGTATGGATGCACCACATAACCCTCTGCTAAAAGCTTCAATTAGTTTAGATCAATTTGTTCTTGATTCACCATGAAAAGCTGTAGAAAATCAATGAAAAATTATTCTTGACAAGTTCGAAACACAGTTGTAGGTACCCTGTTTGGAAGGCCGATTACTGGCAGTCCAATAGAAATCTTTAAAAACCTTCTGAATAAAGTTTTAGAACACATATAGGACTATAATACCTAGTTTTCAGTTTCTGTTTTCATCCAGTACAGAGAAAGTTAATTGTTTACAAAAATCAAGAAAACCCACAAAATTCTGTTTTAAAAAACATAGAAATTTTGCCGATACGGCGTGCGTCCCGACAATCCGGACGACATGGTCGCAACTCGTGAGCATCAAAAGACGTCTATGGACGTTGCGGACGTGTGGGATTCGACGAAACTTATTTTCGTCGTACGTGCGCGAAGAAATCGAAGCGTATCTGCCTAGCTACCCCGTATCGGCCCCTTTGCAAACTAGCCTGTAACTTTGTGCACGTTCGTCATCTCGAGACGAAACTTACGCCAATAGGACCGTATCACTTTTTTGGTCCTGTATGTCAAGTTTGGTATGATTCTGAGAAGGTCGATCGGAACGCTATTTTGGCGGGACGGCGACCCGACCCAACGGGCAAATTTGTGCACAGTCCACCGGAATCCAACTTTGGACATACGGTTGGGTCGATATCGTCAAATCGAGCCTGTAGAAATATAGTTTGACGACTGAGACCGTAGATGTCGGCACACTTTTTGGCGCAAAGCGGGTCCAATGGCGGACATCATTTTGATCCAAAATTACCGTTTTGTCCTTGTGTCCAGAATTGGACTTATGGATAGACTATTCCAGCTAATTTGACTATTCTAAACACGTTGGTAATATCTGTTTCAACCTCCAGAGACTTTTGTTAGAGTTTGACTTTTGTGGCTCGTCGATTAACTAGATAGTATTGGTTCTACGTGCTACCACCAGGCAAGTATACCTTGTCGAACTTATATAGTATTTACATGTTTTTTTTCTATTGTATTTCTTTTCATATTGCCACATGCTTCTCACATTCCACTTGGTTTACCATCTACTGCCTTTTTTGTTTTATAGATTTGCTTGCACGTATAGGATATTAGTTGTTTTTATTGATTGTTTATTGGTCTTCCTAGTGTTTACCGTGTCTTGTGATAGAGTTTCCAGTTATGCCATATTTTCTTGACTTGACTTGATATTAATTGATGGACTTAGACTTGTCTTGAGTATGACCTGACCTGACTTGACCATTCTCGATTGGGAGTATCTTGCATTATACTACAATTAAGATAACTATAGATTGGGAGTATCTTGTATTGTACTACAGTCTATAGGATTTTACATGACCTTTATATTCCTTTAGGAGATGAGATTGATACTAGGATTGGTTATTCTCGATTGAGAGCATCTTACATTTTACTACAATCGAGACATGCTATAGATTGAGAGTATCTTGCATTGTACTACAGTCTATAGGAGTTAGTCGATTGATTGATAGCCAAGTCTAGTATTTACATTTCCCTATGACATGTCGTTTCTTAGATGTTCTTCTGGCATTGTTCTTATCTTCCGTACATGTATTTACTGTCATATTAGTAGGCATGTTTTATATATCTTGCTAATCCTCTAAAGACCTGATGATCTCATCAGGTAGTTGATTGCACGGAGTTAGTTAGCTGATCATGATGGTAGTTGATTACTTCAGACTCAGGTATCTTTCGTGATTACATATTTATATCCGTTATTTGCACTCTGCTTGTTAGCCTAGTTTTATAGACTCATGTTATGTCTTTGGAGTCTATTCAGACATATATGCTAGTGGGCTGCAGACCACGAACCATAATGTTCATTCTTCTTTTATATTCTCCTGGTGGATTGAGATATAGTTTAACTTACCATATTAGACATGATACCCTATTCTGGACAGCGTATACGTATTCGAGTTGGGCTTGAGTCTGCTTGATACGTAGTTGGCTTGCGCACGCGCTCGCATCCCGAAAAACGGGTACGGATTGTGACACACACCCCACAATATAATCACCATCATATTAAATTTGGTATGGTTACCACTCATGAAACCTAAAACCAAAAAATTTAGAAATCATAACTGCCAATAAATGTCAACATTTTGCACATAACTTAAAAACGAAAAAAAGGATGTATAAATAGAATTACATAAAAATTCAATGATAAAATTTGCAGCACTACTCAAAACAAATTGTTACCAATAGAATGATTTCACAAGTAGATAAAAAATTATTCATCATAATGCTTTCACAAGTAGATCAAAATTGTTCAATGACAAAATTTGTAGTGCTCAAAACAGACCGATCATCACAAGGCATCAAAATGATTTCACAAATATTCCAAAGCATAGTCATAGATAATAAGTATCAGAGAGAGAACATTCATGGGATATAGCTAGTATTTTGCACACAAATTTTCCAAAGCATAGTGACAAATTTTGCTTCTATTTGAAAGGTAGTAGCCCAGACTTTGCACAAAAATCTTCCAAAGCATAGTCACAAAATCTTCCAAAGCATAGTCACAAATTTTGCACATAGTATATGGTTGCAAGAAAACATGCAATCTAAACATTATAATGATTTTAAAAAACACTTGCACTATAATTTGTCCACAGTCGGGTGTCTTTCTGATAGAAAGGAAAAAAATTTCCAAACAACTACATATTATTTTTAGCAAGAACAAACATGCACACAAAAAATCATGTATAATAGATTATGACTTCATAGATCTAGAAATCCGAAATCCACGAACGCAAATCTAAAATCCACAAACCTATGCTATATAGATGTACAAATCCAAAATCCGAAACAAAATATATCTCATGCAATTAATATTATTTTCGGGTTTTTATTCATCATAGATCTATAAATCCAAAAGAAAATATAATAAAAGTCATAAAATTCCTAGATATAGTTTAAAACCCTAAAATAAATTAAAACTCATGCAATTTATCACAGATCTAGTAAAAAAATCATATATAACACTAAGATCTACAAATTAATGCATGTTTTCTAACATAATTACCATAGATCTACTAATTAGCATTAAAAATTCCTATGTTACCAAAACCCCTATATTTTCTAGTCATTTCAGCACGAACCTCTATAATTTTCACCACTAGAGAAGAGATGTCACTCTTCGTTTCCGGTATACATATTTTCCTACATTGTTCCATACATGGTGTCTAGTATCTGTATCATATGCACATGTATCCTATAATTTCACCTGGTCATGACATGAAACAGTGTTTCATCGCGGAATAGTGTGCCACCCCTTGTCCTTGTTTGGTTATAGGTGTGGTTCACTGCTTCAATGATATAATATAGACCATGTTGTGATCTGGATCCTATTTATCTACTATGTTAGGTAACATGTAGCATGGCATGTAGACTTGGACTAGGTCATGTTAGAGTTGAGTTTAGTGGATCAACCCCCGCCCATATTAATATTCTCTTTCCCTCTCTCTCCTCATTACTTTTATTTATTCCCTCATCCACCCATAGGAAAGTACATCTTGCACAAATGGAGAGACCGACATTGCTCATTTTATTTATTTGACTTCCTTTACTTATTTTTAGTCTATATTATGCTTTATTACATTCTCTACAAGTTTAGTTCTTGAAGTTTTCGATTTTAATAGCTATTTTGGTGTAGATCTAAAGTTTCAAAATAAGGGTTTTACATGATTTTGAGGGAATTATCTAGTAAAACTTAGTATCTTTGAAAAATAGTTGTTCAATGTTGAGAGAAATCGATTTCATGCAGTTTGGGTTTTTATTTTGCTTAATTTCGAGTTCTAAAGAGTAAGTTATGGTCATGGCAAGTTTTTGGTTCTTCGATGGCCGAACTTGCTGTATGGGACGATGACCTCCATGTGCGCAGGAGGCCATGTGGTAGAAATGTCAGGTGGCCATGGAAACTTTGTCGCATGCACCCCTGATAACGTGCGCATCGTGCACATGGGTTTCCCATGTGCATGAGATGATGGCACATCCTTTTCCTTGCCAAGCACATGGTTGCTATGCACCTAGCTTGCCACGCTTGCTTGCTTATGATCCAGGTTGCTATGTGCTTGGCCACGACAAGTGCTTGCTTGCTCATGTACTAGGCTGTTATGCGCCTGGCCGTGCCATGCTCTTGCTTGCTCATGCGCCAGGTTGCTATTCGCCTGATCATGCCATGTGCATGCTTTATCATGCGCTTAGTATGATCATGGGCCTATTTTCCTTCCCGACCTGACTAGATCATGCCCCTGGATGTACTTATGCGCCTGAGACTCCATGCGCCTGATTGTTAGATTTATAGCTTAAATAGTTCTTGCTATTTTCTTGATGACTTGACTCCCTGACCCATGCGCCCATGTGCCTATGTGTCCCATGCGCCAATATGGCTAAATAACCTATGTGCCCGGAGGATTCATGCACTACTAAAATCTGTCAAATCAGCGACGCCTCAGGACGTTGCTAAATAGGAAAATACGTCGCTAATTTCAATTATCGACGTATTTAGCGACGTTTGGACGTAGTCGCGATTAACCTAGTCGCAAAAAACAAAAAGTTTATAACAAACTTTAAAAGAATCGTACAAAGTACAATAAATTCTGGGAAAGTACAACTTTAGAAATCTGATCAGAAGACGATCACTTTATCCCTTGGACTATGTGAACTTGAAGACTAGAGCCTCTGGAGAATGCAGCAGCAATTTTGTAAGAATTTTTGATCTCTGTGATGCTTTGAAAATGATTAGAAACTCTATTTATAGAGTTCTGGAAATAACTGTTTTAGTAGTTATTCTGATGTACGCGAGGTCGAACTGCGCCACTTTGGGTTGCGCCAACCTTATGTTGCGCCAACTACCATTCAGTTACACAATCGTGTACTAACTATATTTAGACGCTGGCATCATATGATTGAGATGCGCATGGTCGTGTACAGAGTAGTAGACACGTTTTGAGAGATTAGTGGCATGTGTGCTACGTCATCCTGCTTTAGAATGTAAGTTGTCTCAACTTTATCAGGTTGCACGAGCTTCAGTCAACGAGTCAAACTGAGCCTGATTAGATTGCGCCTAGGCGCAACTCAGTGAATAGGCACGTGGCATCATTTGGATTACATGTCAATCTGCAAGTAGAATTTGATCAGGTTGCGCCTAGGCGTAACTCATAGAGTGCACATGGCATCATTTGGATTACGTGTCAATCTGCAAGTAGAATTTTATCGGGTTGCGCCTAGGCGCAACTCACAGAGTGCACAGAACAGCTGTCAATCAAATCGTCTCGAGCGCCACGCTTTGCGGGATTCGAAGAGATTTTCTTCGTTTATCGTGCTGTCAGTTGTCAGTGTTGTCAGGCAATGATGGCAATTATTGTCAGGCGCCACGTAGGCTTTGGCACAATATGATTGGGCGCAGTCTGATATAAGGCGCAACCTGATCAGCGGCGCAGTTTGATCCCTGAGCTTTAAAACATGGCGCAACTTGATTTCTGGGGCACAACTTGATTGCTGAGTAGTAAATACATGGCGCAACTTGATTTTTAGGCTCTATAAGACCCCCTTCAAAGTTTTCGAATTTTGAAATGTTACAAAATTTTGAAATACTTTGAATTATAAAAATTACTGAGTCAAGTTGTGCCTATCTCGCGCAGTCTGTTGCAAGTTGTTACGATTTTTCATGCGCAACTTAAGGTGACTGTTAGGATTTTGTCTTTGGGCTATAAATAACCCTTGTTTAACCGATCGTAATTCCTTACTTTCACTTTTTAATCTTTGAGAGAATACTCTAAACTTTCGCAACCTTCTTCTCTGACCATCTTCTCGTCAACATGGCCCCCAAGAAAACTGTTGCTGATAAAGGGAAGGGTGTCGCCGCCCCTTCGGCTCGTGCTCCTTCGACCCGCGCGCAACAGTATACGCCGCCTTCTTCTCGACGAGAGATGGCCAACCCAGCATTAGAAGGTGATCAAGGACGAACACTATGGAAGCAGATTTGATCTTCCTATTGACTTGCGCCCCTCTTTTTATAGTGTTTTTCGCATCACGAACTTTGCGCCACCCCTTCTTAGGGTATGGTTGCTTTATTTGAGCATTGTTCGTTCTTACGAACCGTGTTGCGCATACTGTTGCGCAACTTAATTTTTATGCAATCAAGAATATTGCACAACTAAGTTGAAGCGCAATCCAGTATGTAGCACAACCTGAGATGTTGTGCAATTTAAGTTTCGTGCAACACAGTATGTTGCGCAACTCAGGTTGTCGCGCAACTCAATTGTTGCGCAACCTAAGATGTTGCGCAACTCAGAATGTCGCACAACTCAGGATGTTGCGCAACTTAATTGTTGGCGCAACCTAGGATATTTGTGCAACTTAATAGTTTGTACAACTTAATTGTTTTGCTCTTTATAAAGTTGTACACTCTTGTTGCCTCTAATTTTTTTTGTTCATATATTTCTTTGCAGTTGATCTTAGGGAAGACCCTAATGCTGAAAGATTTGCTTCAGCATTTAATATCCCAGAGTACAAGGATAATTTATCTCATGTTACATTTCCTCAGTACGATGGCCCTGAAGCACGAAAGACCTTCCTCATAGCCCAAGAAAATCAAACCCTGCTGAGCTTAATGAACGGAGAACCTCTGAAAAGTCTTGATGGTGTGGTTCACAAGAAGCCTGCCTTCCTTTTTGGAGATGCCATAAAGAAAACTTCTCAACCCAAGACTAGGAAAGAAGAGAGAGTATTCAGACGTGAAGACAAGATCATATACCTCACAGAAATATCAAGGTCTATGGCTTTATCATAATACGAATTTGCAAGCTATCCCAGAAGAATGTCATAGGATCTGACCCCAATCCAGCAGGCAAGAGTCGACATAATCTTTTATAGAATGGGTCCACAGCACAAAGACCTCTTTTACAGTACTTCTGAGAGATATAGCACCCACCTGAGAGGTTTGAAGCCGAGCTGTATCCCTCCCGAGGATTCTTTTTTGCTCCTTCTAGTGAGTTTACCCATATTTGCGAACACATTTGCAAAGGCTGAAGAAAGATACCCTGATCGTGGTATGCGTATGATTGGTCTGGTAAACCCAGATATGAAGCGTTGGAGCAGTTTGACTATCTGAATTTTAGATCAATTTAAGGACAGACTCCTTGAGCTGAATCTCTACAATGCCATCTGGACTACAGCATATGGCATTCGCCCGAACGCTCATATGTTCCTGGCTTTAGTAGAGAGGTATAACGAAAGCACTGGGACTTTCATGACCCCTCATGGAGAAGTGGAATTTGCTCTACATGAGATGGAATATCTCTCTCATCTACCAATGGACGATAATCCATACGAAGAGTATGTGCCCACAAATGACGAATTGGATGCTATGGCAGAGGAGAACCCTCAAATGATCGTCGTTCCAAGAATTATTGTGTCACTATAAGATCTGCTCACTCTACTACAAAAGTGCCACTGCAGGGAATTGTTATACAACCAAGTGGATGCCATACCTCTTCTTGGGTCATATAAGGGAAGACAAGCCACTTGATAGTCAAGCTTGTGCTCCTTGTTTCTTTGAACCATTTGGTCAGAGCGACATGCAATATTTGATGGAGCAACATAATCATAAAGATATCAGACTGAAGGAGGACTCTCATCCATTTAAGGCTGGTGACACCCTCCAGAGTTATCTCAGACAGGGTTACAGACCCATGTCTAAAGAGGTCCAACTAGCAGGTTTTCTCTCTATATGGCTGCGACACTTCATAGTTCCAGGAGCTAGCGCAGTTGACAGATTCCATCGAGGCGTTTTGTTTGCTGCAGTACGTCTTATTTTTGGATATAAGATGGATCTGCTTTCATCAATGACCTGTCGTTTGAACGCAGGATTGCGTTCCTTTATACAAACCATGCTTCACGACAAGGCGACGAGGCAAGACTTTCCTCGCACCGAGATGCCTTACACTTATTTGTTCGGATGGCTATTGCTTCATCATCTATGTTTGATGAACCCTGATATGGGAAGTGTCAACGGAGACTTCATCCAACGCTACTCCAACGGTCACTGGCAATATATTGCTCTTTCAGAGTGTTGATTTGCATTGAATCGTGAATCAGGATGGAGATTTCAATGTGTTTAGCCTCCTCATGGATACGAGAATATGCCTCCACAGGTGATGGATCTGAACACAGAATCACTCTGCCTCAGTCCACCTATTTTTTATGGTTGCAGGTGATTCGTCCATCTCATTTGGTTTATAGATTTGAAAAAAAATGTTATTTAGAACCATACGTACCAAGTCGATTTGCACGACAGTTTGGCTATGATTAGCTTCACGTGGGTAACGCCACCACCTGCTTACAGGCCAAACGTTATCTGATCGATGGGGCTAGGGCTTGGAGATACTGCAATGCCAGGGATACTAAAGCGATATTTTCCATGCCTTTCAATCTTCAGCAAGGCCCACGTATGTTATATACATACACGAACTTCTATACCTCAGCGAACACATTCACTGAAAGCTTCCATCCTGCACATAGGTTCGCAAGTGAAAAGAGATCCAAGTTTGGGAAACACACTGCACTCCTTTCGGGATGCAGAGGACAAAGATCCTGCAGATCCACCACTAGAAGCTTCTATTCAAAAGAACTATCCTGATGAAGTTCAGGATCCTCTAGACGTATACTTGAAAGTACGGAAAGAGAAATCCCCTGCTAAGGGTTTGAAGAAAAGAAAGGCTAAGGAGACGACGTGTAAAACCCCTATATTTTTTTAAATTATTTTTCAGCTATTATTTAATATATTATTTTTTTATGACCCGGTTGGACCAATCCAGCCCGAACTGGGTCCGAACCAAATTTAAGCCCATGTAGGCATGGGATGAGACCAAAGTGGCCATGTAGATATATTTTATGTGCGTACAAATATTTTTAAATTATTTTGGAACTTATTAAATATTTATTGAATTTTGGTACAAAATTTATATTTTATTAATAAAATAATATTTTACAACATTAGTTCAATTTTCTGGATCCGGATTAGGGTGCGTAGTATGAGTCACCCAAAACAACCATATTACTATTTTTATTATTTCATTACTATTAAAATTATTTGGTGGTAATTAAATAAACATATTTTTAGATATTATTATTAATATTGAGATTGATTTGTTATAAATTGAATTCAAATATATACACCTATGTTTAAATATATTAAATATTTGGATAGATAATACTTAAATTGTTATTTGCTTTTTTAAATAGATTATGGTGTATATATATATATATATATATATATATATATATATATATATATATATATATATAAAGTAAAGGATTAAAAAAACAAACATAATGGGTGGTCGGCCCCACCCGACCACCCACATGCACCAAGCAAACAAAATAGCAGCAGCATAGCTGCGCCAATAAAGGGGGCCGACCCCATTAACAACAAGGAGTAAACATCAACTTATGGTCGGCCGAACCCCATCCCTTATATATATGTATACATACATATATATATGTTATAAAACCCTAATCTCCTTCTTCCTCCACCTTCCTCCTCCTCTCTCCTCCACCCTCGGCTAACTCCTCCCCTCCGCGAGCACAGCAGCACCCCGCGACAGTAGCGACGGAAACGACGACGACAACAACAATAATAAAACAACAAATTCCCACTTTAAGGTATCCCACTTCCCCGATCGATTTCTCTGTCAATTCTACTCCGATTTTCGATCCGTAAATTCGTGTACAAAGCCCTCATGACCCTCTTCGAGATACCCCAGGTGGATTTCGATGTACCTATCCAACTTATTCGAAAAATCGAGGCAAAGTTGGAGAAAAACCACTTTTCTAGAATATTAAAAACTGTTTCAAAACACCAACTTGTCGGCCACTTTTCTTTACATACAATAAAATTTTGTAGAAATTAATTAAAGACAGTCAAAGACAACATAACCAAGATTGTAACGCACCTTCTGGATTCACTTTTCATCTAGTGTGTAAAAAGTTACACGTTGTTAAAGTTTTCAAAAAAATTGTAAATTCTGTTTTCAAAAAGTAGAAAAATATCCCGATACGGCGTCCGTCCCGACAAACCGGGCGACGTGGTCGCGCACTATATACATCGAAAGGCGCGTATGGATGTTGTCGACGTGTGGGAACTGACGAAACCCGATTTTGTTGCATGTGCGCGACGAAATCAGTGCGTATCCGTCGAGATACCCATGTATCGCCCCTTTGCAAATTAAGTCACAACTTCGTGTACACTCATCAAATCGAGACGAAACTTGCTCCATTGGACTCGAAATCTTTTTTTTTGTCCTGTGAACCAAGTTTGGTTCAATTCTGAGAAGGTTGATCAGGACGCTATTTTGGCGGGCCCACAATCCCACTCATCGGGCGATTTTGTGCCCGGTCCATCGGAATCCAAAATTGGACATACCATTGGGTTAGTCTCATTAAAACAAATCCATAGACATGTAGTTTGACGACTTTAGAGACTGTAGGTTCTAGCACGCATTTCGGTGCAAAGTGGGTCCAACGGCGGATATCGATTTGACCCAAAATTATGATTTTGCCCATATTCCAGAATTTAATATTTGGACAGGCATTTCCTAGGCATATCTTATATTCCAAACTCGTTCGTGATATTTGTTGCAGCATCCGGAGTCATCTGCAGGATATGGCTTTCTCTGGCTCCGTTTATTTGTCGGTTCGAGCTACTGGATCTTTGCTTTTGCACATAACCTCAGGCAAGATACCTTGCCATCTTGTACTCATATTTGATACATGATAATTTATATGTTGCTAGTGTTTTACATTAGTTAGAGTGTGTCCAAGTATGACTTGGGTGCCATCGGTATGTATATCGATGTTTGTGTGTGTGCGTGTGTGTGTGTGTGTGTGTGGACCATATGTGGTAGCTGACTTTTTCGATGTGTTGAAGTTATGCTCTATAACTTCTTTAACCTATCGACATGTCTCATACACGACACAAGAGTGAGGATCATGGAGTTGGCACGAACCTACGTATTCGACTTGCTACCGATACGGGCGGTTCGTGTGTCGGTTCATTTATGGATTAGCGGAGTCTAGATAGCGACTTGCATAGAGATATGGATCACCAAGCCATAGATATGACTTGTGTGATACATGGGCGGGGAAAACTACTGGAACGTATGAGCTAGCCCACAGCCTTCTAGTTGCCCGGTTATGGGTTCATGGTTTCCCTATTATGGGTGTATCGCTAGGGGATATATCCATTGCACGGCCCTGACCACGTGTCAGATACGGTCAGGAGGTATGTTAGCGATGCAAAGTATGGACTAGGGGATATATACATTGTACGGCCCTGACCACGCGTCAGATACGGTCAGAGACGTATACTAGTTCATGCGAAAGCCTCTAGCGGATGCTATGCTTTATTCCTACCCACTTATACGTTCCAGTATAGTTTTCGACTTGCATTACACCTAGATGGTTAGGTTCTATTGTGTTGGAGCATGGGAGATTTTCCCTTGTCATGTTTCATTTACAGTTCATTATGGTATTATTTTTATGTATCTTGTTACGTCCCTCTGAGGACCTGGTGATCTCTCCAGGTGTGTGCTTTCATAATTTTCTGCAGGTGTTCTAGCCAAGGCCGTGATCTTCTCTATTTCTTGAAGATGATTGCTCTTGGTTCGTTTTGTCTTTTTGTTGATCGCATTCTTGTACGTTTCTTTCATTGATATAGTTGGTAGTGGACTTTGTCTCCGTCCAACGATTGTATCATAAATATTCAAGTTAATTTTTATATTATTATTCTTTTCATTGTGGATGAGATTTAGTTTGTCTTGGATTACTGTATTTTACAGCTTATGTATACATACAAGGCCCCTGTACATCATATGTATACAGCTGGCATGTCTTTGTTCCTAGTCCTACGTATTTTAGGACTGAGGCGTTACATGTTTTTGTAGTGTACCATACAGGTCGAGTTTGTCGTTTCGGTTACATGATTGTACCGAACGGGCCTGCAATATAGGATTAGAATATAGGAATCTCATCCACATACTTGATCACCTTCCTTGACCTTCCTTGATTTCCATATTTCGACTCCCGTGGCCTCCCTTGATTTTTGCATCTTGTTTGAACTCTTTCTACCAACACCCTATCATCTCGTGCTTAAACATGGTTAGAAAGATGACTACACTACTATATACTCATTGGTCAACCACATGGCTAGAATGATTACATTGACAACTAGTATGCCTTGAGATCCTAATTGAGTTATAAAGCTATGAGGATAGAGGGACCATATTTTCAAGAAGTATGAACTTAGGGATTAGTTAATTCCAAGTTGGGTAGTAGCAACATTAATAACTTCGAAGGATTTTAGAACTTTATTTTTATCTACAAGATGATAGAGGAATCTATATACAATTGAGAAAGGAAATTGAATTGATTTTGAGTTTTGATTTTGAAGGTCTTTGGAAAATACTTATGGTTCAGTGAATTATAGCTATACATCCTTGAATAGATATAAAGTTAGTTGAAAAAAAAATTTGAGAATTAAATGCTACTGTAAGATTATGAGTGCGGTTGATAAAGCTTGGTTTTAGATTGGGTTGTATGGTTCCCAATTAATAAGTTCATAAATTTTGAATTTTGAGTTTAGAGTAAGGTTATTAAGAATTTTGGTTAAAAATATTTTGAAGGAGATATAATCAAATTGAGGATCTACTTTAAACTCTTGTATGAATTACGATTGATAACTCCTATTTAAATTTTGAGTTTAAGATTTGGATTAATGATAGAAGAAGAAAAATATATAGATTTGATTTGTGACACAATAAAGGTTATTCGAGATTGATTGGAAATTTTGAAAAAAAAAATTGATTGGATGACTGATAAGATCATTTGAGTATTGAGTTTACAGTTAGATTGCTAATGTTACAATCTTTGGGAAAGTTACTAAAGATGTGGTGAAAAGTTATTTTGATTGATTAAAGGAATTTACCATTTAAAAAGTCGTGATTTTGTTTGAATGACTTAGAAATAGAAGTTATGTGATGAGTGCGTTAAACTATTGAGCTGTAAATTTTAGATTATTCGTGATATGTTAAAAGTTTATCTTGAGGGTTATTGGAGAAATTTTTGGAGTTTTAAAGTTATGAAGTGATATAAAAATTTTGATTCATGAGTCTCTTGAGTTTAAAAGTTGGAGTGGAAATGTTAAATTTTGGAAAGATTAGTAGTAACGTGATGGAAGTTTACTTGGAAAGGGATTGGATTTGGTCATGATTAAATTTGACGGCTTGGAGTGAATACGAAATTTGGATAGTTTATTTTAGAGAAATTTATTAAGGAACTTTTGGAGGAAACTTGAATTTTTCAATTTTAATATTAGGCCACCAAGATAGCCCTAATAAATTGGAAGTATTCCATACTAAATGCCATGTCACTCATGACCATGATAGTAGTATATAAACAAGCGTTGCTAGTCATCTACCGAACTATATTGTATCTCAATCTTTACTTACTCGATTTTCCCTCGAATCTCGATCTTTTATGGTAATATTCTAACCCAGTTGCAATTTGAATAATGATTTAATTGTTCAATGACTGTATTCATTTAAGAGGCTATCTTCTCTCTAGAACTGTGATCCTAAATTATTTTGCTGGATTTTTAATTAATTTTATTGCATGCTTTAACTTGATCTCCTTTATTTTTGGAGCATTACTATTCACCTCATGAACTCCCACTTTCTATTTTGGATATTTTGGCATCCCTTACCGTGACTTGAATATTTGGAGCACAACACTAGACTTTTCTTCCCACAAATTTCATATGTAAGACCTAGACAAGCACACCTTTATGTAGATATATCATGGCCTAAAACAGTCTTCTTTTACTCTATTTCTTGATGTGACCTTATGTTCAAAATGGCCAAACCATAACCTCTACCATGACACCAAAATACTTCCCAACTTCAATTAAGAGATCCAACCTTGACTCAATCCTTTAACCCGATATGTGAATATGTTCTACTAAATTCCTTGATGCTAAACTTTGTGCATTATCTTGATTGTTTGACCCATTACCCCATCACACTATTGGTTTAACTCTTGTAAGTTGGGTAGAATACCTCATGGCCCAACAAAGCCTTTGTCCTTATGACCCATGTTAATAAGTTTACTCAGACTAGAAATTCAGAGGACCCTAAACTTATATAGGCGACCAAGCCATAAATGAAGAAAACTAGGACAATTGTAAGGGCCCACACTTCAGACAAGACTTGATTTTAAAAAGATCTTGGACTATTTAAAAATTTCCTTCATCAGTACCTCCCTTGCTCATATTTTGACTATCTCATGATGCTAATGTAGCTTCAGTTTTGCAAGCTTATTTCATTATCAAGCTTGATCATGACATATATTATTGGGTGCACCCACTAACATATTGTCTAATCAGAAACGGTGCATGATCGTCTGATCAACCTATTGCACTTTGGTTCGCTTTTCATGTATTATTCTACGTGGATGGATACATAGTTAAACTTGCCTTAGAGTCTCATCCGCGACAGCCTTGGCAATTCTCTTTTGAATTATTTTCGTCGCCTATGAACCCCGCATTCGTACTCAATAGCACCGTCTTTGAAACCTTTGTTGTTCTTGTCTTTTACTTATTTTGGAAAGACAAGGCACTGTACATGATAGATAGATGTAAGATATCGCCTTTAGTTTTCCTAACAGTTATTTCAACACGAATTTAGATAGCCACCGACCAACTCATGTGGCTATATCCACACCTTAAACTCTTCTTCTCCCCAACCCTAGAAATTTCATTGTGCCCTTCCAACCCCTCTTGAACGCACGAGGGTGATTCTAATCATCACTTAATCAAACCCTCGACCAACACGATTAGTATCCAGTTCTCCCTTAAGGAATCACATCTCCTAAATGTCTAATTTATTTTCTTTGGCCTACTCAATTCCTTACTGTTCTTCTAAATTGGATATTCAAAATTTTGTAACCTTTACTAGCGATCCTTATTCAATTCCATAATCATGATATATTTTTGTATATATCGACTCCACAATTTTCTATTGCATGGTGGTGTGAATGCCGTTTTATCGCCTCCACTAAAAATTTTAATTGTATTTTGGTATTGACGAACTCTTCCTATCCCTCAACCCTATCTACCCTATTAATCCTAAATTTCGAGGACAAAATTCTTGTAAGTTGGGTAGGATGTAAAACCCCTATATTTTTTTAAATTATTTTTCAGCTTATTTAATATATTATTTTTTTATGACCCGGTTGGACCAATCCAGTCCGAACTGGGCCCGAACCAAATTTAAGCCCATGTAGGCATGGGATGAGACCAAATTGGCCATGTAGGCATATTTTTTGTGTGTACAAATATTTTTAAATTATTTTGGAACTTGTTAAATATTTATTAAATTTTGGTACAAAATTTATATTTTATTAATAAAATAATATTTTACAACATTTGTGCAATTTTCTGGATCCGGATTAGGGTGCGTAGTATGAGTCACCCAAAACAACCATATTACTATTTTTATTATTACATTACTATTAAAATTATTTGGTGGTAATTAAATAAACATATTTTTAGATATTATTATTAATATTGAGATTGATTTGTTATAAATTGAATTCAAATATATATACCTATGTTTAAATATATTAAATATTTGGATAGATAACACTTAAATTGTTATTTGCTTTTTTTAAATAGATTATGGTGTATATTTATGGACATATAAATATATATATATATATATATATATATATATATATATATTATATATATATATATATATATATATATATATATATATATGTAGAAAGTAAAGGATTAGAAGAAAAAAAAACAAACAAACATAATGGGTGGTCGGCCCCACCCGACCACCCACATGCACTAAGCAAACAAAATAGCAGCAGAAGCATAGCTGCGCCAATAAAGGGGGTCGACCCCATTAACAACAAGGAATAAACAGCAACTTATGGTTGGCCGAACCCCATCCCTTATATATATGTATACATACATATATATATATATGTTATAAAACCCTAATCTCCTTCTTCCTCCACCTTCCTCCTCCTCTCTCCTCCACCCACGGCCAACTCCTCCCCTCCGCGAGCACAGCAACACCCCACGACAGCAGCGACAGAAACGACGACGACAACAACAACAATAAAACAACAGATTCCCACTTTAAGGTATCCCACTTCCCCGATCGATTTCTCTGTCAATTCTACTCCGATTTTCGATCCGTAAATTCGTGTAGAAAGCCCTCGTGACCCTCTTCGAGATCCCTCGGGTGGATTTCGACGTACCCATCCAACTTGCTCGAAAAATCGAGGCAAAGTTGGAGAAAAACCACTTTCCTAGAATATTAAAAACTATTTCAAAACACCAACTTGTCGGCCACTTTTCTTTACGTACATTAAAATTTTGTAGAAATTAATTAAAGACAGTCAAAGACAACATAACCAAGATTGTAACGCACCTTCTGGATTCACTTTTCATCTAGTGTGTAAAAAGTTACACGTTGTTAAAGTTCTCAAAAAAATTGTAAATTCTGTTTTCAAAAAGTAGAAAAACACTCTGATACGGCGTCCGTCCCGAAAACCCGGGCGACGTGGTCGTGCACTATACACATCGAAAGGCACGTATGGATGTTGTCGACGTGTGGGAACTGACGGAACCCGATTTTGTTGCATATGCGCGACGAAATTAGTGTGTATCCGTCGAGATACCCCCGTATCGACCCTTTGCAAATTAAGTCACCACTTCGTGTACACTCATCAAATCGTGACGAAACTTGCGCCATTGGACTCGAAATATTTTTCTGGTCCTGTGAGCCAAGTTTGGTTCAATTCTGAGAAGGTTGATCGGGACGCTATTTTGGCGGGCCCACAATCCCACTCAACGGGCGATTTTGTGCACGGTCCACCGGAATTCAAAATTGGACCTATCGTTGGGTTCGTCTCGTCAAAACAAATCCGTAGACATGTAGTTTGACGAATTTAGAGACCGTAGATTCTGGCGCATATTTCGGTGCAAAGCGGATCCAACGGCGGACATCGATTTGACCCGAAATTACGATTTTGCCCATGTTCCAGAATTTAACTTTTGGACAGGCATTTCCTAGGCATATCTTATATTCCAAACTCGTTCGTGATGTTTGTTGCAGCATCCGGAGTCATCTGCGGGATATGGCTTTCTCGGGCTCCGTTTATTTGTTGGTTCGAGCTACTGGATCTTTGCTTTTGCACATAACCTCAGACAAGATACCTTGCCATCTTGTACTCATATTTGATTCATGATAATTTATATGTTGCTAGTGTTTTACATTAGTTAGAGTGTGTCCAAGTATGACTTGGGTGCCATCGGTATGTATATCGATGTTTGTGTGTATGCGTGTGTGTGTGTATATATGGTAGCTGACTTTTCCGATGTGTTGAAGTTATGCTCCATAACTTCTTTAACCTATTGACACGTCTCATACACGACACAAGTGTGAGGATCATGTAGTTGGCACGAACCTACGTATTCGACTTGCTACCGATACGGGCTGTTCGTTTGTCGGTTCATTTATGGATTAGTGGAGTCTAGATAGCGACTTGCATAGAGATATGGATCGCCAAGCCATGGATATGACTTATGTGATACATGGGCAGGGAAAACTACTAGAACATATGAGCTAGCCCACAGCCTTCTAGTTGCCCGGTTATGGGTTCATGGTTTCCCTGTTATGGGTGTATCGCTAGGCGATATATCCATTGCACGGCCCTGACCACGCGTCAGATACGGTCAGGAGGTATGCTAGCGATGCAAAGTATGGACTAGAGGATATATCCATTGCATGGCCCTGACCACGCATCAGATACGGTCAAAGACGTATACTAGTTCATGCGAAAGCCTCTAGCGGATGCTATGCTTTATTCCTACCCACTTATACGTTCCAGTATAGTTTTCGACTTGCATTACACCTAGATGGTTAGGTTCCATTGTGTTGGAGTATGGGAGTTTTTCCCTTGTCATGTTTCATTTACAGTTTATTATGGTATTATTTTTATGTATCTTGTTACGTCCCTCTGAGGACCTGGTGATCTCTCCAGGTGTGTGCTTTCATAATTTTCTGCAGGTGTTCTAGCCAAGGTCGTGATCTTCTCCATTTCTCGAAGATGATTGCTCTTGGTTCGTTTTGTCTTTTTGTTGATCGTATTCTTGTACGTTTCTTTCATTGAGATAGTTGGTAGTGGACTTTGTCTCCGCCCAATGATTGTATCATAAATATTCAAGTTGATTTTTATATTATTATTCTTTTCATTGTAGATGAGATTTAGTTTGTCTTGGATTACTGTATTTTATAGCTTATGTATACATACAAGGCCCCTGTACATCGTATGTATAAAGCTGGCATGTCTATGTTCCTAGTCCTACGTATTTTGGGACTGGGGCATTACACGACGGCCCCTCCTCAGCTGAATGATAGACCCGACTCTCCAAGAGCTCCGAAGAAGAAGAGAAGGACATCATTGGTTATAAATGAACCAATGACTACAAGAACAACTCGTTCTCAGTCAAAAAAGATGCTCCTCAGTTCTTCCTCTGGAGAGAAGGAAATCACTTCTTCTTCTATTCAGAAGCAGGGGAGAGCCACAGAAGGGGAAACATCTACCACTTTGCTCGATCTAGAGGATGATTGCACCGGGGCTGCTGAAGAGCCGGTCGCATCGCTACACAGGGATGTGAGGAGAAAGTTAGTAGTTACTGAAGAAGTACCATCTCAAGAAGGTAATATCAAGATTATGATATATCCTAATATATATATTTTTCTGTCAAAGATGTATATTAAATTGATCTCTCTTTGCATTGGCTACTTTAGCATATGTCCAACCTCCTACTACCACCGTAGAAGCTTCGAGATTATAAGCTGTGACGGTACGTATTCCTACAAATGTACTTACTGCGGTGGGCATAACAGTCCCATCTCCAACTCCTATGAGTCCAGAAGCCACTTCTCCAGAAAAGGATTTGCTTCCACATGATCCTCTGAAAGCTCAAGAGTCTACTCATTCTGAAGAGGCGATGATCGAAAACTTAGATGATTGTGACTTTGGTGATGAATCATATGATGATGATTGGAATAACATCACTAAAGAAAAACTAACTTTAGTGGATGTACCATCACCTCAGAAACTCCTAGGTGATGAAGATCTCTCAATTGCTGAAGACGAGGAGAATGTGGTTATCGATGAAGAATATATCAATCCCAAGATCGATGAACCCATAATCTCTGAGAAACCTGTAAAACCCCTTATAATTTAAAGAAATATTTAAATTATTTTTGGATTTATTTAATTCTAATTTATTTTAATCTTATTTATATTATATAAAAGGACTATAGCCATGGTTGAGTTTGAATATGCAAGACGACTAGAAAGTATGGCATGCCTAGCGTGGTCGGGTGCTTTAACTAGTATGCTAGCCATGTTAGGAATGCCATGGTCATATTGTAATCTCTTGCATGTTAACCATTTAAATTATGGCACAAGTTATATTTTTATTTAATTAATTAGTTAAGAAAGCCTTTATGACTTTTTAGGAGACCCGGTTGCACCAAACCTTTCCAAACCTCTCCAAGCCAAATCCAACCCTATGTAGGTATGTTGGGCATTAATAAATATTAATAATTACATTTATTTGTATTTAATTCAGATTTTGTAGTATAATTACATAAATAGAATTAAATAGTTCTATATTAGGAAACCCCTTTTTAAATCCTCAATTCAATCAACTTACCAACTCACCAAACAACCAAATCATGCCAAGTGGACCCCCACCAAAATAATTTCGGCCAAGCAACCCTCCATGGCCGAATGCATCAAATTAAACAGGATTTAAATCCTAGATTGCTTAAAATTCATTTAAGGATATGTCTAAATATACCAACTTATCCCAACCCTTAACTAAATCCAAATCTTTCTCTCCCTCACCTTTGGCTGACCAAAACCCCTCTCCCTCTCCATAATTTCGGCAGCAACAAACTACCTATAGCATCTATACATCATCTCTTCCATTGCACATCTCTCCATCCTTCACAAAAACTCATCTCCTCCACCATACATCCCCGAAATCCCTCAAAACAAACCCTAAAAACTCCATCTCCCCATCCAATCCTCTATAGCCATTATCAACTTTCCCATACTCACCAAGAGAGGATTAGCAAGCGAGGATAGCGGAAAAGATTGGAGCTTTGGTGAAGAGAAGTCATCATCACCCTTTCTAGCAAGGATCTTTGGTAAGAACCCAAATCTTTTCTTCTAAAAACCTTTACTAAAATTCTGTAGAAAATATGTTATTAACTCTGTAGAAATCATATTTTGATGGATTTTTTTAGGTATAATCATCCATAAAGGTTTCATGAAATATATGCGTAGTAGGATCAAAATTAACCCTATTGTAAAGGAACTATGAGTTATTGATGCATATTCCCGAAACTAAATTTTATGTGTGTTCATATACATAAATTAGGATTTTTAAGTATTTTTTCACGATTTTAGCAACTCAAATCTGGTCGAAAAAATTGTAGGTCGAAACTAGCTAATTTCGGGTAACCGGCTGACCTAGAATGTCCCCAAACTTGTAGTATAACTCAACCCTTGTACATCTAATATTATTCTATGAAATAAATTATTTTATTACTATTTAAAATATATTTTTGGTTATTTTAGCAATTTTGAGTCATTAACTATGTTCCGGACGAGTTTCGGGTAGACTAGCTGACTTATTAATCAACTAGTCATAAATGTCTTTAAAAATATTAATTCTGGAATTTTAGAGATAAATCTGTAAAAAAAATATTTTAAATATTATTTTTATGATTTTTATACGATTTTTAAGTATGTTATTGAAGTAGGGGCATAACCGACTAATTAAAAGTTAGAAACCCTAAAACTGTGTTTCGATGTCTCGTGGAACCTGTGTGTGATTGTATGGATCTAAATGGTTCCACGAGAGATTGAATAAAATTTTAACACATTAATTTTACTAATCAAGTCGTATCGTAAGTTTCATGAGTAGTGAATTAATTTAGTTAATTAATTATCTAGGAGCATCGGGTTCCGGAGGCGTGGACGCGGGAGCGGTGTTTCATATTTACAGCACGAAATCAGGCAAAAAATCTTGCCATTAAACTGTTTATATTCAACCTGCATTTATTTATTACATATCACTGTACATTATTTTCGGTTCTTACAGTTCCTGATTTACTATCTGTTCAGTAATTATTAGTTTATTTTATTATTATCCTTCGATTGCATATGAACCTAGAGTTAAGGGACTACCGTTTGTAGTGTATCGCATATACCTTGACACAGTTGTACCACGAGGATGTGTGAGATGAGTAGCATGTAGAGGTTCTTGCGTGTGGGTTGATCCCCCATGCTCATGCGTTAGGGCTAACTGCTAATAGAGGCGTGTTAGGAGACTTAGCAGTTAGTAGAGATACATGGTCGTGGATGCGACTTGACAGGTACATTGGGTGGAGAGAACAATACCTGACGTATGGACTTTTTTGTATTCCCTGCTTACCTGTGCGCTCCGCCGGAGACGCAGGCTCCAGGTGCCCTCTGACATTTTCCAGAGCATTATGGACGTAGCCCCTTGTACATGATGCCCTCTGACGATCTTCGGACGTTACGGACGTAGGCCCCTGGTGCCCTATATGGGGACTATGCCGATCCCATTTACAGCCAGGGCTCATGCGTCGAAGGATTGTTTCTCAACTGCATGTTCACTTTAGTATGGTTAGATTACCTTATTGTGTCTTGTCACTTTCTTTGATTGTGGCATATTATATATTCAATATTTATATGGCATGTTTATTATATTTTGTTACGTCCCTCTGAGGACCTGATTATCTCGCCAGGTGTGTGCTTTGTGACTTTTCGCATGTGTTCTAGCCAAGGCCATGATCTTCTCTATTCCTTCGAAGATGATTGCCCTTGGTTCGTCTTGTCATTTTTAGATATCATTTTCTTGTATATTTCTGTCTTTTAAAATAGTTGGTAGTGGATTTGTCTCTGCCCAACTACATGTATAAATGACAAATTCTTGAGTTGATTATAATATTATTCTTTATTGTTGTGGATGAGATTTAGTTATCATGGTTTTACTGCATTTTACAGCTTATGTATACATACGGAGATCCATACATTGGAGTATACTTCGTATGTATATAGCTGGCATGGATACGTACCTAGCCCTAAGTATTTTGGGACTGGGGCATTACATGTTTTTTGTGGTGGCCCATGCAGGTCAAGTTTGTCACATCGGTTACGCTACTGTACCGATGTGAACCTGCATATAGGATTAGGATATAGGAATCTCATCCACAAGCTTGACTTCCTCCCTCAATTCCAAATCTCGAACTCTCGTCCGATTATCTTGACTTCCTTCTGCTTGATTCCTTTTACTGCAAATCTTATCTTCTTTCGTGCTGAATAGGGAGGTTAGGAGATAACTCATACGAGTATACGTGTTATATTCCTCAATTACTCCATTAGTTGACTTCATAAGTTGAGTAGTATGACTACAACCTACCACCCGTATCCTTTTAACCTAGTATTAAAGTGTAACATAGTGATAATGAATATATGCTAGTATAGGAGAGATGTTACCTAGAATATAAAGATTTCGTAGCCCATACCCATTGGTCAACTAAGTCCTGATACAAGAACCAGTAGGACGACTGTATACGCAAGCACACCAGATAAGACTTAGATCCTTGTGAAACTCGAACTATTTATTACTGCTTTCAACGTATTCTCCCGTATTATACTTTAAACTATCATGAATAACGATGCTATTTATAGCCTAGTTTTGCAAGCTTATTCTTTGTCGAGCTTGTTCAGGACATATGTATACTAGGGACGCCCACAAGCATATTGTCTAATTAGAATCAATGTATTATGGTCTGATCAACCATAGTGCACTTAGTTCGCTCGTCATATGATTATCCCACGTGGATTGAGATATAAAGGTATCTAGGATCTCATCCGCAACTGCATTGACAATTCCTCTTGAATTACACATTCGCCTTTGAATTATGTAATTGTATTCAATGACATCTTTCTTGAACTCTTTATTGCTTTTGTCTTTCACTGATTGGAAAGACGAACGCTCGTATTTGATAGATAAATACAGAGTATTCCCATGGCCATGGTAGTTATATGCACAAGTATAGCAACCATCGGCCAAGCCATATAACTACAACCTTGCCTAAAGTTGCTCATCCTTCCCTCGATCCTAATAGTAATATTGTGACCTTCTACTCATTTGAGCTTGAAAGATGAGTAAGATATTACCCTTGGGTAAACCATAAACCTATGAGACTATCTAATCTCTAGGAATCAATTATTGTGAGTCTCCAAATATTCATCTTGATTCTTGGCTTAACTAGCAACCCGTTCGCCTTAACTCAAACCTTACTTGACTAGGCCCCCACAGTTTAGACAGAGAAGAATAGACCAAATCAAGGACAAGCATTGCAAGGACCATGGTAGACACCCATTCCAAGATTAGAGATTCAGCAGATGTTACTTTAGGTACAAAATTCTAGTATCAAAGAAGTGACATAATATTAGAACAACACATTCACCAGTTTAGCCAAAATCTATAGCATGATGCCCTGTCATTATGTTGTATTAGTAATCAACAAGTGATGCATGAGTACTACATTATATACCTCTAGAACGCTTGTGACTATAGTCTGGCAGGTTTGACACAAATAGAAATTCACGACTTAGTAGTTAGGGATCTTTCCCATGACGTGCTTTAGAGTTCGTTATTCCATCGATAGACTCTCGTATACTATGGACAAGCGGGTCATTCCATCTTATCGACTCAGGTACCACTGTACACGATCGTTTCCATTTATTAGGACTCGGGGTACAATCTTCGAAACAGATTCACAACTACCCTATCATGTTATCGATCACATCGTGACTTATTATTACCAAATGTCAAGGTACGCTATCGCGACTCAAATATTCCTAACCTCATTATTCCTAAAACCATATCATAGTCTCTAGAGTGAATAAATTGTAAGCCATTCTTACTTTTAGAAATTTGGGGATCACCGATTGATTGAGGTAAATTGGTTCTCACTAGGATGATAAATTAGTGACTTGTGAACTCCCACTTTCTTTTTAAATCTTTTGGTGTCCCTTACCGTGACTTTGATATTTGAAGTATAATACTAGCTGTTACCTTCCAACAAAATTTATATGCAAAACTTAAACGAGTCCACCTTCAAGTAGACATATCATGTCCCACACAAACACATCTCCTTGGACTCTATTATTATGATACGACTTTCAGGTCAAAAGGGACTAGCGATAACCCTTACCATAACATCGATGTACTTTCGGACTGCAGTTAGAGATCCAACCTTGACTCAAATCTTTTGGCCCAATATATGGTTGTGATCTATTCGAAGCCCTCTACGCACATGCCACTAGTGTGCCACTCAATAGAGGCCTTGTGTGCTACTTAAACACAAAAGTTACAGAAGACGCATCTCATAACTTACAGAACCTATTCTACCAACCCGATGAGAAATTTGCCCAACCACTTGAATTTGAACCTATTCTACATTACCCTAACCTAATAGGGATGGTTTAAAATTCCACAAAATTTTGTCCAACCACTATTAATTAAAATCTAAATTTCATGCAATCAAAGATTGAAGTCCAATTAGGGAACCTATTGAGACTCAGTTAAACCCATCTAGTCCATCGCCATATTGGGACTATAAAACCAAACTTGATGAAATAGGCGCTCACCCTATTATGTAGGTCCTACCTCTTGGCTCACTAATTCTCCTTCCATAGATTTCGTAATTGCATCTCTTCGTAGCCTATGTTATGCATCTCTCGGTACCAACTTGCTTCTGGATATACTTGACCAAGACCTCTCATACCGTCTTGACCAAACATAATTAATATATGGGCCATATTAAATAGATAATACCTAAACTTCCTATAGAATCTGTGACTATGATTGAAAATACCTCATACTTCATATACCTTCTTGAAATTTGACCTTCTTAGAAGCCCTATTACTGTGTTTTCCCCGATTAACCAACTTATATAAGTTGGGTAGAACATTGAACTTATTATACTCTACCTCTTAGAATGGGATTACAATCGTGACCGTTCTTCCGTCTGTATGGAATTTATGAAACGATCTTTTATTTTGTATTTTATATCTCTTTGCTCGTGCGTTTAGATAACTACGGTAACAGATTGCAACCTAAATTCTTCAAGTCAATCATAGAATTATTTTTGTTTAAATCAATAGCAAAATTTTGAGGCAAATAGATCGCAAGCCTCTCTAAGAAACATAAGATTTTGGAATCAGCAAGTGGTTGGAAATGATTGGTTCCAATTAGACTAATAATTCAATGGTTCATAACGTCGACCCATATTCGTATCATTTGATACCCTCGACCGTGATTTTGATAATTGAAGCACAATACTAGCCTTTTCCTTTCGACAAAGTTCACACTCACGAACTTGACTAGTCATACTACTCATATGACATATATGTCCCACACAAACGAACTTTCCAGTGCTCCACTTAAATTACACCATGTATATGACACATTGTTTCCTCAAAACAAACCATAGAGACCCAAATTTGATCTATTCGATTTCACCCATGCAATATCGACCCATTCCCTTAACTAAACTGAATACTCAAGATCTATGCAAGACGTAGCACGCCTATGATGCATGCCTTCCAACAAGCAAGCGCATGCCTCCTACACAACACCAAACATCAGCCCACACATATTAGTCGTTATGACTTAGAGTTTTCAAAACACTTGCCTAATCATATTCTATAGCCTGGGTTCTTTAATTATCATTGATTCTCATCACTTGGCCATAAAAAAAATTTCTAATTTTTCAAGCTCACTTATTTGTTTTCCATGTTAGACGTAGAATGAATCCTTCTGAACCGACACACCTTAGTATAATCAAACAAGAGGTCGCTACTAGCTTGTCAAAGCATGACCCCCAGAGTGACAATGGTTGATTGTAGTAACTTTCTTATAGTTGTTATTGACCAAGAATGTCACGGTGTTATCGAGACTCACTTAGAATCAAAGACTGCGGTCAGAAGTGTCCATTATTCTCGTGCCCCTCCCTAGAAATTGTTCTCCTCAAAGTCTTGTAATGACGACGATCTTTATGGGTGGCCAACTTCTATAAGTGGGGTAGAGTCTGGAAGGAAGCAAACCCCATCTTGTAAAATATGAGGTCAATTGGGATTTCTATGACAACCACCCCTCCACCCTTTCAAAAAAAATTGAGCTACAATTTGACGTACCTACTCTCCCTCCGTACAAAAACTCGTAATTCTTGATATTATGATTATTTTTAATTTCGAGGACAAAATTGTCATAAGTTGGGTAGGATATAAAACCCCTTATAATTTAAAGAAATATTTAAATTATTTTTGGATTTATTTAATTCTAATTTATTTTTATCTTATTTATATTATATAAAAGGACTATAGCCATGGTTGAGTTTGAATATGCAAGACGACTAGAAAGTATGGCATGCCTAGCGTGGTCGGGTGCTTTAACTAGTATGCTAGCCATATTAGGAATGCCATGGTCATATTGAAATCTCTTGCATGTTAACCATTCAAATTATGGCACAAGTTATATTTTTATTTAATTAATTAGTTAAGAAAGCCTTTATGACTTTTTAGGAGACCCGGTTGCACCAAACCTTCCCAAACCTCTTCCAAACCAAATCCAACCCTATGTAGGTATGTTGGGCATTAATAAATATTAATAATTACATTTATTTATATTTAATTCAGATTTTGTATTATAATTACATAGATAGAATTAAATAGTTCTATATTAGGAAACCCTTTTTTAAATCCTCAATTCAATCAACTTGCCAACTCACCAAACAACCAAATCATGCCAAGTGGACCCTCACCATGATAATTTCGGCCAAGCAACCTCCCATGGCCGAATGCATCAAATTAAACAGAATTTAAATCCAAGATTGCTTAAAATTTATTTAAGGATATGTTTAAATATACCAACTTATCCCAACCCTTAACCAAATCCAAATCTTTCTCTCCCTCACCTTTGGTCGACCAAAACCCCTCTCCCTCTCTATAATTTCGGCAGCAACAAACTATCCATAGCATCTATACATCATCTCTTCCATTGCACATCTCTCCATCCTTCACAAAAACTCATCTCCTCCACCATACATCCCCGAAACCCCTCAAAACAAACCCTAAAAACTCTATCTCCCCATCCAATCCTCTATAGATATTATCAACTCTCCCATACTCACCAAGAGAGGATTAAAAAGCGAGGATAGCGGAAAAGATTGGAGCTTTGGTGAAGAGAAGTCATCATCACCCTTTCTAGCAAGAATCTTTGGTAAGAACCCAAATCTTTTCTTCTAAAAACCATTACTAAAATTCTATAGAAAATATGTTATTAACTCTATAGAAATCATATTTTTATGGATTTTGTTAGGTATAATCATCCATAAAGGTTTCATGAAATATATGCGTAGTAGGATCAAAATTAACCCTATTGTAAAGGAACTATGAGTTATTGATGCATATTCTCGAAACTGAATTTTATGTGTGTTCATATACATAAATTAGGATTTTTAAGTATTTTTCCACGATTTTAGCAACTCAAATCTGGTCGAGAAAATTGTAGGTCAAAACTAGCTAATTTCGGGTAACCGACTGACCTAGAATGTCCCAAACTTGTAGTATAACTCAACCCTTGTACCTCTGATATTATTCTATAAAATAAATTATTTTATTGCTGTTTAAAATATATTTTTGGTTATTTTAGCAATTTTGAGTCATTAACTATGTTCCGGACGAGTTTCGGGTAGACTAGCTGACTTATTAATCAACTAGTCATAAATATCTTTAAAAATATTAATTCTGGAATTTTAGAGATAAATCTGTACAAAAATAGTTTAAATATTATTTTTATGATTTTTATACGATTTTTAAGTATGTTATTGAAGTAGGGGCATAACCGACTAATTAAAAGTTAGAAACCCTAAAACTGTATTTCGATGTCTCGTAGAACCTGTGTGTGATTGTATTGATCTAAATGGTTCCACGATAGATTGAATATAATTCTAACACATTAATTTTACTAATTAAGTCGTATCGTAAGTTTCATGAGTAGTGACTTAATTTAGTTAATTAATTATCTAGGAGCGTCGGGTTCCGGAGGCGTGGATGCGGGAGCAGTATTTCATATTTACAGCACAAAATCAGGCAAGATACCTTGCCATTAAACTGTTTATATTCAGTCTGCATTTATTTATTACATATCACTGTACATTATTTCCGGTTCTTACAGTTCCTAATTTACTATCTGCTCAGTGATTATTAGTTTATTTTGTTATTATCCTTTGATTGCATATGAACCTAGAGTTAAGGGACTACCGTCTGTAGTGTATCGCATATACCTTGACACAGTTGTACCACGAGGATGTGTGAGATGAGTAGCATGTAGAGGTTCTTGCGTGTGGGTTGATCCCCCCTGCGCATGCGTTAGGGCTAACTGCTAATAGAGGCGTGTTAGGAGACTTAGCAGTTAGTAGAGGTACATGGTCGTGGATGCGACTTGACAGGTACATTGGATGGGGAGAACAATACCTGATGTATGGGCTTCTTTGCACTTTCCTGCTTACCTATGCGCTCCGCCGGAGACACAGGCTCCAGGTGCCCTCTGACGTTTTCAAGAGCGTTATGGACGTAGCCCCTTGCACATGATGCCCTCTGACGATCTTCGGACGTTACAGACGTAGGCCCCTGGTGCCCTATATGGGGACTATGTCGATCCCATTTACAGCCAGGGCTCATGCGTCGAAGGATTGTTTCTCAACTGCATGTTCACTTTAGTATGGTTAGATTACCTTATTGTGTCTTGTCACTTTCTTTGATTGTGGCATATTATATATTCAGTATTTATATGGGATGTTTATTATATTTTGTTACATCTCTCTGAGGACCTGGTTATCTCGCCAGGTGTGTGCTTTGTGACTTTTCGCAGGTGTTCTAGCCAAGGCCGTGATCATCTCCATTCCTTCGAAGATGATTGCCCTTGGTTCGTCTTGTCATTTTTAGATATCATTTTCTTGTATATTTTTTCCTTTTAAAATAGTTGGTAGTGGATTTGTCTCCGCCCAACTACATGTATAAATGACAAATTCTTGAGTTGATTATAATATTATTCTTTATTGTTGTGGATGAGATTTAGTTATCATGGTTTTACTGCATTTTACAGCTTATGTATACATACGGGGATCCATACATTGGAGTATACTTCGTATGTATACAGCTGGCATGGATACGTACCTATTCCTAAGTATTTTGGGACTAGGGCGTTACAAAACCTGAGATGTCTGGAGTGGCAGCAGAATTAGCAGATCAAACTCCAAGGACTCTGCCACTTCAGACAGAATCCGGAGCAGGCAGTAGTCAAGCTACTATGTCTATAGAAATCCTGTCAAAACTTCAGCCAGAGACAGTCAAACCTCTCGAGACTCCTCATGCTATACCCAACTCAGGTAAATTTCTAAGCATTATCTATTTGTCATAGTTCATTCAGTATCGTATATTGCTAAGACAAGTAATTTGCAGAAGAACCCACAGAGACTGTAGCAGGGGAGGGAATCTCTTCTCACATCAGCGCTCAAGATGAAGTGCCTCCACCTATTAAAATTGTAAAGACTCCAACGGAAGTAGTAGCCACCCCAGGAGCTATAGCAACTAACAAGTTCATGGTGGCTTCCTTCCCGAAAGTTTTCTTCACGTCTCTGGAGCCTTTAGTTCATAGAGTGATGGAGAGAGAAAATGTTCCTTTTAGTACAATCAGAACTCCCTCTTCATTCTTGATCGGAGGTATCCGCAGCCAATGAGACGAGGCTCAGGCTACCTTTTTAGAATACATTTTGAATGAGCTGGAGGGCTCAATTAAAGCTTACAAGGAGCTAAAAAGAGGGGATATCGAGCAGCTAGTAAATATTGAATATGAGGCTATGGCTCGAGAAGCAGAGGCTAGTAAAGACAATTTTGAAGCATTTTTGCTGGCTTTTACTAGACAATCCTCCGAACTAGATATTCAAATTGTTGATGCAACTGTTGTTGCTGAGTCATAAAACTAAAGCTGCAGATGAAGAGAAGAAGACTACCGATCTGGAGGCTAAAATTGCCCAGCTTCAAACAGAATTTAGAACAAGAAAATTAGTTACATCAAGCTGCTATTAATCAAATAGAGGCTTTGAAGCATTATAAGGAGAAATTTTAACGTCTACAGAATGAAGAACTAGCACGTCAAACTGCTGCTCTGCAACCATTCGATCCTGAATCAGGAAGAGTTGAAGCCAGGCAGCGAGTGCTAGATTCTCGTGATGAAAGAGTTCAAGTTTTGAAGAAACAAATTGTAGAACTTATTTCTTATCCTTTAGAATAGAATGAGCAAAGCTTGTTGTCTTTTTCATTACAATGTATCTCTTTTTTTGAAAATAGAAATAAAATGAAAAACTTTTTATGTGGTTCCATTACTTATTGCATATCTTGTTTACAGATATAAGTAATAGAATAGAAAATATATTCAGAGGTACTGGACATGATATATTTCTTGATTTAGAAAATAACAATATTTAATATATCTGCTTAGAAGTAATATGGACGTGGCAGAATATAACGTTTAGAAATACTGTTATTTCAATAGACAACTTTATCAGAGGTACCAGGGACGTGACAAGTTGCTGATGTAGATAATCGAAATTCAGAGGTGTGGGAAATGTGAATTCTTGTTATTTACAATAAAGTAAATAAGAGATAATAAATGCCAAGACTAATAAATGAATGAATGATAGGTCAAAGAAAGTGAATGAACGAACAGTCACTTCAGTTTTCGAGAAGGAGACATTAAATGAATGAACAGTCATCTCGATTTTCGAGAAAAGAATGAATGAATAAACAGTTATAAATGAATGAACAGTTGGACTTCTTTTGAAGAGAAAAAGTCACATCGGTTCTCGAAGCCGATCATCTAGTCGTTCTGTCTATAAATAGAACAAAACTTATGTAGATATCTTCAACTTCTTTTTTTGTACAAAATGTCTTCCAAAGATTTGCTCACTCCGAAGATCGAAGGAATGACCGAGACGCCTCATGCTGAGCCTCATGTACCTCCTCAGAAAGAAATGGGTGAAAGCTCGACTGTTCATGCACCAGAACAGGACCTGATTGCCAGGTTGGTGGAGCCTGGAAAGACTGCCGAAGAAGAAGCAGTAAGGGTGGCCGCCTGTGAGTTGCTAGTGTGTTTAGACAACGAGATGTTTGAATTGATGGCAAATCATGTTTTTAATCATGAAGGGTCGGGTCCTCATTCCCGTCCTTGATATTATGTAACTCTTTTTTGATTTTGAAATAAAATGAACTTTATTTACATCATTTCTCTAAATGAAGAACATTTTACTTTTACACACAATATTTTTTGAGAAATTTGCCATTGATATGCATCATAGCAACTCTGCCATCCATATCTGTTAATTGATAGGCTCCACTTGAGAAAACCTTATTTATCACATACTGACCTTTTCATTTTGCCTCGAACTTGTCTTTGCTCATATGGGTCATAGTCATAGGACGTCTGACTGTAAGAACTAGCTCGCCTTCCTGAAATGATCGCACTTTGACTTTGCGATTGAAAGCTTTTGAAATATGAGCTTGATAAAGTTTGATATATTGTTGGGCCAGTAGCCTTTTCTTATCGAGCGCCTCCAATTCTTGAAGCCGAATATGATCATTATTTTCTATGGTAAATTCATTAGCAATAGCAATTCTCAAGAATGGAATTTGAATTTCTAGCGGTAAGACAGCTTCACACCCATATACCAGAGAAAAAGGTGTACAACCTGTAGGATTACGGACTGTAGTACGATAAGCCCATAGACATTCTCCAAGCTTCTCACTCCAATTACGTTTGTTAATAGAAACAAACTTTTTAAGGAGTTTGATAATAGTCTTGTTGAATGCTTCAGCTAACCCGTTAGCCGCAGGAATATAAGCAACATTATTGATTATGTTGTCATCACATAACCTAGTAAACTTCTGACTGACGAATTGTGGCCCATTATCATGGATGATTCGATGAGGTACACCAAATCTGTATATCACACAATATTTGATGAAGTTGATGACACTACTAGTCTTCACTTCCGCTAAAGGTATAGCTTCAGTCTATTTAGAAAAATAATCGATTATAGCCAAGATAAACCGATGTCCTTTAGATGAAGGAGGATTAATAGGACCAATTACATCCATGCCCCAAGCTTCGAAGGGCCATGAGGCAGCAGTCGGATAAAGAAATTCCGACGGTTGGTGAATAAAATCTGCATGAATCTGACATGCTCGACATTTCCTTGCATAGTCAATGGCATCTGATACCATAGAGGGCCAGTAATAGCCTATACGTCGGATACGATTCTATAGTTTAGGACCGGGTTGATGTGCTCCACAAACGCTATCATGAGCTTCGCGTAATATCTGCTTTGCTTCATCACCAGCGAGACACCTTAAAAGTAATCCATCAAAAGTTCTTCGAAAGAGAGTTTTGGTAGTATGATTATAATAGAATCGAAGCGATCGCCGACGAATACTTGTAGCTTCTTTAGGATCTTCAGGTAGTATGTCATATACTGCAAAGTCGATGAAAGGTGCTCTCCAGTCTTTACTGATGACATTGACTTCAGTTGAATTACTGTATTTGATGTTATGGTTGTTTTTAATACAAAATAATTCTCTATTAGAGATAACAACTATTTGTTGTCGTTTGACTGGAATTGCCAATACCGCAGCTAAGTTAGCCAAGGCATCAGCTTCTGTGTTACAAGCTCTACGTACATGTTCGATGAAGAACCCTTTGAACGAAAAAGCTATTCTGATTGCTGCTTCATGGTATGATATCAGATCTTGATGTCGGACTTCGTATGTGCCTCTAACCTGATTAACAATCAGCTTAGAATTGCCATATACTTCGAGATATTCAATATCCAGTTATTTGGCTAATTGGAGTCCAATAAGCAAAGCATTGTATTCTGCTACATTGTTGGAGCACGAATCATCTAACGAATAAGCTCTCTGAATAGCTAATCCATCTGGTAAAACAAGAACAATTCCCACTCCAGCAACAAGGGTACCTCCAGGTCCAATTCTAGATGCTCTGTCGAAGAATAAACGCCAAATAGGAAATTCTTCTGAGATCATATTTGATTCCAATGTTTCGTCTGGAATCTCATCATAGAGTTTAGATGTTTCAAGAACAGGATGAGCTGCTAAGAAATCAGCTAGTGCTTGGCCTTTCACAGACTTTTGGGGAACATAGACCATATAATATTGTGCTAATAATATAGCCCATGTAGCAAGCCTAGAATTGAGTGTACTGGACTTCTTCGTTAAGACCCGAAGAGGATTGACTCGGAATATAACACGAATAGTTTGGCCGATGATGTAATGTCTTATCTTTTGAACAGCAAACATTAAGGCTAAGCATTCCTTCTCCACCGGACTATAACGATGTTCAGCTCCAATCATCGTCCGACTAAGGTAGTAAATGGCTTGTTCATGACCTTCTTTGTTCTTCTGAGCCAGTAAAGCTTCCAATGAATAGTCCATTGCCTGGACATACATCAAGAAGGGTATTCCTGAGATCGGTGGTACAAGGACCAGTGGACTCATCAAATACCACTTTATGTCATCAAATGCTCGTTGACATTCTTCTGTCCAAATGAAAGATACACCTTTCTTCATTAACTGGGTAAATGGTCTGCAACGTCCAATTAAATTCGAAATGAACCTCATGATGTACACAAGTCGACCTTGGAATCCTCGTAGCTATTTTAGGTTGCGTGGATGACGCATCTCTTGAATGACTTTAATCTTCTCGGGATCAACGTGTATACCTTTAGAGGTAATGACGAATCCGAAAAATTTGCCACTAGAGACACCCAAGAAAGACTTAGTGGGGTTCATTTTGAGTTGATGCTGACGCATTAGATTGAAGATAGTTCTTAAATCTTGGATGTGATCTTCCTTTAGACGACTTTTGACAGCAATATCGTCAACATAGCATTCGACAGTCTTTCACAAATGATCTTGAAAGATAGTACTCATAGCCCGCTGGTAAGTTATACCTGCATTCTTAAGACCAAAAGGCATAACTATATAACAGTATACTCCGCGAGGAGTACGGAATGAAGTATGTTTTTCATCTTCAAGATTCATCCGGATTTGATTATATCCAGAAAACCCATCCATGAAAGAGATTCGTTCGAATCCACAAGTATTATCGATCATGACATCAGTAATTGGGAGAGAAAATTCATCTTTAGGGCAAGAATCATTAAGATCCCGAAAGTCTATGCATACCCGAACTTTTTTGGTCTTTTTTAAAATTGGTACAACGTTGGCTACCTAGTCAAGATGCTGTTCTTCTCTGATAAAACTGCAAGCAATAAGCTTTTTGACTTCATCATCAATCGCATCCATCATCTCAGGCTTGAATCGTCGTTGCTGTTGTTTGACTGGTTTAGTATTAGGCAAAATGTTAAGTTTATGAGTTGCGACTTGAGGATCTAAGCCTGGCATATCTTCATAACTCTAGGCGAAGACATCGATATATTCGCGAATGAGGTGAATTAGTTCTTGTTTATCATCTTCTGGGAGAATTTTGCTAATGAAGATCGGCCGTGGTACATCTTTCTCTCCAACATCAATCTGAATTAGTTGATCCTCAGTAGGTGGTTTTCGTTATTCAAAACGGAGTTCCCACTGATTATCCATCCTTTGGGCCCAAGGATCTGCTTCAGGAGCTTCTTTAATATCATTTTTGTCATCTTCTGAGAACTTAGCAGACACCATATTAGAAGATACTGTTACCCGATGAACATGACCAATACTGGTATCAGAATCCCATGAAATGTAATCAGAAGAGTTAGATCGTTCATCTTCATCAGATTCAGAAGCTTCTGGAGTCGAAAGTGGTGAAGTATAACATAATCCCCGCTTTATTTTGCTGTAGTATTATCGTGATTTTCCTTTTGGAATAGAAATACGAATAGGAGTTCGCCTTCCTTTACCGCTATTGAGACCAGTTCTGAAATCATATTCCATTTTACTGATGATTGCCTTGGATTGTGAACTATAGCGACGTAATTGTAGCCTTCCTGTATCATCTTTATTATCGTTGTCGGGCATAATTTTCTGTTCTTCTCTTTTATTAAAAAGTATATGCATTTTGCCTTTCTTTCGAGACGGTACTAAGAAGTATGATTCTTGAATTGAATCCAGTGATACCACATTTTGGAGAGATGATACAACTCCTATTATAAGTGGTTTAAAGCTATCTAGCATATCCAAATAACATTGAGTGTAATAAGAGACATCAGTATACTACAAAGGAGATGCTTTATTGATCTTTACATCATCATTTACAACTGGACTTTTAGCCTTAACAGGCTTAGTCAGATTGATAACCAGAGGAGGAGAAGAAGAACGAGAAGGAGGAGGGAGCTTTTTACGATGAAGGTCGATTACAAGTGGCTCAGAAGACGTGAGCTCCCTTTGTTCCTGACTAACACCAGGGGACTGCTTCTTGTGAGAAGGAAGGTAGATAGTCAGTGGTTTGGAAGACTGAGGACAAGAAGTACGTCCTTTGATAGGAATCACCAGAGTATCATTTGGCACGCCTTTCTGTTCTTCATCTATATCCATTGCTAACACCACCTTCATGAATTCCTCTTTGTACATGCGAGAGTCGTTGCAGTATGCTTCAACCCCCTTGAAAGGATTTAGGTCTGCAACTTCTTTCTGTACTTCTCCATTGCCATCTACATATTTGAAATATTGGTGGAGAGTAGAAGGTACAATGTTGTGTTCATGAAGGAACGGTCTTTCCAGCAAAGCATTATATGAGCCATGATTATCAATCACATAGAAAGTCACCTTGGTACGAAGATTGCCGATTTGGAGTTTCAGGCATATCTTCCCCAAAGGTTCACTTCTTCCTTGATTGAACCCCAAGATAGTAGTGATAGTTGTAGAAAGATTATGTACTGGGATCTTCAAAGCATCCAGCAAAGTCTTTGGCATGATACTAAGGGCAGACCCTGGGTCAATCAGTATGCGATCGACTTTCATGGTGTCCACATATCCTGTGAAGTAGAGAGGACGATCATGACGATTGTCTTCTAACAGCATATCGTCTTGTGTAAAAGTGATATTAGGTATTAGTTCAAATACACTATAACAATGTGTACAACTGACAAGCTCTTTTTCAGGCTTCTTGAGGAGAGCAAGACAAGCATCAGCCTGCATCAAGGCTTCACTTAACGTCTCTCGAGTTTCTTTTGAGAGACGTAAAAGTTCAAAGATTGATAATCTCGCAGGAGTGTTAGCCAATTGACCTAGTATGTCAAAATTATATGGCTTTTCAAGTCCGAGAGATGAGGACTTTTTTAATGCTTTGTCAAAGCGGACAGGTTGTTTTCCCTTATCTGCTGATGTCGGTTTGGGAAGAGTTGGTTCCACTATCGGCGAAGATGTAGATGGTACATTCTCAACAAGAGAAGATGATACAGGAAGAATATCAGAAAAAAGGGTAGGATTCTCTTGAGCTTCAGGATATTCTCTGAGGTAAGGTTTACCAGATCTGGTGCCGATTAGAATTTTTTCTTCTGCTACCGGTTCAAAGGATACCATGTTGCAGCTTTTGGATTTAGTTTTGGAGTACTTCTTTTGATTGGAAGAAGAAGGCATTTCAAAGTCTCCTACCAGATCTGGATAAATCTACATAATTTCTCATTTATCAGTGGACAAGGGAACAAGACCTTCGTATTGGGAAGGTGGGAGATTCACGATCTCGAGAGTAGCCCTCGGAATGGGGACAACACCATCTTGCACTAGTTGTGGTAGGAAATCACCAAACTGTACAGAAATGACATTGGCTGTCACAGTCTTCTCATCCTGTTGGAGGATAACTGCACCAGAGTTGACCATTTCTTGGATTTTGCCTTTGAGCACGTAGCATGCTCTGGTTGGATGTCCTATAAATCTGTGATAAATACAATATTTAGGGTGGTCAGTCTTACCTACTTCCTCCGGCCATTTTGCTTCCGATAGTTGAAGCTTATTGCTTTTGATTAAGCAATCGAAGATGCTCATAATATCATCTTCATCAAAAGAATACTCTTCTTTTGGACGGGGTACTTTCTGTGGTGGTGCTGATAGAGTGGGTACCGTCTGAGCAACATTAACAGCCAACGACTCCTTACCCTTGAGATTGATAGCCAATATTTCTTTACCCTTGCGATTGTTCTGACGATTATTACCACCGGGTGTGGAATGTTCATCTTGGTTAGGATGAGTCATTTGAACTCCTAACTGCTCGAACTTCTCAGCGCTAACCTCCGCCGCCTTGGCATTCACAATGAAAGAAGGCCAATCTTGGAATTGTGTTGATCCCGTCCACATACTGATGATAGGCAACAAGTTTGATTTACAAGTGTCTATTGTTACAGCGGATGGAGTTCCTAGAGGCATTTTAAGTGCCTCTCGATGGAATCTTTTAATGAAACTCTCCGTGGATTCATTGTGTCTTTGTTTAATTTTTAATAAGGGCAGACATCGTCATATCGTTGACTCCCTCATAGAACCGTTCCAAGAACATTTGCTTAAACCCAGCAAAAAAAGTTATGCAACCATCAGGCAAGCTATGGTACCAGTCATATGCTGCACCGGCTAAACAACCGACGAACACCCTGGTAAGGAGAGCATCATTTGGCTGCAATTGGTCAATCATCACTTCAAAGTGATTGATGTACTGACTTGGAGAAGTGCTGCCATCAAACAGCATAATGGTGGGAAGCTTGTACTTAGGAGGAAATTGAACCTTCTTCCATTCAGCAGGATAAGGTTATTTTATCCCAAGTCTTTGTAGACCATCCTTTTGCTTAAAGGCCTCAAACTGAGTGCGTAAGAGTTTTATAGCCTCATTAGCATCTTCTGATATTTGGGAATTTGTGGGCTGATTTGAATTATTAGGAGGAGAAACAACATGATAATTACCACCTCCAGTACCAGACTGACTGGGAGCAACTTGAATTGGTACAGAAGCGACCTGGGGAGGTGGTACCCCCAGGCTAACATTAACAGGTACAGAAGATGCTATGAGTTCAGGATTTGTAGCAGGGTTTATAACCGGTGGCACTACATGTTGAGCCACGATTATAGTTTGCATACATGCGACTATTTCAACCATGGTCTTCAGTTTGTCTTCCAGTGCAGCGATTCGTTGCTCTTGACTGGCTGAACTAGAAGCATCTTGGTCTTCTGTAATGGCATATGCTGTCACCTCTCTTGTCATTATTGATGAGATAGTTTGTTTAGAACTTTCACTATCTGCGTCAAAGTCAGACAAAGAATCTTCTCCCAGATGAGTAATGGGAAGATCTTCCTGATTGAAGACATCCTGATCCGAATTTCGATCTTTCGATCTAGTATGTTGAAAGAACCCTTCACTGGATTCACGGAGTTGTCCCAAGTACTACTGACTCGGATTACGAGACGTGCCACACTTTGTGGATTTTCTACCCCCTGTGTCTCGGGAAGTCATATTGACAGAAGCGTATAATAGCTCATCTTCATCTCCCATCATAGGTTCAGGAGTTGAAACATAGTTCAGCCGATCGAAGACAGATTGTTTAGCTGATTGGCAACAGCACTTGATGACCACTTCATGAAGGCAGTAGCGTTCTGATGAGTGATTTAGAGGTGAGTGAGACATCTCTGTGATCTTCCGTCTTTGTATAAGATGTTTTCGGAGATTAGTCACCACTACAAGACGAAAAGAAGTCAGAGGAATATATTCCTTAATGATGTTAGGAATATGATTTCGGTTCTTAAGATGTTTCGTTCCGTGAGTGTACAAAGAAGTACTTAACTTATTGGCATAATGATTGGGTCCTTCTTTTCAAACTTTTATTTCTGGTGCAAATTGGCCTTTGGCATAGGGTTCTTGCGTTTCATCGAGGTTGATACTGATTGACGCCTATTGAGATAAGCACGTAAATCAGAGAATTCTGCTCTTGGTGCATCTGTTTGAGATACCAGCAACTTTTCTTACTGGGATCTTGAAATATGCAAAGTTGGAAGATCTTGAGTAGTTGCCATAGGGTTAGGCAAGATGCGTCTTTGATCAGTATTCTTTCCTCTGGAAGAGATTTGAAGACCTCTGTTTAAGGGAATACAATCTGATCTATCTTCCTCTGAGTCATAGACTAGGGAAGATTGAAAAAAGACCAAAGGGTGTTTTCCTTTATTTTGTGAAGGGTTAGCTAAAAAGTATTTCCCTTTGTTTTGTTGTGAAACCCCCTTAGGCGCAGGTTACGCCAGTTGAGGAAGTGTCAAAGGACTCTTCCTTTTATTCTGTCTAGTTTTGGCACTAGAATATTGATTCTTCGAGTTCAGAACTAGAGAAGAAGAGGGAATAGCCAAGAGACTAGTTCCCTTAGGTTGCGCCAGGGCAATATGGTGTGCAAGCTGCGCCTGAACAGCAGAGTGCTTAGGTTGCACCAATAGCCAAATAGGCTACTGGTTGCACCTTAGCAGCAGGTTGCGCCTTGACAGCAAGACAAGTTGATTGCGCCTTGGCAGCAGAACGAATGGACTGCGCCTTGGCAGCAAAGGGACTAGGTTGCGTGCGGGCAACAGAAACAGAGTGAATAGACTGCGCCTTGGCAGCAGAACGAGTGGATTGTGCCTTGGCAGCAGAGGGAGTAGGTTGTGCCTGGGCAACAACAGCAGGCTGCGCCTGAGCCACATATACAGATTGCACATGGGCAATAAGAGCAAGTTGCGCCTGGGCAACAGCAACTGTAGAAGACTTAGGAGTCCGCACAGTCTTGTTCTTGGTGATAGCCACAGCGCACTTGTTGCTCTTATTGTTGATCATATCCTCGTAGGCTGTCTGGTTGACTTGAACAACCAGAGTCTTCTGTGTCTTGCCGATCGACGCAGCATCACATTGAGTTATCACATTCTCATCGGAGGAGAAGGTCGTCCCCAGCAGAGTCGCCATTTTATTTGTAAAATATAACAAACTTTAAAAGAATCGTACAAAGTATAATGAATTCTGGGAAAGTACAACTTTAGGAATCTGATCAGAAGACGATCACTTTATCCCTTGGACTATGTGAACTTGAAGACTAGAGCCTCTGGAGAATGCGGCAGCAATTTTGCAAAAATTCTTGATCTTTGTGATGCTTTGAAAATGATTGAAAACTCTATTTATAGAGTTCTGGAAATAACTATTTTAGCCGTTATTCTGATGTATGCGAGGTCGAACTGCGCCACTTTGGGTTGCGCCAACCTTATGTTGTGCCAACTTCCATTCAGTTACACAATCGTGTACTAACTGTATTTAGACGCGTGGCATCATATGATTGAGATGCGCATGGTCGTGTACAGAGTAGTGGACACGTTTTCAGAGATTAGTGGCATGTGCGCCACATCATCCTGCTTTAGAACGTAAGTTGTCTCAACTTTATCAGGTTACGCGAGCTTCAGTCAATGAGTCAAACTGTGCCTAATTAGATTACGCCTAGGCGCAACTCAGTGAATAGGCGCGTGGCATCATTTGGATTATGTGTCAATCTGCAAGTAGAATTTGATCAGATTGCGCCTAGGCGCAACTCATAGAGTGCACGTGGCATCATTTGGATTACGTGTCAATCTGCAAGTAGAATTTGATCAGGTTGCGGCTAGGCGCAACTCACAGAGTGCACGGAACAGCTGTCAATCAAATCGTCTCGAGCGCCACGCTTTGCGGGATTCGAAGAGATTTTCTTCGTTTATCGTGCTGTCAGTTGTCAGTGTTGTCAGGCAATGATGGCAATTATTGTCAGGTGCCACGTAAGCTTTGGCGTAATGTGATTGGACGCAGTCTGATATAAGGCGCAACCTGATCAGTGGCGCAGTTTGATCCCTGAGCTTCAAAACATGGCGCAACTTGATTTCTGGGACACAACTTGATTGCTGAGTAGTAAAAACATGGCGCAACTTGATTTTTAGGCTCTACAACTATGTGATCTGACCATGTTTTCGACCTGATTATATGTACATGTGCTGGTACTTATCTATGTGCCACTACAAGAAAAATGACTTTTGCTGACGGTTTTTCTCCGTCAAAGGGTTTGAGTGACTTTAGTTGACAATTTTTAGCCGTCAACTAAAGTAACTTTAGTTGACGGATTTTAGCCGTCAACTAAATCCAATTTTTTGACCGTCAATATAGGTGCATACTTTTCTTGACTATGGCCTAGCTGACGGTTAATGACCGTCAACATAGGTTATTTTTAACAAAAAATATATATTAATATATTATATATATGCTTCCATTTACTAGTTAACAAACACACATAATATATCTATAATACACAATTTTTATATTAACAAAAAAATGTGTTCGTACACCACAAACATCCAACGACATATCAAAATAACCAAAATATATTTTACAATATCCTAAATATCCTTGAAATAATCGAACAGCTTCTCTTAACCATCCTAATTCTTCTTAGCGTATAACAATATAAACTTGAGATCATCCAATGTATAACGATGATGCCCATCTACAAATAATGTAAATGTATCACTGTAAGGTAAAGAACATTCTTGAAAATTAAAACAGAAGAAAATCAACTTATGAGCATACATATATTTATATATATATATATATATATATATATATATATATATATGGACATGTATTAATTGTTAAGAGATAGCAGAAAACAGAAACAGTGTATATAATAGCTTGAGTTTAATTAATCAATTAGAAGGTTAAGCAACAGTAACCAAAATTTCTCCAATGATCTTGCAAAGATAAATGGGGCACTAGCATCAACTTGCTCTACATAAACTCAATCTACCATTTCTACCAAGAATCAAGAATATAAAAATAACTCTATCTACCATGTGTATCAGCAATTAGCCCTAGGTAGTTAGTATCAGAGCTAATAATCACAATTGTTTCTTACGGAGGCTTTCGATAGTAGGATGAGATCTTATTTGACTTCCAAAATAAGAAGATGAAAATCGCATTTGATTTTTAAGTAGGACGAACAAAAGCTGAGAAGATGGCATTGGTATTTATTCAATCCAATGAAAGGATACTGCTACTGGTCTGACCAAATCAGACAAACCTGCAGCACTCGGTAGAGAGAAGGGACAAGCTGCTGCAATAGTGACAATCAAATGAAAAAAAAGGTTTGCTGGCACTATCGTCTATTGACTCTATTCATTATTACTGAATCATGTAGTAAATGAGTCAACTACAGTTGTACGTCACAAATTTAGAGAATCTGAACTTCCCCTTTCCCCTGCCAATTTTATTATATGCACCATGTTGCTTATAGTTATTTAGTCAAGCTGAGCTTGGCTGTTCAAGCATCTCTCCTTGTTTATGATCTGAAATTGTCAGCTTAAGCTTGAAGTTTTGTTTGAACCCCATTCGCCCGATCACATACACAAAAAGCATGTTCGAGTATCAATAAGAGGTATTTATGCAACTGTCTAAAATTCAGCCTAGGCGTCCGCCCTATGCCCGCCTAGGCGCCCACCGATACCACTAATATGGATCGCCATCAATTGATAATCGGAACCTAGATTGAAACGATAATAGAACAATTTGGAGGAGCTAACTTACAAAGGGACTCCAACTTGTTTCAGGATTATGAATAAGATAAATAAGAGATGCTAACCAGCAAGTAACATGTGACCAAATGACAGTAAAATATAGAGACAGAAAATATTGTGAAAGAGTGGATTGTAACCTTATATATATGTATGAAATTTAGTAGTAAAGCTTGAGAAGCCTACATGAAGGTGTGTAGAATAGAATGTACTAATTTGTAAAGCTTGAGAAGCCTACATGAAAGTTTATTTTACCATTAGGCCACAAAACGACGCATTTACAAAGGAGTCATCACAAATTTATCATAAATACGCAACTATGAACGCCACACGCAGATAAGAATATAACAGTGTAAAAGTGCTTACTTATAAAATAAAGGGTGAAATGACCACTACAAAAGAATCAATATCATGCCAAGTAGTATTCAGAAAAATAAAAGGAGACTGCAATATGTGTCCCGGTATTAACATATGGATAGAGGAAATTGTGTTTCAAGAAAAATGAACAAGAAAATTACATATGGTAAAGATTTGATCCACATAAACGGTGATAATAAAGATGCTGGTGATATAGTTAAACTATTAGAACCACAAATGCTCACATATTCCTTTTTTTTATTGGAATAGGTATGGAAGATTTAAGGACAACCTCAACATCGGTGCATACACTGATAAAAAAAAGTAGAAACTACGAACAAGAATAATTGCACAATAACTATATAGCTGAAGTAAAAAACACCAGAAAAGGTGGTGCAAAAATAAGAAAAAAACAACATATTGCATCAAAGTCTTTGGGCATAATGAATTAGGAGATGTGGTAACCAAAATGGTCACTAAATAATTAATATTAAACCTCCAAGACCATAAATACCAGAACTTGTTTTCGAGAGGGAATCTATCAAGCTTGAGACCAAAAACAAGCAATTCAACATGTATCTGGTAGTAATTCCAATAAATAGTTTTAATATTCTACCAAAATAACTATTTCAGTTACAATATTCACAAAGAATATCCAAACTGAGATAGAGAGGAGTCAAAACAAATTAGAAGTTGGCGTGGTTTATCTATTGAGGATAGGGCAAACAAAATTATTTGAGATGGTTTGCACATGTGCTACAGGCACCAGATGTTTCAGGTACAAATACTTTTCTAATAGAAAATAAAGTAGACATTGTGAATTTTGTAATTAAAAAGGATCAAAGCATGCCAAAACAATTTCAAATCGTCAAATTTTGAACACTAATTGACTTGCGAATAATATAAGTTAATTCTAAAGCAGCTGTTAAAAGAAAAGGCAATAAATAAATCAGACATGTTATACCGAAAGAAACATTAATTTAATCGTTTCTTCTTCGACGCACATAATGAGCCAGCCATAGTTAGACTAATGAAAACATTGATTTTGAGATAACAACAACCAACACCCAAGAAGTCTCGAACCACTGAGTGCGCCTGACATCTTCGTTCAATTAGAGCCGACCACCCTCTTTGAGGCATTACGTAAAACAAAAAGAAGGCAGAAGAACAAAAAAATTATTCTGATCCAATTCGAGATCAATCAATTGATCTTACAAATTCGAACCAAATCCAAAAAGAAAGAAAGAGAGGAACCTTGGGTTTGAACGATGAACTTACCATCTATCGCTACTCGTCGCCGAAGAAAGCTCGTCGGCTTCGGAGGGACTTCTGTTCTTCGCTGCTCCAAAATTTCTCATCGTCAGTGGGGAAGAGTTGAACTCGTCAACCGAAGCTTGAGGCTCTCAATGAAGCCCTCGCTGAAAGGCCTGAAATCGCAAAAAAAAAGGGTTGATTGTTACCAAAACTCTAACCCTAACCCTAGAAAATTAAGGGACTTTTTGGCTTGTTCATCGGCATCGGAGAGGGACCTGGACGTTGACGGCCTTCTCTTTCTCGTGGCGAGTTAGGGTTCAGAGAGGATGGAAAGAGGATGGTGGTGGAGGAGGCAGAAGACGCAGAGGAGGCGTAGGAGTTAGGGTTTGGCGAGGGCGAGGGAAGAGGATGGTGGTAGAGGAGGCAGAGGGTGAGGAATCCTCTAACCAAGAGTTTCTGTGAAGGGGCAGGAAAGGAGGTGGTTCTCATGGAGGAGGTGAGGAAGACGGGTTTTGGTGGAAAGGGGAGAGGTTCGGGAGAGAGAGAAAAAAATGAACTGAGTAACAACGATTAAATAGGCTGCAGAATCGTCAACATAGAAGAAGTTTCAAGAAAATTATAAAAATGCCATCCAAAATGTGCACGATAATTTTCCCCTCCTGACTTTAGTTGACGTCTTTAACCTATCCGTCAACTAAAAATGGTAGATTTAGTGACGGTTTCCTGAAATCCATCAACTAAAGGGGTACAATATTTTATACTTAACACAAAAGAGGGTTTACTTGACACAAGGCCTAAACCGTCAAGTAAAACCGAATAGTTGACGGGGATTACCGACCATCAATAAAAAGATCGTCAACAAATGTCATTTTTCTTGTAGTGTGTGTACTGAGGTATAATCTATGTGTGCACTTGTAGTGCTTTCGTCCACGGGGTACAGGAGAAAGAAACATTGTCGCTACTGATTCAGTCGAAACCGATAAATCGGGATCGGTTCAATCGGCCGAACGGGAACGATTGAATTAATATCCTTTTCTCGTCATAGAAAGGCTTCTTCGGAATCAAGTCCAATATTCAACGGGCTGCGCCTCGAGGATAGACTCTGCGGCTGAGTCAGGAGAGACCTTCCATTGCTCTGTTTTTCATGCCCCACTTGCTCTTTGCCTTTGGTTTTCGTGAATGTGTTTTCGTGAATGTTTCGATGGTTTTTATGGCTTACATTTTTGAACTTCGCATTCGTATCTGTAGAAGCATGGAAAATATCAGAACAATGATCTATGCGGCTCGGAATAGAAGAACCCCATGCGGCTCATACAAGAGCAGTCCCAAGCGGTACAGAAGAGGCTCTTAGTCTCATGCAGCTCGGGACAGAAGAGTCTATGCGGCTTACATAGGGACAGTCCTGCGGTTCAAAGACTCCCCCAGCCGCATGCGGTTCAGAAACACATGCGGCTCATAGAGATATGCGCCACGTGTCCCCATGGAACCCCTTCACACAGCTGGCCATCGAGCAATGGCCCTATTTAATGCTCTGCCATGATTTGACAGCTGACGGCTCTGACATGAAGTGTCATAATGACAAACTCTTCGGGAATAGGAGAAAATCTTTGACACGATCCGAGATTGACACGTGGCATACCCCATGCGGCTCCAGTAAAGAACAGTTTCATGCGGCTGGTAAGAATCGTCTTCCTGCAGCTCACCAAGAAAGCTATCCCATGCGGCTCGCGAGCATTATACCTATGCGGCTCACCGAGAAACTATCCCATGCGGCTCACTGAGACGCTGATTCATGCGGTTCATGGACATCATACGGTTCTGATAGGGTCCGTCACTAAACCACGTGGCAGAGATTCAATGGCCCCCACTACTTGACAGCTGGTAGCAAGGATGATTATAAGATGCAAATCAATCAGAGATTTACCAGATCCCAATGACCATATTCAACGTTATCCTCATAATTAATGAGATCAGGTCATATCATTCGTGATCAAACCAATGGGACACGTGGAGAGAGATCCAGGCTTGACATAGCCAATCATGAAGATTTAATGCAATCAACATTAATCATTCGCAGGATTCAGTGATATCCCCATTTATGGCCCAGATCCTTCACGTTTGAAACGAATGGTCCAAATTGATTAAACATCAGGCGGCTGCCACTTTGAGAATGGGTAATCAGCCAAACCCTAATGATGCCCTCCACTATTATAAATAGCAGGGTGTCATTCCCTTGCAGAGAGAGAGAGACAGGGAGAGGTACACGCGAATAGAGAGAAATATACAGAGAGACTTCCCCCCATAGTCAGAGAGAAAATACACACAGAGTGAGAGAAGCCAGAAGAGCAATAAGAGGGAGAGCAAGAAGAGCATTTCTTCATCAACGCCAACCATCTTTTCACAGGAGCCAAGGCTGCATACCGATCGTCCAAGGAGTAAGGCAGGGCTGCCGTCGCCTTTCCGAGCCTCTACCGTCATCCCCCAGAATCTAAAATAAACAATTGTACTTAGATTGCTGTACCTAGGTTTTCGTTCCTAGGCTTTCTTTGTGTAAGCGAGTTTGTAACGTGAAGTAAAAGTTCGAACCTCCGATAATTGTTCTGTTCTTTTATATTTTATGGCAAACACGATGGCGACTCTGCTGGGGACAAACTTCTCCACGGCTGAGGAGTTGGTGACGCAGTCGGATGCAGCCAAGCTTGGCTCCACGCAACAGAAGATGGTCGCCCGGTTCGACCAACAGGCGTTTGAAGAGATGCTCTCCGAAGGAAGCGCTGGCCCGGTCCAGAAGCGCACCCGCGGGACGAAGGCTCGCAAAGAGTGGAGGCCAAAATCATTTGCTCCTCCCCAATCCCTCGATGGGATACCCTCTGTTGCTCAAGACAGCGAGAAAGACTCTCCTGCGGCTCCACTTCAGACCGTAGATAACTCTGCTGTCCCCAAGTCCGGCAGAAGAAAATACTATGATGCTGGACTTGCAGGGGCAAAGAGGAACTCTATGCGATCCGAGCCGCATAAGGGTATTACCAGCAGGGAGAAAGCTCATGCGGCTACATCCGCCAGCCGCATGAAGAAAACTCATGCGGCCACATCTGTCAGCCGCATACCTTATGCGGCTACAGTTGCCAACCGCATGGATGAGACTCATGCGGCTACTGAAGTCAATTGCTCGCAGAAAACCCATGCGGCCACTATTGCCAACCGCATGCGGCCAGCCTGTACGGTCGTGACTCCTAGCCGCATAAGAACAACTCATCCCACAGCAGAAGACAACCGCATACAGACAGCCTGCACGGTACCCAATGCTAGCCGCATAGCGTCCGTTCCACGCTTCTCTCGATCAGTCCTCGATCGTCTCTCATGCGGTCCTGACTCTGATGGTTCTCTGGACGATAAGCCAGACTCTGTGGTATTCAACTTGGACTCCTCCTATTACGCACCCGCAAGTGCTAAAAGGAGGAAGTCTAGGGCAGCGCGGGCTCACCAAGCCCAGTCAGCTGCCCCAACCTCTGACTATAGGGGCGTCCTGCTGGTTATCATACGGGCCTCTGATGGGAAGTTGTACAGAACCGCTCGAGTCCAGCCCCCGGCGGCGAACGGACAGAGTGGTTCCTCTGACCTGCGTGAGGTTATCCTCCACAAACACAAGGAAAGAGAAGGGGCCTCAGTGTGCAAAGAGTCCTCACACGGACGTCACTGCACCCAAATCATTGTCAACTGCTGTTGCAATAACGCAGCAGTGACAGAAGGCCGGCCGTCCGTCTTCTAAAGACTACAGCATCCGAGTTCGGAGGACGAGGCACCTCATGTTGTCTCCTGCAATTCCACTCAGAAAGTCCCCGTCGAGGGGAGAGAAAAGAAGACGAGCATCTCCAGCCCGAAGATATCAACCACTACAGCTAAGAAACTATCGTCTAAACGGTTGTCCTCCACCGGAGTTTTCCAGGGCACCCGTTCAAAGACGAAATCTGCTACAGCGGGAGATTCGTCGTCCACATCGCTGGGGGTCGTAGGAACTGGGGGTAGTACCCCTCCGAACGTCCACAACAATCCGATGTTTCAAGGAGACAAGCCCGGAGAAACAACCCTCCCATTAGGTGCAACAGACGCTGATGTCCCCGAGGACATCCATGACTCTCAAGATGAAACAAGCTCCGAAGCTAGGGGTACTGTTCCTTCCGAGTCCGAACCCGAAAAGAACATTCCCACATATCCCGATGATTTCTCGATACTTGGATACGACTCGGAGGGCACATCCTCCACCGTTCCTTCCGTCACTCCTCATGTAAAGACGGTATTCATGACGGACAGCAATCAAGGCGGTTCTAGTGATCGCCAACGCATAGACACTTTGGAGGCCATACTGCACGCCTTGGTCAAGTCTGTGGACGAGATCAAAGCGGCTCTTCCTACTCTGCAGGGAGTGACACCTGGCCAAACAAGCGCAGGTCCCGCAATCAATGTAGATTCAAATTCAGCGACACCGAACACGGACAATAATCCTCCCGAAATAACGGCCCCTACCGCGACAGATGAGGCCCGAGAAGTAAGGAGAGAGGTTCAGGAGCTCCATTCCATGCCCGAGAAAACTCTCAAGACTTCAGAATACGGCAACCATATCCTGCTGAATGGAGGGATGTTCCATTCCCACCAAGATATAAGCCGTTCAATATCAACCCATATGATGGCAAGACCTCAGCAAGTCGGTACATCACTTACTTCGAGATCACCACCGACCATTTGCCTTATGATGACGCTATCCTCACGCGGTTATTCATCGGGGCATTGGAAGGAGTCGCCTTCGACTGGTACCGCAACCTGCCGGACAACTGCATCCACTCCTTCGCTGGCTTCAAACGCTTGTTCTTAGAGAGATTCTATGAGGTAGGGCAGGACGTCACAATGTCTACCCTCATGGACGTCGTCCAAGGGAAGAAAGAGCTGACGAGGAATTACATTGAGCGGTTTCGTCAAACCGCAATGAAGTTACCATCTGGTAATCCGGATTCCTCCTTGATTGAAATTTGCCAAAAGAGACTACTCCCAACAATTAGTCTCTGGATGGGCGAAAGTCAATTCAAGGACTGGAAGGCTTTTATCATCAGTGCTACAAGTGCCGAAGAACGGTTGAGAAAGGCTCACCAACTGGGGTTACACATCTCGGAGGAAGAAAACAAGGGCAAGCGTCCCAACAGCAACAACGACAATGGGGGTAGCCCCTCCAACAATCGGGACAACAGAGGCAAGCAGGCTATGGTGGCCGACACAGCCCAGAAGCCCGAGTCACATCCAGCAGACAAATAATGGCCTCAAATCACTTACTCTTTCGAAGACAGCCACGTCAAGCCTATCTTGGACATGCTCATACAAGGAGATAGAATTCAGCTCCCTCCACCAAGACGGGAGCCTCGGCCGACTGACCTGGAGAACCCAAAGTTCTGCCATTACCACCGCTATGTACACCATGCTACACACGACTGCTACCAACTAAAACGGTACATCCAAAACCTCATCGATTCGAACGCTCTGGCCATCGATTTTGAAGAGGTAACCGTGGCAGCCAATATGGTGTCCGTACAATTCGGCAGCTTCCCTCCGACGGAAACTCAAGACGGGGTGGTTCCTATCCCTCTGGCGACAATGGAGATTACCAATCTTCCACCTCTCCGAGATCAAACTACCGGTCTAGTACCTCTCACTACATCGTGAGGAGAAATCATGTGGGTCCATCCGGACCTGGTCCACGAGGTGACTCAGTCCACGATGCCTCCCATTCACAAGAAGAGAAGTGGAAAAGTCAGATCCTGCCGTACCGTCTCGGCAGATGAAGAAGATGTCACGGCCGTCGTTACTCGATCTGGAGCACAATCTCAACCCGTGGCTGAGAACTCGACTGATGATCATCCGCCCACTACCACTGACGCTCCAGGGCCTCCTCAGCCTCCGACGACCGACAAGCCTAGGCCGAAGGAGACTCGCTTCGACAAATCCCTCCGAAAGGAGACACCTCTGGGACTGGAAAGGCCCTACAACTTTGATATCTTGGCATAATTGGCCAATACACCGGCCAAATTGTCCTTATATGAACTCCTGAGGTTCTCGAAGGATGTTCGCGCGGCCTTGAGCGATGCACTCCAAAATGCCGACGCATACTTGGCTCAGGCCAACCTCACGGGAGAAAATCAGCCCGCAGATCTCCAAGACAGCGCATGTACGGGAGCGATGCCCAATATCGTCTTCACTCCGCAGGATATGCTCATCAAAACTAACCTGCATAATCGCCCGTTATACTACACTGGATACATCGGCGACGTAAAGGTGGACCGGATGCACATTGATCCTGGGTCTTCTATAAGCATCATCCCGAAGGGCCTGCTACATCATCTTCGCATTCCGATGCATCGCCTGACGCCTACAAACACCGCCATCAGCGGTTTCAATTCGGACAGGAGCTACCCAATTGGGAAGATCCGTCTGAAATGCCAGATTGGCGATATTCAATCAGAAGTCACCTGCTACGTCATAGATGCCGACACTTCTTACAACATCCTTTTGGGGCGCCCTTGGATACACGATTATGTGATCGTGCCTTCCACGCTGCACCAATGCTTCAAATATGTCGACAAGCATGGCTTCGTGAGGACAGAATTTGCTGACATCGATCCCTTCAAAGGGGTCGAATCCTACTACTCGGACTCCTGCCTATACGAAAAGTCGAAGAGGCACCTTGATGGAGGAAATGAGCAAGCTGGTACCGAAGCGACCACGGGATCAGAAGAACCTCTGACGATCCACCTCCAAGCTCGCAAACCGGCCAAATCTGTACCCCTTACGGCCACGCTGCGTAAGGACACAATCAGTCTCTCGGCACAGGAAGAACAGATGAGAATCCGGCTGCCAAGGTCCGGCCAAGTGCCGAGACCCACAACAGGGCCACTTACCATCAGACTGTCGAGAGTCGGTCAACCCCAAACGGAGAAGCTCAATCCTTCCGATAGGCCTCTAACGATACGCCTTCCAAGAAGGGTCGTCACCCCGATGCGAGGTCTGACACTTCTAGCGAGCCAGCCACTCCTCGCTCCACGTCAAGTGCCAAACTGGGGGTCGCTAGTCTGCCAACAACTCCACGCTCTGCCCCATCAACTGAACCGCTGATGATCAAGCTCCCCAGGTCGTCCTCTCAGTCTTCATTTACACAGGGGGTAGCCGAAGAGGAACCGGAGCTAGCCAAGTATGTGGCTGCCCACACTAATGTCCCCTCCGCTGATGATGTAATCCCCCTAGAAAAGATACCTTACTTCATCAATAAAGGGTTATCTTTGAACTACATCGAGCTCAATAAGCTATGCACAATGTATGCTATGGACCACGGTATAGGCACTCACCTACACACACAGGTGACAAATGTATCCACCGCAATCCAGCTTACTCCAGCAGAAGATGTTTACCGCATAATCGAGGGAGGGGATCATCCAATCATCTTCGGCCGGAAGGACGATCCGCGCCCCTTCACCATAAAAGAAGTTGATCTTGGATCAGATGCCGGGAGACTGCCTCTGTATCTTTATAGCCCCCAGTCCAAATATCTCATGCAAAAACAGGGATATGATCTAGAGACTACACCAGGTTTGAATTATGGCGCTGGACGACGATTACCTTTAAAGCTACCAGTACCGGCTGGCAAGCCACGGGACTACTATAGCAAAACTCGATGTGGACTAGGGTATGTAACTCCCACGATGACCCCTGAGAGTTCAGATGAAGAGTGTGACTGGCAGTCACATTCAACCGAGTCACCCACTTCCGACTCGGATACCAGCATCGGAGACATATTCAGACAAGTCCTGTCAGTCAACATGGCATTCGCTGACGCTTACGAAGAAGACGAAGACATTCCTGAAATCCTCGAACTAGAGCCGTGGGCCCAACAGCTGGACGCGCAATGGAAAAAGCGGTTCGAGCAGAGAAAACCTCCTACCGAAGATGAAGTTATGCAGGTCGACCTCGGCAGCGAATCCTCTCCAAAGCCAATCTTCGTCAGTAAAAGCCTAACAGACGAAGAGCGAGAATTGCTGCTAAAACTTATCAGAGAATATATTGATGTGTTCGCGTGGAATTATGAAGACATGCCGGGGTTAGACCCCAATGTTGCCCTCCACAAGCTCAACATACGACCGGACGCAAAGCCAGTCAAGCAGCAACAACGAGGCTTCCGCCCAGGCGTCATAGATACGATCGAAGCCGAAGTCAACAAACTGATAGCCAGCGGCTTCATTCGTGAGGAACAACATCCCGATTGGGTCGCTAATATAGTACCCGTCCTCAAGAAGAATGGGAAGATCCGAATCTGCATCGACTTCCGTAATCTGAATGAGGCATGTCCGAAAGACAAATTCCCCCTCCCTATCACAGACATCATGATCGACAACACATGCAGCTTTGAACGTATGTCATTCATGGATGGATTCTCGGGGTACAACCAAATCAAGATGTTTCCCGGCGATGAAAAGCACACATCATTCCGAACACCGATTGGCACATACTGCTACACAGTCATGCCTTTCGGTCTAAAGAACGCTGGCGCCACATATCAACGAGCCATGAGTATCATTTTCAGAGAAAATTTGCGCAAGACAGTGGAATGCTATGTCGATGACATCGCCGTCAAGAGTCGCCGTAAGGAAGATCATCTGCAGGACCTGAGGACGGTATTCGACCTGATGTGAGCCCACAATCTGAAGATGAACCCTACGAAATCTTTCTTGGGCGTATCCAGCGGGAAGTTCTTGGGCTTCATCATCACTGCACAGGGTATCCATGTAGACCCTGAGAAAACGAAGGCAATCATGGAGATGGGTCCCCCAAGAAATCTCCGCGAACTTAGATGCCTCCAAGGGAGGCTAGCTTACATCAGGAGGTTCATTTCTAACCTCTTCGGGCGATGCCGACCGTTCACACGCCTCATAAAGAAAGGAGTATCATTCGTATGGGACGAGGAATGCCAGCGTGCTTTCGACAGCATCAAAGAATATTTATCAAATCCTCCAGTTTTGGTAGCCCCGGTTCCTGGAAAACCATTCTTGCTTTATGTACGAGCAATGGAACACTCCCTTAGTGCCCTGCTGGCACAAAACAACGACATGGGCCACGAGCAGGCCATATATTACCTCAGCCGAATGATGATCGGGCCAGAGCACCGATACACCGTTGTGGAGAAGGAATGCCTCGCCCTGGTATTCGCCATTCAGAAAATGCGACACTATGTCACCGGATAAACAATACATGTGATCTCACGAGTCAACCCTCTCAGGGTCCTCATGACTAAACCAGGGGCACTCAGCTCTCGACTCGCTACATGGGCAATATTACTGTCCCCTTATCATATGATCTTCGTCCCACAAAAGGCAGTCAAAGGTCAAGCCCTGGCAGACTTCTTAGCAGCCCACCCAGGCTCGGAGTCCTCCAGGATATATGAAGAGATCCCAGACGAGGTCGCCGACTCACATGCAACCTCTCACGAGGCTATATGGCGAATGTTCTTCGACGGTGCTTCGAGGACCGGACCTAAAGGCAATATAGTCGTCGGAGTCGGGGTAGTACTGATCTCTCCTTCCGGGTTGGTGATTAACCGCGCTTATTCCCTCACTGAGCCGTGCTCTAACAATGTGGCCGAGTACAACGCTCTGGTCATCGGCCTCCAACTTGCAAGAGAGCTGGGGGTAGAATACCTTGAAGCCTACGGCGATTCCCAACTAATCGTCAATCAGATTCGGGGCTCATACGAAGTCCGCCACGAAGACATGATCCCTTATCACCAAATAGCTATTGGCATCATCTCGTCGTTCGAGGGGTTCTTCATTGAATATGTCCCCAGACTCCAAAATATCGAAGCTGATGCCCTAGCTGGTCTTGCCGCTTCCCTAGCAGTCCCGAATTATGATCGCCAATCAGTAGATGTGATAGGCCACGAACTGGTCTGTCCCAAGAACAATGTACAATTCGTGGCGAGTTATTCCGCCCAGACGATCGATGATGCCCCAGATTGGAGGCAACCATTCATCGACTTCGTCGTCTACGACATCCTGCCCGAGAACCCAAAGGAAGCTACCTCCATCAAACGGCGTTCTCTCAGATTCTTCTACGATGCAGAGATGAAAATGTTGTATCGCCGCTCCTACGACGGATTACTGCTTCGATGTCTGTCAAACGCAGAAGCCAAAGAAGCCGTACGAGAAGCTCACGACGGGGTCTGCGGGGCCCACCAACCCGGCCCAAAGCTGCAAGACCGCCTTCACCGAATGGGCTACTATTGGCCCACGATGGTGGCAGATGCGATAGATTACGCTAGAAAGTACAAAGCCTGCCAAGTCCACGCGGACTTCATTCACCAACCATCCGAGTTTCTACATCCGACAGTGGCGTCCTGGCCATTCGAAGCATGGGGAATGGATATCATTGGTCCAATCATCCCACCTTCCTCCCGAGGACATCGCTTCCACGGATTACTTCTCCAAATGGGCGGAAGCCGTCCTACTTGCAGAAGTTAAGACTTCAAATATGATCAGCTTCCTTAAACATCACGTCATCTACCGCTTCGAACTGCCACGAAGGATCATCCATGATAATGGTCCGCAGTTTGCAAGCCATGCATTCTATCGATTCTGCGATAAGCACCGTATTCAGAATGTCGCTTCAACACCATACAATCCGGCAGCAAACGGGTTGGCAGAGGCATTCAACAAAACAATCATCAAACTCCTCAAGAAGTTTGTCTCCTCCAACAAATGCGACTGGAACGAGAAGCTCGACGAATGCTTATGGGCTTATCGCACCACAGTTCGAACAGCCACCGAGAATACACCATTCTCCCTGGTGTACGGAAGTGAGGCAGTCCTCCCATTGGAGACTCAGATCCCCTCACTACGTGTCGCCCTCACACATCAATTGACGACATACGAAAACCACCGTCGTCGGCTACAGGAATTGGAGGCACTAGATGAAAAGTGCCTCTTGGCTCAGCAACGAATCGAGCTATACCAAGCACGCATCTCTGGAGCCTTCAACAAGAAGGTCAAAATCAGAATATTCTAGGTGGGCGATCTCGTCCTGGCAGTCCGGAGGCCAATGGTCATGACTCACAAGACCGCCGGTAAGTTCCAGCCAAAATGGGAAGGCCCATTTATCATCGAGACAGTATTCTCCAACGGTGCTTACCGTCTCGCAAAACAAAACGGAGACTTGCTCATGTTGCCTGTCAACGGCAAGTTCCTGAAGAAATATTATGTCTGAACGACACTCCCTCCAGCTCACCGAGTCATGTACCCGCTAGTATCGCTGAACTCACATCCACCACATTTCAAATTATCGAGTCATGTACCCATTGGTACCACTGAACCCACATCTACAACATTTCAGATTATCGAGCCATGCACCCGCTGGTGCCGCTGAACTCTCACTTCCTCAATATTCTAAATTACCAAGTTATGTACCCGCTGGTGCCTCTGAACTCACATTCCGGTCACTCTGTCAGATAGTAAGTCACGTATGATTATACCTCTGAACTTTCTTCCTGGAAGAGATCTTCCCTCATGATCCACTACCCGCACTCCCAGTGCACAAAAAGGGTAATCGATCCACCAATTTCCGAAACGACCATGTCCTCATTACCTCTGAGTCGTTTTTACTTCCACCAAAAACAAACCGCCCCCTCGCATAGAACTTCCACGTTCTCCTACCTCTGAGTCGTTCTATGTACCCCCTCTTCATTGAGCCTACTCCTGCCATGTCCTCATTACCTCTGAGTGGGAAGGCTCCGTCGAAGAAACCGTCATATTTGCCATGTCCATATTACCTTTGAGCAAGTATGTCGGTCCCCTTTTAACCTATTATCTGTACCCACAACCGGAGTACGACAAGGATAATAGGTCCACAAATGTCCTCTGTTGACCACAAATGTCTGCTATTGACTACGAATAGCTTCCGTGAAGTCTCCCCTGCCATGTTCTCATTACCTCTGAGTAGGAAGATTCCACGGTAAAACCCTCATGTTTGCCATGTCCTCATAACCTCTGAGCAAATATGTTGGTTTTCTTTCATCCCATTATCCGTATCCTGAACCAGGGTACGCCAAGGATAATGGGTCCACAAATACCCCTTGCTAAGCCTCTTAGCATAAATCTACCATCTTACCATGCCCTGGGAGCCCAGCAGCTCTACGGCATTCCTTTTTCCAAACACCAAGAACACCCATGACCACTTTGCCATGGCTGTTCCGAACATCCTGACCAAACTTGTTATCCGTAACTAAAACCAAGGTACACCTAGGGTAACAGGTCCACAAATAAATCCTCCAGCAAGTCCGGTTCCATGAACACCGCAAATACAAGGAAGAGAAGATGAGTTGAAACATGCTCATTTATTCAAAATTCAAAGTGCTACATCAGTAGGGATCACATCCCTTACAAAAAAAAAGAGAGAGAAAAGCAAAGGAAAACAGAAAGCTGATCACTGCTCCGGGACACATAACACCATGAGACGGTCCGTTAGCAAGGCAACCGACCGCTCAAGCCTCTGTGTGGCTCGATGCTCCGCCTCCTGGCTCAGCACCGTCGCGTCCTCCAGATGAGCATGGGCTTGCCAGTTGTCCTCGAACTTCTTGAAAGCCCGCTCCAGGTTGACAGAAGATCGGGAAACCTTCTCGGCCTCCCGAGCGATCGACTCCTGTTCTGCACGAGTAGCCTCCCGCTCTGACTCTAAGAAGGCCAACTCTTCCTGGAGTGCGAGAATCTGCTCCTTCGTGTCAGCTATTCCACGAAAAGCAGATTCTTCCCGGGCCCTACAAGCCTGACTTCGACGACCCAGTCTGTCATACGAAACGGAGAACTTGTCAAGGTCCCCCTGCACAACCGGCCCGGCAGTATCCCGAGCGAGCTTGATCCTATCCCGAGCAGCAATGAGGAAATCCCGCTCCCGTTCAATCGCAGCAGGCAAGCCAGCCTGCCGTATCGCTAGCAGTTGGGTCACAAGCTGATCAGCCTCTGTCAACTTGGGCTCCAGGAGCGCAGCTAACCTCACCCCGCCAGGAAGACCCTTCAAAGTGTCAATCTGACCCCGAGCGCCCCGCAGAGACAGAGAAAAAGGGATCCCCCATTCTACGGCAGCGTCTACGCCCCTCCTTAAGTGACGATAGAAGCTGTCGACCACATCCTGCGTCACCTCGTCCAGAGCCTCCGAGGAAGCCGGTGTCAACGGGAGTGTGGCTGGCAGCGCGGAAGAAGATGCAACAGAATCTGCCGCTCCTGCCACAAGAGAAACCAACTCCGCACGGAAGGACGCTTGAACAGCGGCCAACTCTTCTTCGGCAGCCCGCAGAACTTGAATGCTCGGTAGGGCCGAGAGGTCAATCTCCGGAGCCGTATAAGCAGCAGAAGACGAGGCGGAGACCATCGTCAACTCCATCCCCATCTGCTCGGAGCCGGCGGGAGGCCCCTTGATATGAGACGGCGAAGGAGAGGAAACGCTCCTTTCGCCCAGATCACGGCAGGCCGAGCCTTCTCCAAGAACATCCGCGGTAGAAAGTAAAGGGTCAGGACATGCAGGGCCAAGGCAACCATGAATCGATTTGACCCGAAGGATATGTTGATAGAGCAAATAAGCCCCCTCGCTAGTCAATATGTGGCTTATCTTACCAGTGGAGGAGTGTGGAGGCTGAGGTTCGCCTACAGCCACCGCAACCTCTTCACCAGCAGCCTCCGAGTCAGGTATAATAGACTCATCCGCCCTTGCATTCTCGGGAGGGGATGCACCGAGAACGGCGTCGTCTTGCTGAAGTTCAGCGATCTCGGAGATGGGCCCAAGGAAACCTTCGTCACCCCGGGCCGAGGCCTCAGCAACCTGGGAGCTTCCAGCCGCCGCCGAGAGAGCGCCCGCAGAAAGGACCGCAGCACACATATCGCTAATCAAAGCAACAAGGGCCGGATCAACTCCAGGGGCAGTAGATGGTTCAGGAGAGCCTGGTTCGTCAGACGCCTACAAGAAATAAATGGTCAAGTCATATCTCCAAGAAGAAAGGAAACTACAATAAAGAGATAGCTCCGAATTAGTTTTACCTCCGGAACAGCGTTTGTACCTTCACCCCTCTCGGTAATAAGTAATCCACGAGACCTAACGGCAGCTCTCTTCACGGAAAAGGTCGCTCTGCTGTCAGAAGACTCGCGTCTGACTCGTTTACGTGAGGGACCAGACACAGCTGGAGGCTGTTTTTCCCTCACTACTTCCTCTTGTGTAGAAGGCAACGGGCCTTCCGCCGGTCCATCGGGTGTGGGAAGCGGTTGATCCGTTACTTCTTCACCCCCACCAGAAAGGGAGTCTTCGCTATCATGGGCATCCTCCTCCTCGGCCGACTCGGAAGGTTCTGATTCAGGGGGAGGAGTCTGGAGCGCTAGTTGCTTTCTAGCCTTAGCCCCCTTGGGCTTCTCCTCTAAACCAGTACCCACGATGAAACTGGTACTCAGATCGAAATTAACAGGAGGCTTGTTCGCCATAACATGATACAAAGCAGCCACGTACAAAATTTCCCTTGGCATCTCAGCATCAGGAACCGAGAAGCTGGCTCGAGTATGATAAGCATCATAATAATTCCATGCCCTGACGCCATCAAGAATGCTACCTTCAAAGCCCAAACCAGGGTTGGGACAATCTAGGAATAACTGGCTATAACCAAATTGGCGGGAAAACCTACTAGGTAGGTAAGGCTCCAAGTACACGTTATCGCGGTTGCGATAAACCAGATACGCGGGATGGATGTTGCACAACCAGGTGAGCATATTCGGAGACAGAAAGTGAGAAGGTCTAGTACCATCAAGGTGTACCTTCCTCACTTCCTCATCAGAAAAAGGAGTAACAGACACAAAAAAGTCACACCTATCCACCCTCGCCAGCGCCCTCCGACAAGCTGGCATAGTGTTGTGTTCCTAAGATCGGCAATGGCATTTGAAGAGGAAAGCGTCTTTATCTGTAGCATCTTCCGCTATCCCAGGTCCCATCAAAGACTTGTAGTACATCGCCAACCACCCCATCAAATAGTGGAAAGGCAGTTCTACGCGCTCAAAATCTAATGTCTTCTTACGCGCAATAACTTTGGACGAGAATGTTCGAAGACCGTGGTGTATGCTACACACTATAGCTGGAAGAAGGGCCAGTCTAACTCCAAATACCAGTTTAACGGCAGGGAGAATAAAGTGGCGATCGATCCTCTCGATAGAACCTGCTCCTCCCGAGACTACGCAGTTTCGTAGCCATATCATTAAAAATCCGGCCAGGAGCGCCTTCTCTGACATCTGTGTGGTCCCGTAGTAAAAATAGCTAAGAGAGTCAATTTGACGCCCGAATATGTCGCTCTTGGACCGCGACTTCTTGACGCCTGACATCAAGTCCTTTATCTCCTCGTGCGTTCGAGGGGTTCAAGGAGTAACTTCGCCAGAAGGGTCAACTTTGAAAAGATAATTAATCCAGGATGTGGTGTGGGGAGCGGTCCCTTCGGAGCTATCCACCATTTTTATAGCCATCTGATGACAAGTACTATGGTGGCACAGCAACTCCTGATACACCGCGACGAAACCTGGGAATCGTCGGTTCAAGTCCTCAAACTCATCATTCGACGGGGTATACACCTCGAAAGGCTCATTCCCCCACGGAAGTTTGGAGACAGTATACATCTCGTGAAGAGCAAGCCCCAACTCCCCTCCGGGTGCAAAGAACATCCCCGTTCGCCGACTATACACCTCCAAGAGCGCCACGAACAGTGGTTTATTAATAGGAAGCCCGTGACAGGTGCCCCGAATGGCATGGTAAAGTCCCACCTCCCGCAAGAATGTTCCGTAGGTCTGCAGAACCCAAGTGGTCAACTGGACCCACGAAGAAGTAGGGTTTATCCAGTTCGACAATGCTAGCCTGTCAACGGGATAAGATTTCTTACGAACAAGCCGATTCAGGAAGGTATCAGCTTGAGTGAGTGAGAAGTTGGGACCGTATACATTCATGAAAGAGCCCGGGGCCAGACCCATCATGTACCGGAGGATGGAATCCTTACCTGCGTACGTTGACCGCATGTTCGAGTTATAATGGATGTTGCCCATCAACATCCCTGATTGAGTAGGAGTTAAGTTACACACCATCTTCCTGTCCAACAACACCATGTTGAACCACGACAGAGGATAATGACGTTCCATGAGAGGAATATGGATTGACACCCCATCTAAAGAAAAATCCCAGTTCTCGAAAATCTCTAATACTCGGGGATTCTTTATGGTTAAAGCATCTCCAAAGAGGAATAAAGGCTTCAGGTATGTTCCATCCAGCTTCCCGGTATTCATCATGGAATGGAGGTAATGAAGGGTCTGATTCTCGATGGCATTCAACCTCTCTGAAGGCTCGTCAGCAGGGAATTGATTCAACACATGCTTAATTAGGTCGTCAAGACGCACGCCCAAGGCGAATTGATTTGAGCCCACTATAAGTTCCCTCGCAGGATTTACTGGCAGATTCACTGAAGAAAAAACAAAAGAAACAAGTCAACAAAGATAGCTGAAACACAAAACTACGTGATGCTTATGCGGCTTAGCTCAGTACAGCCTCATGCGGTTCAGTTTGAAAGAGTTCATACAGGTCAGTCTGAATGAGCTTATGCGGCTCAATTTGAAAGAGCACATGCGGTTCAGTTCGAATAAGCTTATGCGGTTCGGCCCGAAATGAACTTATGCGGCTCAGTACGGATGAGCTTATGCGGTTCGAAATGAGCATATGCGGATACGGTCCAATTCGAATAAGCTTATATGATTCGACTCGAAATGGGCCTATACGGTCCTGTACAGATAAGTTTATGCGGTCCAGTTCAAGTGAGCTTATGCGGTTCAGTTCGAAATAAGCTTATGCGGCTCAGTTTGAAAGAGCTCATGCGGTCCATATCCAGATAAGCTTATACGGCCTTGATAATGAAGTAGTTATGCAACCACTTTCATACGGCTCAAGCCTGGGTCATACCCCATGCGGCCCGAACACAAGTCGGACACACAGCATACTTGGGAATATAGGCTCGCGCATATAATATACGGCGTGGCCATGGCAGTTCATATTAAGGATCTTACCAGCAATAGGCGGATGGACGTCGGGGTAAAAAACAGGCACGCCAGCCGTCGGAGGAGCCGCCACGTTCGCCGCCGCAGTCGATGAAGACGCGGCCTTCTTGTCCTTCGCTGTCGCAGAAGATGACGCGGCCTTCTTGCCCGTAGCAGCAGCAGTCTTCTTGGGAGCCATTGCCGATCGCTGATAGGAGAAGACGAAGAGGAAGTCGACAACAAGGGGTTCGAGCAAAAGAAAGAAGGTAAAGAAACCCTCAGAGAATAAAATTACTCCTATTTATAGACGAAGGAGGCTCGAAAAATCAAACAAACGCCTCAATCCACGTGCCGCCTAAAAGAAACCGCTTCGGTCAAAACAAAACTGACCCTTGGGATCCTCCCCCAAGAGGCGGCGAATCAAGGGATATTTAATGCAGAAGATTTGCACACGTAGCTAGGACACGTGGCAAGAAGTCTATATGGCCTAACAGCTCATGCGACCAGATAAATCCATGCGGCTGAATCATCTATGCGGTCAACAAAGGCCATGCTTCTTATTCAAAGTATTTCAATTTTGCAAATTAAAAACTTTTAAGGGGGTCTTGCAGAAGCATGGAAAATATCAGAACAATGATCTATGCGGCTCGGAATAGAAGAACCCCATGCGGCTCATACAAGAGCAGTCCCATGCGGTACAGAAGAGGCTCTTAGTCTCACGCGGCTCGGGATAGGAGAGTCTATGCGGCTTACATAGGGACAGTCCTGCGGTTCAAAGACTCCCCCAGCCGTATGCGGTTCAGAAACACATGCGACTCATAGAGATATGTGCCATGTGTTCCCATGGAACCCCTTCACACAGCTGGCCATCGAGCAATAGCCCTATTTAATGCTCTGCCATGATTTGACAGCTGACGGCTCTGACATGAAGTGTCATAATGACCCTGTCATAATGACAAACTCTTCGGGAATAGGAGAAAATCTTTGACACAATCCGAGATTGACACGTGGCATACCCCATGCGGCTCCAGTAAAGAACAGTTTCATGCGGCTGGTAAGAATCGTCTTCCTGCGGCTCACCAAGGAAGCTATCACATGCGGCTCGCGAGCATTATACCTATGCGGCTCACCGAGAAACTATCCCATGCGGCTCACTGAGACGCTGATTCATGCGATTCATGGACATCATGCGGTTCTGATAGGGTCCGTCACTAAGCCACGTAGCAGAGATTCAATGGCCCCCACTACTTGACAGCTGGTAGCAAGGATGATTATAAGATGCAAATCAATCAGAGATTTACCAGATCCCAATGACCATATTCAACGTTATCCTCATAATTAATGAGATCAGGTCATATCATTCGTGATCAAACCAATGGGACACGTGGAGAGAGATCCAGGCTTGACATAGCCAATCATGAAGATTTAATGCAATCAACATTAATTATTCGCAGGATTCAGTGCTATCCCCATTTATGGCCCAGATCCTTCACGTTTGAAACGAATGGTCCAAATTGATTAAACATCAGGCGGCCGCCACTTTGAGAATGGGTAATCAGCCAAACCCTAATGATGCCCCCCACTATTATAAATAGCAGGGTGCCATTCCCTTGCACAGTGAGAGAGACAGGGAGAGATACACGCGAATAGAGAGAAATATACAGAGAGACTTCCCCCCATAGTCAGAGAGAAAATACACACAGGGAGAGAAGCCAGAAGAGCAATAAGAGGGAGAGCAAGAAGAGCATTTCTTCATCAACACCAACCATCTTTTCACAGGAGCCAAGGCTGCATACCGATCGTCCAAGGAGTAAGGCAGGGCTGCCGTCGCCTTCCCGAGCCTCTACCGTCACCTCCCAGAATCTAAAATAAACAATTGTACTTAGATTGCTGTACCTAGGTTTTCGTCCCTAGGCTTTCTTTGTGCAAGCGAGTTTGTAACGTGAAGTAAAAGTCCGGTCCTTCGATAATTGTTCTGTTCTTTTATATTTCATGGCAAACAGTATCGAACTCCTTGAATGGCAAAGTTGCTTATGCGATTTTAGGTGATCGCGTAGGCGATGTTTAAGCGCGACCAACCAGTCCCTCGTCTCAAGCAAGACTAAGGTGAGCGGATGACCTCCTTCATCTCGACCCTCTAGTTTCAAAGCAAACATGAAACATCAAAATGCATGCTCGTACTCATAGTATAGAATCAATAAATTGTGGCACGATTCTTCACGAAACACTTGCTATAGAATTGCTAACATGAAACAGATGCATACTCTCTTATGCACATTTACTTAGTACTATGGAAATAAAAGATTGAATCGATTAACAAGTATCACAACGATAAGGCTAAGTGCATAAAAAATGGCTAAGTTTCAAAGAAGAATAGTTCGGCCATTAGACAACTTGTGCACAAGGGGTAGTTTCCTCGAACGGTTGCCTAGGCCAAGGAACTAATTTGGCTCGGGAGGAACGAGTATAGCAAGTACCAGCAGGACCGGTGTGGGTGATTCCGAAACTTTCGCATAGGGCTCACTACCCGCCACGAAAAAGTCATCGTCTAATCCAGCAATAGTCCATAACGGCTTGACATTACCAGTGAACTTCACACCCTTTCACTGCTTGAACTAATACTCATGACATGGGATGAATATGGACATCTTATCAATATATAAGATTTCCATATGCTTACCTCTTAACATGTTAACATGCAAATCGATCAGGATGGTTTGAAAGATCGTAAAATAGCTAACATGTTTTATAAAACTGTTTGAACAAATGAGAGCTTGGGTTTTAAATTAGCCACTCACCAGTATATGTGATCGTACTGACCCTCACTACATGTGTTGTGAACCAGAAGGAACGCGCCAACTAGCCAATACGATGTTCGTGTTTTAAAGCTTCAACGGTGCGTCGAAGACCCTCGCTACACGACTTTTGAAGACTCTCTGCAATAGTCCAAGAAGATGTCTCAACTTTCCCCCGTTTCAGGTGGCTAGAATACTTTTATTGTAAATTGAAGGATGTATGTATGGAACGACTATCTCATCGGCGCTTCATTTTGTAATTGAGTCTTGTTGTAAGCCCGCGCGGCACAATTGTAATATAGTCTTGTAAATGATGTCTATTATCAATCAAATGTAAATTTCTCTGTCTCAATCTGTTGTTCAATTTTTTGCATACTCTCTTAGATGTTGTGTTTCAGATACCATTATGACTATGCCTTGTGCGATCGCAACCTAGGTTCGAACGACATCATGCCCGGGGGGATGACTATCGATTCTTTGGAATCGGGGTATGACATAATGGTATCAGAGTATGACTTTACGTCCTTGGTCTCCAATCTCGAGTCTCTAGTCTCAAACCATTGACCCCGTGTCGATAAGATGAGTTGTTCCATATAGTGAACCCAGGACATTTTCTGAAACTAACAAGAGTTGTCTTTGGTTCCATAACTTGTGGAACCTCGGGAAGAGGACGAGGCGAGCTCTTCCAGTGGCTCAAATAGTTCTGAAGTCGAGCCTTTCGTCAACCCGACAGGAAGGATGCCTTCCGAAGCCGGGCATGTCGGCAATCATATAGAGCGGATGCTTTATATACTCGAAATACAGTAGAGGCAGGCTGCAGCATTCCAACAAGAGAGTGAGAAGCTGTGCCTACAGTCTGAAAGGCGACAGGCCCAATTTAAAGCTCGATTTGAAGCGCAATTCAAGATACAGCAAGGACAACCTGATATGCTACGACAACAAGCCCTAAAGTTTCTTGCTACCTCAAACTCTGCCAAGAAAGCGCTGCTTGACGTTTGATCCTATGTGCCCAGAGAAGGCAATGCCTTCTCCACTTTCGGATCTCGCAAAGGGTTGGTATAAACGGTCATGACCAACGGGAACTCTGTAACCCATACTATCGAACCCGTGACCCGACTCTTTGAAGTCACACCCGGGGAGCCTTCGTCTCAGCCTGCGCAGCCAGAGAATAACACCCTTGACAATACCAACTTCAAGAAGGCGTTTCGCACTTCCTTCTCTGACACTAAAGATCCTTCCCTCGCGATCGACTAGTTAGACGAGATCGAAGACAACTTCGAGCTCCTCGGCATCGATGAGGCCAAGAAAGTCGCTTGTGCTCAACTTTAACTTCGGTTGAACGTGCATGACTGGTGGGCGGTACAAAAGCAAGCTATCCGTCGCTATGATTCTACCGTACCGATCTCCTGGGCTACGTTCTGTAAGGCCTTCGAAGTTGTGTACTTACTTACGACGATCCGCCAGGTGAAGGAGAACGAGTTCATGCATCTGAAACAGAAAAACATGACGGTACGTGAGTATGCTGCAGAATTCAACAAGTTGGCTGGAATTGTGGGTGTCTACCTACCAACGGTGGCGAGTCAAGCACGGAGATTCGAAGTGGTCCTGAGGCCTTCTATTTCTGCTCATGTGACTGTGCCCGAGTATCAAACAATGGGCGGGTCACTCAACCATGCCCTTTATTTCGAGCCTTAATACCCTCCAATCGCCATAGGTACTGTCCATACCTATAATTACGAGCAATATGGCAACACAGAAGGTAACAATATGCATAAGCATCCAAACCACGGCAACGGAGGCGGCAACTAGGAGAGGAATCGAGTAGTTTGTAATCATTGCCATAAGGTGGGGCACGTGGCTAACGAATGCCTAATAAAAAGTGGAACATACTTCGTGTGCGATCGAGCAGGGCATGTCGCACGTAACTGCCCTGAAGGTGGGTCGAACCAACGCCTGCTGCAACAGCAGCACCAACAAAATCGAGGCCAAGCACCTCGGGCTCCATAGACTGCACCATAAAATGGCCAAGACCGTCGCCCCAATGCCCAGGGACGTGTCTACGCCATAACCTGGGATGAAGCGTTCGCATCTGACACAATCGTGACAGGTATACTGCTTTTCAATAACAAACCTGCTCGTGTACTGTTTGATTCAGGTGCCACACATAGCTTTATATCGGCAGATTTTGTCGTCGAGCACACATTTTTATGATACTGTTAGGCCTCGATCTTAGTGTTAATATACCATCGGGCACGTCACTACTTGCAAACTTAGCCTGTAGAGACGAAATCATTTGTATTCGAGGTAAAAAGGTCTATCTTGATGTGATAGTTCTAGACATTAAGGACTATAACATCATTCTGGAAATAGATTGGCTCGGCCCTTGCAATGCCACTATTGATTGTGTAAAAAAAAGGTCACTTTTTGTATACCTAAAATGACTGAATTCTGCTACTCGTGTGGTGAAGCATCGCCGACCTACATGATGATCTCAGCAATATCTGCTCAAAGGATACAGCATTCTGGATGCGAAGGCTATTTGGCGTCCGTTCGAGACATGAGACAGAATGGTACAAATACAGGTCAGACCGACGTTGTAGCAGAATTTCCAGACGTATTTCAGGACGAGCTGCTCGGTATGCCACCTGATCGAGAGATTGGGTTCACCATTAACACATTCTCCGATACCTGACCAATCTCTAAACCCCGTACAGAATGGCCCCTATAAAGCATAAGGAACTCAAAATATAGTTGCAAGAGCTGCTCGACATGGGATTCATACGATCTAACGTCTCGCCATCTGGAGCATCTGTGTTGTTTGTCAAGAAGAATGACGGCTCAATGCGTCTTTGTATCGACTACCGAGAGCTGAACAAAGCCACATTCTGGAACAAATATCCATTGCCCCGCATAGTCGACCTGTTCAATCAGTTACAAGACACCTCACTATTTTCTAAAATTTATCTCCGTTTGGGCTACCATCAACTCAATATCAAGTCAGACAATGTGTCGAAGTCAGCCTTTCGCACTCGATACAGCCATTATGAGCTCCTGGTAATGTCGTTCGGCCTAACGAATGCCCCAGCTGCCTTTATAGATTTAATAAATTGGGTGTTTCTACCCTTCCTCGATAAGTTCGTAGTGGTCTTCATTGACTATGTACTTGTGTACTCGAAGGATAAGCGACAACATGCTGAACACTACGGACCGTACTTCAGACCCTTCAAAAAAATTAGTTGTATGCGAAGCGGAGCAAGTGTGAATTCTGGCTGAGCAGCGTGTCGTTCTTTAGGCACATCATTTACGCTAAAGGCATTATCGTCGATCCAAAGAAAGTTGAAGCCGTTGTTGATTGGAAACGACCTGCGTCAGTCAGTGAGATTCGAAGCTTCCTTAGCTTGGCTGGATACTATAAACACCTCATGAAAGATTTTGCAAAGATTGTATCGCCTCTAACTCGCCACATTCAGAAAGGAGTCGCATTTGAATGGTCAGACGACTGTGAAGATTCTTTGCAGGAGTTAAAGCGACGGCTCGTTTTGGCCCCGATACTCACACTTCTAGAAGGGATTGAGGGATTCCATATTTTTAACGATGCTTCCAGTCAGGGTTTTGGGTGTGTGTTGATGCAACGGAACAAGATGATATCTTTTGCTTCCCGACAGCTAAAGCCGTACGAAAAGAACTACCCCACCCATGACCTGGAGTTAGTGGCGATTGTGTTTGCATTGAAATTGTGGCATCACTATCTTTATGGCATGGCATGTGTGATCTATACGGATTACAAGAGCCTCAAGTATCTATTCACGCAGAAGAAGCTGAACCTGCGGCAAAGGCGTTTGCTTGAACTGATCAAAGATTATGATTTGACTATTGACTATACGTTGGGCAAGAAAAATATTGTGGCAAGCGCTCTGAGTCGGAAGTATATTGCCTCGCTATCCATCGATCGCAAATTGCTACGTGACTTAGAAGAGATGGGCATCGACCTCTGGGTTCGATTCAGGGATGTATAGTTAGCACAGTAGCAGCTAGAGCCGAGCTTGCGAGAAAAGATCAGGACCGCTCAGAAGGATGATCCGTATCTGAAGAAAGTGCGAGAGCTAATTTCAACGGGTAGTGCGATCGACTTTGCAGAAGATGAAACCAGCGTACTTCGATTGAAGGGTAGGCTAGGCGTTCCGGATGATTTAGAACTTAGAAAGAAGATATTGACAGAAGCGCACTACACGAAGTATTCCTTGCATCCAGGCGGCACAAAGATGTACAAGGACCTCCGCTCGACCTTCTGGTGGCACGAAATTAAGAGAGATGTAGCACTCTTCGTGTCACGATGCATAGCCTATCAGTAAGTGAAAGCTGGGCATCAGAGACCGGGCGGAGAGATGTAGAACCTGACAATTCTGAAATGGAAGTGGCAGCACATGTGCATAGATTTTATTGTTGATCTGCCGAAGACACCATGGGAAAATGATGCCATCTGGGTCATCGTCGATCGACTAACCAAGTCAGCACATTTTATTGCCACTAAAGTTACTTGGAATGTTGATCGCCTGTCTCAGATTTATCTTGATGAGATAGTGTGGCTACACGAAGTTCCGGTATCATCGTCTCTGATCGGGATGCACGATTTCTATGCATTTTTGAAGTAGCCTTCAGTCGGCTTTGGGTACAAAGTTGAACTTTACCTCCGCTTACCATCCCCAGACCGACAGCCAAACAAAGCACGTGAATCAGATTCTTACGGCTCTACGCAATCGATTTCAAGTCGAGTTGGGATGTTCATCTACCTCTGGCCAAATTTGCATACAATAACAGTTATCAATCTAGCATTCAGATGGCACCGTATGAAGCCTTGTACGGACGAAAGTGCAGATCACCCATTTGCTGGGACGAAGTCGGCGAGCGGCAGATTCTTGGCCCGAAGCTGGTGGAACAGACCGTACAGAAAGTTCGGCTCATTCGAGAAAGATTAAAGATTACACAGAATCGATAGAAAAGCTACGCCAATATCCATCGTTGACCCCTCGATTTTCTAGAAGGCGATCACGTATTTCTTAAGGTGTTGCCCATGCGAGGAGTTATTCGGTTTTATGCAAAGAAAAAGCTGAGTCCGAGATTTGTTGGGGCCTTTCGAAATACTCAAGTGAGTCGCCCCAGTGGCCTACCAAATTGCCATACCGCCCGCACTAGGGGGTGTGCACATTATCTTCCACGTCTCTCAGTTATGGAAGTACGTGCACGATCCAAGCCACGTGGTAGATTTTGGTCAGCTGAAGTCCGACTTATCGTATGTTAAAGTGCCGGTCCAAATCTTAGAGCGCAAAGCTGAAGTCCGACTTATCGTATGTTAAAGTGTCGGTCCAAATCTTAGAGCGCAAAGATAAGTTGCTTCGGAATCGAGCAATCCCTCTCGTCCGCATACTCTAGCGTAATCATTCGGTCGAGCAGTCGACCTGGGAGCTTGAATTAGAGATGAAGGAGAAATTTTCTTTATTGTTCTCTTAGATGTAGGTTCTATTCCTAAGTTTTGAGGACGAAACTTTTTCTTAGTTGGTTATGGTATAGTGCCCCGTCCCTACATCATATCCCATTTTTGTCCATGGGGTGCACGAGAAAGGAACATTGTCGCTACCGATTTAGTCGAAACTGATAGATCAGGATCGGTTGAATTGGCCGAACGAAAACGATTGAATTAAGATCCTTTTCTTGTTATGGAAAGGCTTCTTCGGAATCAAGTCCCATATTCAGCGGGTTGTGCCTCGAGGATAGACTCTATGGCTGAGTCGGAAGAGACCTCCCGTTGCTCTGCTTTTCATACCGCATTTGCTCTTCGCCTTTGGTTTTTGTGAATGCATTTTCGTGAATGTCTCGATGGTTTTTATGGCTTGCATTTTCGAACTTCGCATTCGTATCAAACTCCTTGAATGGCACATTGTTCTAATCAGTTGCCTATGCAATTTCAGGTGATCGTGTAGGCGATGTCTAAGCGCGACCAACCAGTCCCTCACCTCAAACAAGACTACGGTGAGTGGCTGACCTCCTTCACCTCGACCCTCTGGTTTCAGATCAAACAGGATACATAAAAATTCATGCTCATATTTGTAGTGTAGAATCAATAAATTATGGCACGATTCTTCACGAAACACTTGCTATAGAAATGCTAACATGAAACTGATGCATACTCTCTTATGCCATATTTACTTAGTCCTATGCAAATGAAAGATTGAATCGATTAACAAGTATCGCAACGATAAGGCTAAGTACATAAAAATGGCTAAGTTTCAAAGAAGAATAATTCAGTCATTGGACAACTTGTGCACAAGGGGTAGTTTCCTTGAACGGTTGCCTAGGCCAAGGAACCAATTCGGCCCGGGAGGAACGAGTATAGCAAGTAACAACAGGACTGGTGCGGGTGATTCGAGAACTTTCACATAGGGCTCGCTACCCGCCGCGAAAGGGTCATCGTCTAACCCAGCTATAGTCCATGACTTGACATTGCCAGTGACCTTTACACCCTTTTACTGCTTGAACTAATACTCGTGACACGGATGAATATGGACAGCTGATCAATATATAAGATTTCCATATGCTTGCCTCTTAACATGTTAACATGCAAATCGATCAGGATGGTTAGAAAGATTACAAAATAGCTAACATGTTTTATAAAACTGCTTGAACAAATGAGAGATTGGAGTTTAAATTAGCCACTCGTCAGTACATGTGATCGTACTGATCCTCGCTCTCTACAGGTGCTGTGAACCAGGAGGAATGCGCCAACTAGCCAAGGCGACGTTCGTGTTTTGAAGCTTCGACCGTGCTTCGAAGACCCTTGTTACACAACTTTTGAAGACTCTCTGCAACAGTCCAAGAAGATGTCTTGTCTTTCCCCCGTTTCAGGTAGCTAGAATACTTTTGTTGTAATTTGAGGGATGTATGTATGGAACGACTATCTCATCGGTGCTCCTTTTTGTAATTGAGTCATGTTGTAAGCCCGCACGACACAATTGTAATATAGTCTTGTAAATGATGTATATTATCAATAAAATGCAAGTTTCTCTGTCTCAATGTGTTGTTCAATTTTCTGCGTACTCCTTAGATGTTGTGTTTCGGATAACCTTATGACTATGCCTTGTGCGATCGCAACCTAGATTCGCATGGCATCACGCCCGGAGGGATGACTATCGGATCTTCGGAATCAGGGCGTGACAGTACTGAGGTGCTAATCTATAGGTGCACGAAGGTGCTATGTACGTGCTAAGTGATCCTATGCGTTATATGTCAGTACATTCATAATTTCCAGCACAGTCATGGTAGATGGTCAGTAGTATTAGCGTGGTATGATGATTGTGGCTTGAGCATTACACTAAGAATGAATCTGGATTTGGGACTCTGTGAACCGATGTGGATTCATACTTAGGGTACACGTAATAAGGTACGCATGACATGTGATTCCAAGACCAATACTTAGGGTACACATACTAAGGTACACAACTTGAATTGGTAAAAGAATTGGGACGGAATTGGATCTCGAGATCGTACATGACAGTCACCCCAGGCTACGTCCTAACGTGTCCGGTTGGCCACCACGGGTATTATATATTCATACGCACTAGTGGAGTGCAATATCTAATTATATGCACCGAGCCAGTACCTCCCTAAAGGAGGGCTGGAACAGATGTTGATCTGTTAAGCGCGGTGGCCGTATAAGCGACCGGTGCAATCTACGTGATATGTGCCATGTGTTATTATTGGTTCAGCTAGCCCTGCTTGGATACGGCACGATCTGAGGATTCCTATATAAAGCATTACTGGGATAACCCAGACAAACTATATAAAGCTGTAGGATTGATTGCCCTCTTGTAAACTGACTTGCTTGTGATCTGTTTCTTCTGTTAATAGCCATGGAACATGGACTGTCATGGTGCGGGGTCCAACCCATGTTCTTGTTTGGTTGTTGGATTGGGCTATTGTGCTACGACAGGCTATGAAGCGAAGACGCAAAGCAAAAGCCATTAACCTGACCATGATTATAGGATGTATTTTATCTCGACACGATAATGACACCTTTGTCCTTATTCAGTTGTAAGGGTGTCGTATTGTCTCGATGATATGAATAAGCCTATAACCCGTGGCCTAGGCCTTAATTATTACTTGGTTTTGTCTTATCCATATGTGCTTCCTTGTGGCACTTGTTATTCGGAACTGACCCCGCTGGTTTTGTTTGGCCAGATTTCGTAGTAGAGCCCGAGGTTCCAGCTTTCTTCCCCAAAGATGGTGCATACTAGAAGCATGGTCGTCGGTGGACTCGAGTGGGTTTCTTCTCCACCACTCTAATATCATCAATTTTGTACTTGGCATTTAGCCACCGACACTTGTTTAGCCGACTATTCTGGATATTTAGTTTCCTTGCATAATTGTATCTAATTATATGCAGCTGACTAGTTATGTATTGTTTGAATCTCGGTGCTAGCTAACATTTTGCACAGCTAGTTCATATGATCGTTTTGATGAAGCGTCGGGGACGCTTTACTGCTTTATCTTATATGCTTATTGGTTGCTGGTTGTTGTTTAAATGATTGAGACATAGATGTATTGTGAGGCCCTTGGATACTTGATTATAGCATGCACCCTATGTCCCTTAACAGTCGTGATCGCCAATAATGTCTTCGTACCTCATACGAGGTAGCTGGCATTGTCCGTCTCCGTATTTCGGTACTAGGGAGTGACAAGAGAAGAACAAGCTCACCTGGCAGGAGAATGAGAAGGTGACCAAAGACTACCAATGGAAGAAAGTCGCAGCGTTGCAAGTGTGCAGAAAAAAAGACCACTCTCCGAAGAGTTACGCCTCTTCAAGGGTCTAGGTGAGAAGGAGTGAAGTGAGGGGGAAAACCCACTGTTAGATGTAGGGATGGGACACCTACAACGCAGTCGCAGTGTGCAACCAAACGAGAAAAGCCCAGCTTTCAACGTCGACTTTTAACGGAATTCCTTGTTTCAACCTACTTGCAGTCCAGTCCCGGGCTTCCAAATAGCCCCTTGGCAACAGAAGATGGTTACGTTTTCTCATCTCATGTGGTCAGGATCCTCCCTTTAGGCCATCTCCAAGGGTTATAGTTTTCCTATTTCTATGAGGAAAAAAAAACTTCTTTCAAGTTTTTGTTCCAATTTTTATCCTACGTGGTGCTGATGTATAATGGAGAATTTCTATAAGAATTTTTACATATAGAAACTCTATACATATAGAAATTTTCATAAAAATTCTCCATCTCTCACATAAATTAATATTCGGCTCTACTTTCAAATTAAATCATTAAATTGACTATTTTATTTTCTGTCATGTAGGATAGAAATTGAGAACCATTGAAAATATGTATTTTGGGTGCAATTTCTATGTAGAAACTCTGTCAACTAGGACAAAAAATTTCTTATAGTACACTGTCAAGTATGATAAAAACAAAATATTAGAAATCACCATTGGAGATGGCTCACCACCTCAACTACCTCAACAACCTCAATCCCAGGTTTGCTTTGGGGTCCAAAATAAAATCAATTTTAGTTTTTTTTAATAAGTTGTTAACAAATAGTTTTGATTTTTTTTAAGTATAACCAGTTTGCAATGAGATTTAATTTAAATAGTTGTTACTTTTTAAAAACTAGCAGCATAAAAAATTTAAAAACAGATGGGAGGCTATTATGAAATGGTGTTCTAAAATTAAATTGACTTATTTTGAAAATAAAATATATACAACTTTTTCTTTTATACATAATTACCTAACTATACTGTTAAATTTAATAAAATTTCAATTAGTAAAAATAGGTAAGGGTATTCTTGAAAAAAAATTCTACAGTAAAGTCTCTACTTTTCTTATTATATCTATACTGCTATATAATGCAAAAATTTCAGCTTTACCATTGAACTTTTGTTTTACAGTAGATTAAAGGTTGATGTCAAAAGCTATTCTAAAGTTGAAATTGTTCGTAATTGAAATTGTTGCTTCTACTATTTTTTATCATTGAAATTGATATTGTTCCAAACCCAGCCGGTGTGTTCGTAATTGAAAGTGTTTATCATTGTTGCATTCTACCTATTTTTTCAAAAATACATCTATAAAGCTATGTTTTTTTTTTTTGAGGTCGGTTCAATTTTAAACATCTTCCGAGAGAGTTGTTTCAACCACTACTAAACAACAATCCCCAAGCCAAGCTATATACTCTCTCCTTGCATTAAAACTCACATCAAGTAGAGATGGCTTTATTTCTATTTCATAATCTGTTTTAACTATTAATGGAAATAGTTAATATTCTCCTTTCTTATGTTATTTAAAAGTGATATTCTTCATTTTTTTAGTTTTTAGAAAATAGACAATATTTTTGTTCGGAAATATACAATTTATAACAGAAACTAAGTTTCCAACTTATTCTTACCGGGTAAGGAGAACAAATTATAAGTATGAAGATAACAAGATCAAGTTAAAAGTTTCTACCGAAACGAAAGAATATAATTCACAACTATTACTACATTGTCCCCCAAGTAATTCTTCATATTTGCTTATGATCAAAACTATTTCCAGTCCCGGTTGATAACAATTTTAGGTACACTAGTTGCATTTAACAGCAAATACTTGATAAGCTCAGGGAGTTTCACATCTCTCTCGGAACACTGGATCTCTACTAGTTGGAGGTGTGGGCATCTAAAAGAGAGCTTCAGTGACTTGTGAATGACATTCCATTGCGACAGTGATAGTGGTGATACCTGCATAACAAATAATGTTGTCGTTAACAATGACAGTACAAAGGTTTTTGAAGTAAAATTTCTTTTAGATTTGGGACTACATATCTTACCCCTCTATTGTTTAGAGTAAACGTTTTCAGATTAGGCGAGTGTTGCAGGAAAAGCGCAACGACCTGAATCATGTCACTTGTACACTTCCCAACAAATGTCAAACTTCTCATGTTGTTAAATATCGGAAATTGTGATAGATCTTCTGGTAACTCACACTTGGTATAACACAAATAAACGCATATTCAGAACAAATATGTGAGATTAATCATAAATCTATAGTGCAACACAACATTGCCAACCAAATCACAAAGCTAACAATCATACAATATTGATTCACTCATCATCTGAAATGTTAGATTGAGAAACTCTTCGGTTGAAGGAACATAAATTTGGAATTAAATCTCATGTTATTTCTTATATTTCAGAAATAAGGTAAGTATTAAGATCACTCAAACTAGACTACCATCTTAGTTAAATAATTTATGCTTTACAATTTCAAGTTCATCTACCAGAAACGTAAATACTAACTTGCGGATACACAAATCATAACAAAAAAGAGTTGTTTTACTTTCATTTCACTCCCAGAAAAAAAAACTTCCAAGAAAATTTCCCAACTTAAGTAGTGAACCCAACTGGCAAGTTGTAATGGACAAAACAAAATATCTGCAGACAACATATGATAATTACAATGCCCTGAGTCTTCGTTTGGTTCGCGGAAAGGAATGGAAAGGAAATCAATTCCTTGGTATTTCCTTTGGGAAATTACAATTCCCATTAATTTTCCTTTCCGATGTTTGAAAATGCCAAGGAAATTGGAAAGGAAAGTGAATACTTTAATGTGGAAAAGTGATTATTTGTTTGGATGGATGAAATCATTTTCCTCCCTAATTTCCTTCCATTAGGAATCACTTTCCTTTCCTCCTCATTCCTTTGCACCCATACATAGAAAAGTAATGACTTTCCTTTCCCAACTCTATGATTCCACAAACCAAACGAGGCCTGATATAGTAAAAAGGGAAATGGAATGTTAAGTGAAGAATTTTGGAAACTAAAGTTACGCGTTAGGTCTTGAAGGGAGACTTTTGTCAAAAGTTTTCAAAAAGACAATGCTAAAATAGTAAGATAGCAAAGAATTGGAAATGAGTGAAGCAGATACGAGACTACATGTGATAGGACATGAAGTGCTTTTATAGGAACTTCCTCATACTTTAGGAAGGTTGGATAAGAATTACATTAAACCTTAAACCTATGTCGCACGAACATGGATACAACATATGACATGGCAATGACACTGCCACAAGGGCACGACACCAATTTTGGTGTATCCTAATGTATTTTAAAGTGTCGAGGATGTCTCCAACAAAACAAGGCACAGATTTTTGTAGCGTAATGGTTGTCCAACATAGATAGACAGAAACACAAAGATGCTCGGTTACATACATTGGGGGCACTAAGCACCTGCTACATTATAAAGCCATAAGAAAAATGAATTAAGTTTATCAAATTTACCGCATTCAGAGTTAATTAACAACATTCTAAACTTAAAATTGTAGTTTCATCAGCAATGTAACAAAAGTTCAGTTTGAAGATAGCGAAACTTATCTGCTGCTGAATGTTAATGCCTTACTAATCGTTGACAAGGATTGATACTAAGTAGCCAAATAAACTAACAAAATATGATCTTAAATGGCATACAGAAGAAATTACAAAACACAAACAACCATAGTTAATTTCATGTTTCCAAACTGAATGAGTGTGTCAAAAATTGTAAAAAAAACATTTGTTAGAGACTAGCCGATATCAATTGTGTAATTAGGCCATCTCCAATGTGGATTTCTAAAATTGGGTTTCTATCCTACTTGTCATTATCCTAGTCGGTAGAGTTTCTATATATATAGAAATTGCACACAAAAAAAACTCTCCAATGGTTCTCCATTTCTATCCTAACTGGCAACAAATGAATATGATCAATTTAATGGTATGGGATGCAATATTAAATAGTATGAGAGATGGAGAATTTCTATGTAGAAACCCTCATAGAAACTCTCCATCCTACATCACCGCCACAATGGAGATGGCCTTAGGTGATAGGTACTGTATTATATAATCTAACAGAAGGGATTCGTATATCATTTGTACAATGTATGCTCAAGGCAGAACTAACAAATGTCTACAATAGTTAAGACAGGTAGAAAATGTAATGCTCCTGAGTAGGCTTGTGTGGATCAGTGTCAGAGGTCAGTAAGTAAATACCCAAATCCCCATTCCTGTTGGAAGACTTATGTAGGGCTAATATTTGTGCTGTCCAGATTAATATCAGATGCCGTTCCGTACGCTATTTTGTTTGTTCTGTTACTAACTCCCCAAAGAACAGGGTGGTCTTAGTACCTTTTCCTTCCAAAGCACAACTCAGAATATGACAACAAAATGTAAGAGGTATGGACAACAATGGACTGGAAAAAAGTGACAAGTGGAAATATTTAGCATAGCTAAACATACCTGATAATTCTCTGAGCACGAGAAGTTTAGAGTTCCCACGTTAGCTAGACCTCTAATAAGTAGAGTTGCATCATAACCAGTTGCTTGAACAGTTGCATTAAGAAGAGATGATAGGTTCTCCAATGTAGTATGACCACTATTGTTGGTATAAGTCAAGCATACTAGACTCGGAATAGAAATCAGGTTATTACACCAACCAACTGTACAATCGTTGATATTGAACCTCTTCAGTGTGTTAGAGAAAATGCGGAGTGCATAAAGTTTACAATTATGCAGTTCCAGATCTTCAAGCACAGGGCAAGAGGAAATGAGATTATCCATGAATCCACATTTTTGAAAGCCGCATTGAATATGCAATCTTCTCAAACGATGCATGATCGTGGGCGGGCCAAGTTTAACACCATAATGAAGATCTATGCTCAACTCTTCTAAAGATTGGCAAGGAAGGATGCCCAGAGGAAGCTGACAACCACCCCCAAGCAATTTAATTCGAAGCGCCTTGGGGTAGTACTTTGTTGCATGACGAATCCATCTGTGCACATGACCCTCGTCAGAGTAATCATAGCAGCGCAAGCTGAAGCTACGCAAGACCGAGGCGCCACGCAGTAGTAGTACAGTGTCAACAAAATTCTCGAAGTTATGTGTATCGGAATCATTCAACTTCTCTTCGCCATTTCTGATGAAGCTCTCATCCGTGAGATCAAGTGCAGGAACTGAAGCCCACAAGTGTCTCCATCTCTTGGACAGTATGCAAGTTTGCACGGTGAGCTTTGTTGTCAGGAAGGATAGTATGTGATGGAGTACAGAATCCGGCAGCTCAGTAATCCTGTCTCTGTCATTCCCATTAGTGTGCTCTTTAGTAGGGGGCTGCTCTAAGATTCCTGATTTCATTGTAAAGCTGCTCTCAAACTTGGAGATGCTAAATTCCTATATAGAAATTAAAAAAAAGCCAAGAAAAAAAAAATTCAGCCAAGATGTAAGAATTATGAATTAAAAGCCCAAATCGGCACTTCAAGTTCTGCACAAATTGGTTCTAGAAAATGTTAAAAAGTCAAAATAAGTAACAATTTCATTCTGAAAACAAAAACAAGAAAAAAACTGGTCATACATACAACAAAAACAAAGCCCCTATCCCAAATCTACGGGGTGGCTGTTTGAATCCTCTTCTTCCATTCAGCTCTATTAAATGCCATGTCCTCTATAATACTAACAAAAGCCTTCAAACAATATTGTTCTTTTAGACCTCTCTCCAGTCCTAGCATATCATCTATAACCAGACCACTACATTATTACTCTTAATATTGGTGTCATGTCCGTGCCATGTAATGTTGGACACATATAAAGGCGTTCCAAAAAAAACACGAGGAAACACTAACATAGATGTAGTGTCCATGCCGTTGTGTCCATAATTTGTCGTGTTGTACTTTGGTCATTGCAATATTAGCTAAAGTGCCTGAGTAAGATCCTCAACTCCCTTATTCAAGTTAACTACTTAGCACTCATATATGAAAAGAATTAATAGATAAAAAGATCCTCAACTCTCTTACACGTTTGAGAAGACCCAAGACAGGTTGATGCGCATCATCTTTTGTTCCAAGTAGATAAATATAGATGAAGAAAACTGAGGACCGAGGACCACATAGATATATAGAGTGAAAAGAAAGATGTTCATCTTCTGTCTGTGTGTTTATTATCATGCACGTTCCACTATTGCATTTATTAAAAAAAAAAACTCGCCTCTTCCTATTCTTTCTGCGATTCCAAGACTGAATTAACTGAATTCTCTAGGGAAAGAAAAAAAAAATCGTATCTAATTAAATGCTTGATACTAGTACCCAACTTGTATCTCAACATGTCCAGTATTTGAATACGTACCCAAATAATTTGGTACGATGTCTCGTTTGGTTGGCGGAATCATGGGGTGGGAAAAGAAAAGTCATTCATTACCAATGTTTAGATGTCAAAGAAAATTACGAGAAGGTGAAAGATGGTTCCCCCATCTAACTAAGGATTCACTTTCCACTATGGCCTCGTTTGGTTCGCGGAAAGAAAAGGAAAGGAAATTGATTCTATGATATGTCATTTCCATTGAAAAATTACAATTTTTTTTCCGGTGTTTGGAAAAACCAAGAAAATTGAGAGGAAAAGTGAATTCTTATGTATTGTTTGGAAAGAGAAAAAAATGGGAAAAAGAAAAAAGTTGAGAGGAAAATGAGTGACAAATTAAAAGCATGGGTGTTTGGGTAGGTGGAGGGAAGAGGAGGGAGAGAATTTTGGAAGAAAAATTCATGCGGATCCGACTCAAAATTTTTTTTTTCCAAAAATGGGAAAAAAAATGGAGAGATTTGAGAGGATTGTAAGAGCAATTACCCAACTACCCTTCAAAAAAGTTGATATTATTTATGATTTAAAAAAATCATGGATTGAAAGGTAATTATATTCATCTCCACAAAGAAATAAAATATTATTTTTAAAAATTTTCTTCCTTTACTTTTTGTTTATCCAAACAAGTGAAGAAAAAAAATTAACTTTAATTCATTTTACTCTCCTCCATTTTTTTTTCCCTCAAATTTTCGTCCCCCTTCTAAAAAATGTTCCCAAATACAGTGTTAGAAGGGGGAAAATAAATCCTTTGGTTTGTGGGTGGAACTATTTTTTCTCCTCTTGGGAATTAATTTTCTTTTCGGTGTTTGAAAAACCAAAAAAAAATAGGAGGAAAAGTGAATCCTTATAGGGGGGAAATAAATGCTTGGGTTGGTGGGTGGAACCACTTTCCTTCTTTTTTTTTTCCTCCTTTTAGGAATCAAATTACTTTCCTCCTCATTTCCCTTGTCATCCAAACAAAGGAAATGAACTACTTTCCTTTTTCAAGACTCCAATTCCGCGAACCAAACGTTGTCTATAAGGAATTCAAGTTTCTTTCTAATTTTTTTGTCCTTTTCAAACATTAAAAAAAAAGGATGAAAATTCCAATTTTCCAAGAAAAAGAAAAGAAAAAAAAAATTCCTTTCCGCGAAACAAACGCATCCGGTAAGGAATAGGTAAGTCAAAATCTCAACTCCCTTATTCAAGTTAACTACTTAGCACTCAGAGATAAAAATAATAAATAGATGAAAGCAAAGAAGGGACTTACACGTTTGAGAAGATCCAAGACAGAGATTGATGCTCATCCTTCTGTCCAAGTAATATAGATGAAGACATTTGAGGACTGAGGACCACATAGATATATAGAGTGAAAAGAAAGATTTTTCTATAGCATTTATTAAAAATAAGCTTGCCACTTCCTATTCTTTCTTCGATTAGGGCTGTTTGGTAAACCGTAAGTGTTGGAAAATATGGATTTGGACTTTCAAAGAGGAAAGTGGGATAGAAATCCATGTATTTTCTTGTCCCCCAATAGGGAAAAAATGTGTTTGGTTGAGATAGGAAGTGAGAAGTGAAAAGTGAAAAATCAGAGGAATGTGTTTGGTTGAGATAGGAAAGTGAAAAGTGGAAAGTGAAATAATTAGCTTTAATAAATAAAATAATTAGTTTAATAAATTAACAGAGTTAACAGAGTAAAATAATTAGCTTTAAATTAATTTAAATTAATAAAAATTAAATAATTAGTTTTTGCTAGATTACAAAATTAAATAATTTAGCAATATTAAGCTCAAATTTTCATGCATCTTGAGAAGTTATTTCCCAATTAGTAATTATTATTATGGATATAGTATCCTTTGCAAAAAAAATTTCCAGAAAAAAACCACATACGGCTGATTAAAAAAACCACATCCGGCTGCCAAAAAAATTCCAAAAAAAAAACCAAAGCAAAATGAACCCAACAATTTGTTTTTTTTTTAGGAAAAGCAAAAAAAAAAAAAAAGGATTCCCACCCACATCCGGCTGCCAACTCCGGATGTGGAGTAGCCCAAAACCAAAGCAAAATGAACCCAACAATTTGTTTTTTTTTTTAGGAAAAGCAAAAAAAAAAAGGGATTCCCACCCACATCCGGCTGCCAACTCCGGATGTGGAGTGGCCCAAAACCCCCTTCCTTTCCCCCGACAGGAAGTGGGATTCCAAGCTCCCCTCTCCTTCCCCCCTCTAACCAAACACCGGAACTACTCTTCCAAGCTCAAAATCCGGCTGAAGTGGGATTCCTCCCCCACTTCACCGTTACCAAACAGCCCCTTAATTCCAAGACTGAATTGACCAGTGATTGAATACTACCCAAATTGGTACGATGTCCAACACGTACCATATCCATTTTAAGAGCGTCTCCAACTCTATTTTTTTCCGTTGTCATTCTTAGGTGACAAGAGACACAAGACAATATCTTATATAGGTGGCAAGGTTATATTCACAAATGACAATAAGTTTGGAAAGTCTTCTCCAAAGCAAAAGTATGGAGAAGACAATACAAAATATTTTTTTACAACTTTCAAGACAATTTTTACTCTTCTATTTTTTATATACATTTTTATTCACAATTGATGATGTGAACATAAAGTCATTGTGAAGTGCGTTGTTAATCCTACTATGGATTTGAAAAAAATAGTTGCCACATAGGAATGACAAGCTTTTTTTTCAAAAGTACTTCTCCAATGCAAAATGTGAAATAAAGTATGGAGTTGAGTTGGCAATGATATTTAAGCAAATATAAGATGGATCATTAGATAGCAGTCAAGTTACTTAAGTAATTGATAGAGAACAAGAAATTATATGCTCTTTACAGGAGATCGGATAATTTTGGAGATCATAAGGTATTTTGACTCCGATTTTACTGGATGCCAACACAGCAGGAGATCCACATTAGGTTATGTTGATTGGTGAAGATATATTTTGGATGAATATCAAACATGCACTCATAATTTTTTCCACCATGGTAGTAAGGTTTATAGCATGCTGTGAGGCATCTATTCAGGGAATATAATTGCAAAATTTCGTCAAAAGGCTCACTACTAAAATTTGTCAAATCAGCGACGCCTCAAGACGTCGCTAAATAGGAAAAATACATCGCTAATTTCGATTAGCGACGTTTGCACGTAGTCGAGATTAACCTAGTCGCTAAACAAGAAAACGTCGCAATATGTCGCTATTGCGACGAGCTTTAGCGACGCGGACACGCCGCTAATTCAGCGACTACCAGCGACGTAAAACGTCATCATTTACCGACGTATCCTAGCGACGTTGAGCGACTTTACATGCATCGATGTTGACCTGGCTTGAGAGCCATATGGCGACGTTCTGCGACTTTTCTACGTCGCTACAGTACCGACATATAGCGACGTCTAGCGACGTCTTTCTTATCGACGTTTAGTGACGATCAGCGACGGTATTCATCACAGTTAGCGACGTTGGGGTACTTACTTAGCGACGTTATTTTCGTCGTTGAACGTCGCTGAGAGTCGCTGAACGTCGCTAATATTGAAAAAAATTAAAAAAATACAGCATTTGCAGCATCCCCTGCAGCATTTGCAGCATCCCCTACACCATTTGTTACAACAACAACGGTGTGTATCACGAACACAGTATCAAACAACACAGATACACACAATCACGAACACGTTTGAAACACAATCTCATCAATCAACACAGATATATAAAAATTTGTAACAACAATGTCAAACATAATGGTCCACAAAATTGCCAAGTATGGGAACGAATGGCTCAGAACACAACCTAAAATTCATTCTAGCATACATTAGTGTGAATCATCTATGTTCTGTACATATGGTGTAGTATATGTTCTTATCGTATCTAGTATCTGAAGAATGTAACAGAATCAAGATGAACTCACATAATGTAATACTAAGACATCATCTACTACTATATAAGATATAGTGATAGGTTGACGTATCATCATTGCCGAGGGATGAGGGTCGGACGACAGTCAACTTTATCTACGGCTACATAGTTTCTGCCTCGCCAGTCGAATGGCTGCAGGGACTATGTCCTGATCACCATGTCGTACCGTAGATTAATGCAAATGGAGCTGGAGCCAAAATACAGAAACCAAAATATGATATCCATCTCAAGTGTAGAGTCGGGGGAGAAGAACTTTTCCACCCTCTCCCTCTCTCACGCTATCAACGTCACAACTTTTCCACCTCAAGTTCTGATCAAGCATTTTCCTTCTTCTCTCCTCCACCATGGCTCTGAACCCATCTGCTTCTCCCTACTTCCCTTCTTCTTATTTGACTCTCTCGGCCACATATGATATCCAGCTCAAGTGTAGAGTCGGAGGAGAAGAAGTGGGCAGGAAGAGGAGGGGGAAGCAGCACAGCCGGCGGCATGACCCGGAGGAAGTACAGAGGTTTTCTTCAACATACGTAGGAGAACTATAAGGATATATCTTTTCACAACATATCACATTGTCAAAGACCCTTAATGTGACAACCATGTTACCGCGGTGTCGGAAGACTAACATGTCATAATTTTCTAAGCCGTATGTTTTGACATAATCCTCCAACCGGATTTCAGTTCTATGTAATAATGCAAGATTACTACATAGGAGGAAAGAGTTGGGAGGATTATGTCAAAACATACGGCTTAGAAAATTATGACATGTTAGTCTTCCGACACCGCGGTAACATGGTTGTCACATTAAGGGTCTTTGACAAGATGACATGTTGTGAAAAGATATATCCTTATAGTTCTCCTACGGATTTGAAGAAAACATCTGTACTTCCTCCGGGTCATGCCGTCGGCTGTGCTGCTTCCCCCTCCTCTTCCTGTCCACTTCTTCTCCCCCGACTCTACACTCGAGGTGGATATCATATGTGCCTGAGAGAGTCAAATAAGAAGAAGGGAAGTAGGGAGGAGCAGATGGGTCCAGAGCCATGGTGGAGGAGAGGAGAAGGAAGATGCTTGATCAGAACGGATGGCTCAGAACACAACCAAAAATTCATTCTAGCATACATTAGTATGAATCATCTATGTTCTGTACATATGGTGTAGTATATGTTCTTATCGAATCTAGTATGTAGTATCTGAAGAATGTAACAGAATCAAGATAAACTCACATAATGTAATACTAAAACGTCATCTACTACTATATAAGATATAGTGATAGGTTGTCGTATCATCATTGTCGAGGAGGAGCCACTTCCTCCGGCTCTACAGAATCAATGCCATCCAAGGAAGGCAAAACTGAATCAGCATTGTCTTCCGGATCGTCCTCATCAAGGCATAACGGGCTGCTCAGCGTGCCCAGCTTCTTCAACTTCTCGCTGGCTGCAGAGTCGAAATGGGAACGGGTCCTCTTTGTCGGCCCGGAGCTCTGACTCGCACTCGTTGCCTCGCTACCGGTTTTCTCTGCTCCTCTGACGCGGGTCATAAGAAAAGAAATTTCGTACCTCTTTTTCACATAAACATCATTGCCGCCTTGTACTCGAGCCTCCTCGTCTGTGACGCTATCCAACTTCTCGGTGCCTACATTGTCACTCGAATCTCTCCTTCGACTCGTATCGTCCTCTTATTCGCCTGTCTTTTCGCTCCCTGTCTTGTAATCATCTGCTATCACCGCCGACTCATTCGACTCCTTCTCCGAGTCTTCCTCCTCCTCCTCGGAGTCATCGGAGAAGGAGTCGAATGAGACGACGGTGATAGCAGATGATTGCAAGACAGGGAGCAAAAAGACAGGCGAAGAAGAGGACGATACGAGTCGAAGGGGAAATTCGAGTGACAATGTAGGCACCGAGAAGTTGGATAGTGTCACAGACGAGGAGGCTCGAGTACAAGACGACAATGATGTTTATGTGAAGAAGAGATACGAAATTTCTTTTCTTATGACCCGCGTCAGAGGAGGAGAGAAAACCGGTAGCGAGGCGACGAGTGCGAGTCAGAGCTCCGGGCCGGCAAAGAGGACCCGTTCCCATTTCGACTCTGCAGCCAGCGAGAAGTTGAAGAAGCTGGGCACGCTGAGCAGCCCGTTATGCCTTGATGAGGACGATCCGGAAGACAATGCTGATTCAGTTTTGCCTTCCTTGGATGGTATTGATTCTGTAGATCCGTGTATAAAAAAGAAAGAGATTGGGAGTAGAGTGGACCCAGAGGGAAATGAGAGATTGGAAGCTGGGTCAATATCCAAGAAGCGAAAGAGAGTCGAGGATTCTGATTTTGATGGCATAGAGGAAGAGGTTCGCGACATAACGAGAGGGACAGGAAAGGGGGCAGATGAAGGATGGCTTAGAATACAACCCAAAATTCATTCTAGCATACATTAGTGTAAATCATCTATGTTCTGTACATATGGTGTAGTATATGTTCTTATCGTATCTAGTATCTGAAGGATATAACAGAATCAAGATGAACTCACATAATGTAATACTAAAACATCATCTACTACTATATAAGATATAGTGATAGGTTGGCGTATCATCATTGCCGAGGGATGAGGGTCGGAGGACAGTCAACTTTATCTACGGCTACATAGTTTCTGCCTCGCCAGTCGAATGGCTGCAGGGACCATGTCGTACCGTAGATTAATGCAAATGGAGCTGGAGCCAAAATACAGAAACCAAAATACAAAATACAGAATCAAATCCCTGGGTTCGCCGAAAATACAAAACACAGTTCTAATTCATATGTATTTTAAGTGTGCGAATGGATGGCTCAGAACACAACCCAACCGGAGAGGATACTCTGAGAGATCCATCTGAGTAGGACGTATACTCTGAGAGATCACCTTTACAAGAATGATATCAGTAGTAGGATTGAGTGAGTACGTCCTACTCAGATGGGTCTCTCATCGTTACTATTTTTCTGACAGCATGGTGGATGTGCTCCGTCAACAGATTCTTGCTCCGAGCCAAAACTTTGTCCCGGAGCTCAAGTGGACATCCTTCATGTAGAGCTCGAGTGAGACGTTCCTGACAGCATGGTGGTCTCCTTTGTCAAAGTATCCGTGCTCGTCCCACAACCAATGTGTGATGAGCACGGATACTTTGACAAAGGAGACCACCATGCTGTCAGGAACCTCCCACTCGAGCTCTACACGAAGGATGTCCACTTGAGCTCCGGGGCAAAGTTTTGGCTCGGAACAAGAATCTGTTGACGGAGCACATCCACCATGCTGTCAGAAAAAAATAGTAACGGTGAGAGACCCATCTGAGTAGGACGTACACACTCAATCCCACTACTGATATCATACTTGTAAATGTGATCTCTCAGAGTATACGTCCTACTCAGATGGATCTCTCAGAGTATCCTCTCTGGTTGGTTGTCGTATCATCATTGCCGAGGGATGAGGGTCGTAGTACCAATACAATCCAGAGATTGACACAGTACTAATTCATATATGTAGTCCAATACAAATAGTCTAATATAAAAACAACCCAATACAAATAGTCCAATACAAATAAGTACTAATAGCTAATGAGAACCACGCAGCTCACGCAAACGCTCAGTGATACGATCACGCAACCACCTCGAAAAAGCGAGATCTTTGGCGTGAGGAGAGATGCCGTCCCTTGCAAGTGTTGCATGAATAGAACTCCCGGTCTCACTAGCTACCGGTGCTGGATGAATAGAACTCCCGGTCTCACTAGCAACCGGTGCCACTTCCTCCTTAATTGTAGGAGGAACCACCTCAGCATTCACTGTTTCCCTCGAACGACGTGCCGCTCCTCGGGTCATGGGTGCCATCTGGTAAGATCGATATTCACAAATAATATAATTGTAACATAAGCAAGCTAACTAAAGGAACCATCATGTAATTTGAGTGCATTTTTGAAAGTAGATAAAGTACAATAAATTCGATTTTTTGCCAAGTGTGAGAACGGATGGCTCAGAACACAACCCAAGATTCATTCTAGCATACATTAGTGTGAATCATCTATGTTCTGTACATATGGTGTAGTATATGTTCTTATCGTATCTAGTATCTGAAGAATGTAACAGAATCAAGATGAACTCACATAATGTAATACTAAGACATCATCTACTACTATATAAGATATAGTGATAGGTTGTCGTATCATCATTGCCGAGGGATGAGGGTCAGAGGACAGTCAACTTTATCTACGGCTATATAGTTTCTGCCTCGCCAGTCGAATGGCTGCAGGGACTATATCCTGATCACCATGTCGTACCGTAGATTTAGGATTTAAAATATGGTATTCAGGTCAACTTAATTCAGTCAAAGGGTACTGAATAGAAAGTCTAATTAAGAGTTTCAACTAAGCAGGCAGCCTGGACTGCTGTTCAGAACTTGGCAGGCAAAATTCCATACCATCTGATGACAAACCTATACATACCTTTGCCCAAACCATTTGTTTCAGTAGGTAAAATATTCCAGGTTACTCAAGTAACCTGTCGTGCAATATTTGGTGTCAACAGCATTCCTTGTTAATTGTAACATGCATACTATCACATCCCAACTCTGCCAAAACCTGACCAACATACCCTACACTAATCATTCCATATTTCAGTAATGTCAGTGAGCTAAATCATACTCAACTGTCGAGAATACTTAGGAGAAAACTCATTCACAGGATTAGTATCCATCCTTCGTGACATAGCTGAAATTTTATAGGGCTCGATAATAATTATTAGTCAATTTATTCATCATTTCAAAACCCTGAAAATGCCCAAAAAACTCCCAGTATCAGTAAATAGGGCTCGAACCCTAAATTAGAATTTGAATCCAAACAAAACATCAAATTGACAGTTGATATGCCCCAAAAAACTCCCAGTATCAGTATATAGGTGTCACACTGTGAGTCTCGTGTCCACACAGTGGGACACGACGTGTCCAAACCAACAAAATAGGTGTCACACGAACTAGAAGCGAGTCCACGCTCTCGTGTCCCCCGCAGCGAGTCCACTGTCAGTCTCGTGTCCCCCGCAGCGAGTCCACGCTCTCGTGGACACGAACTAGAAGCGAGAGAGAGAGCTAGAAGACGAGGAGAAACTGGGAAGGAGCTACCTGAGGAAGGATGAGGAGGAGAAGGAGGAGAAGGAGGAGGCCGGAGGAGGGAGATCGCCGGAGGAGCGCCGCGGAGGAGGAGGCCGGAGGAGGGAAATCGCCGGAGGAGCGTCGCGGAGGAGGAGCGCGCGAAAAATTGAAGGAAAAAAATTGTGAATGATCGAAAAGGAAACCCTCGCTGGCTATATGAAATGATTAGCGACGTCCTTATAGGACGTCGCTAAACATCGATGATATATAATAAACGGCGACGCTGCTTAAAATGCGTCTCTACACGTCACTATATCAGCGACGGGTACCGACGAACTTGCGACGCAGGTTCCCATTTAACAAATTGTAGCCGCTAGACGTCGCTATTAGTCGCTGTTGGCGACAAACAGTGACCTTATATAAACGTCGCTAAACCCCTAAAAATTAGCGACGTACTTTCTTGGAGTCACTAAATACGTCGCTGATATGACTTATTTTGGTAGTGGCTGCGCCTACAGGAGGGTGTTGAAAGACCACTCAAATTATGGTGTGACAATAAATCAGCAGTACTGTATTCCAATAATAACAGAAACTTGTATAAGTCAAAGAATATTGACATAAAGCTTCTAGTTGTGAAGAAAAGAATTCACAATGGTTAAAATGTCCATATAGCACATTAGGACAAACTCTATGTTAGCGGATTCGTTCACAAAAGTATTATCACCCAAGGTCTTTCATGAGCATACTGCTCATATGGGTGTTTGTATTTTATGTATTTGGGTGCTATTTGACTTTGGACACATTTATGTATTAAAGTATTTTGGATATTTATCTGATCAGATATATGAAAAATTCAGTTCATTCTGTTTTCATTATGTTAAAGTATTGATCTCACTAAAGTTAAGGAGGACCGGTTGAAAATAGACATGTGTTGATCACATTGGATAATTTTTATGTTACACATCCACGATTGATCTATGTCATTGAACTATATTGGTATATATGACCATTGATGGTTTAGTTATGCTAAATGTGACGAAAGCCGCTTTGATCCTATGTTTATATGGTTCATGGACGAGATTGTCCGAATATATCCTAGAAATTAAGATAACAATTTATGAGCTCACTAAGGTTAACACAATTATAAGGTTACATATGTGGCCTAGTGGAAGATTGTTGTAATTATTCAATAATTAGAGGCCACACATGTAAAATTAATTATGTTGGACTATCTAAATAATTAAGGCAAATTAAAGTGGTCTATTTGAAAATTTGACTTAACGGTATAATTGCCATAAAAATAATGTGTAGATACCGAAAATAAATCTAATTTGATAAGGGGCCAAATTAGAAATATCAAAACATATAAATATATGTATTCATTAAGGTTATGGTCCCCAACTTATACGGCCACCAAAGAGAAGGTTTTCTCTTCTGCATCCCCATCAACAAAAAGAGAGGGACAAATGATTCAGATTCACCTTTGTCATTAAGGGTCGTATCAGGCTGGAATATTGAACCCCATAAAGAGACGTCTGCTACAAGATCAGTTAAGCCAATCAAATGGATTCAGGTACGCTTCCACATTTATTTTATTTTTTATCTCAAGAGTCAACATGCAACAATTATTTCTAACAATGAGTGGTCTGTGTAATAGTTTGGACCTTATGCTATGTTTAGGAAGGGAGGGAAATGGGGAGAAGGAAAAAAATTGAGAAAAAAGTAGGTGAAAAATTAAAAGTTATGATATTTGAAAATGGGGGAAGGAAAGTAGAGGAGAAAAATTTATGTAGACCCCACCCAAAAAAGCTTCTCCCAAGAATGAGAAAAAAATGAACACACAAGAGGAATTATTGTAAATTTACTCAATTACCCCTCAATTAATTTGTTATCTTTTCTACATTAAGAAAAGTAAATATTAACTAGTAATTTTATCTGTGTCCCACAAAGTAACAAAAAATTAATTTTTTACTTTTCTTTCCTTACTTTTTTGTCATCCAAACAAGGGAAGATAAAATTAATTTTTCTTTCCCTCCATTTGTCTCCCTCTCAAATTTTCCTTCCCCTCTCCCACAAAGTTTCCAAACATGGTGTTAGTTTGAGGTGGCGAGTGAGTATGTAGGACCTAAAAAGTTTTAGAGGATCCGAACCACATGAGATGAGAAAAGGTAACCCTCTCTTGCTTCCAAGCGTGGGGCATTTTCGTTTACACGAAGGGCACGTTTGGTTCGCGGAATTGGAGCCTTGGAAAAGGAAGGTGATTCCTTTCCTTTGTTTGGATGCCAAAGGAAATGAGGAGGAAAGAAATTTGATTCCCAAGAGGAGGGAAAATAGGAGGGAAAGTGGTTCCTTCCACCCACTCAAGGATTCATTTTTTCCCTCTAAAGATTCATTTTTCCTCTTAATTTTCTTAATTTTTCCAAACACCGGAAATTTTTTTGATTGGAATTGCAATTTCCTTTCCTTTCCTTTCCGCGAACCAAACAAGGCCAGGGTACTAGGAGTGCGATGTGCTCGGATACGTAATGGATGGGTACCAAATCATTTGGTTACCTGAGCATAATTGTGAGATATGTGCTGGATACTGGTATAGAATATGAAGAGGCTATCCCGTATCGAAACACCTATGGGCTTCTGTTCCTGCACTACATCTCACTGATGAGAGCTTTGGTAGAATTCGTGACTTTGAGAATTTTGTTGACACAACATTGTTGGAGTGGGTGGGGTTCCCAACCTATGTGGAGAATACCCCGGAGAGCGACGAGTGCCATCCGTGTGTCGGAGAAGCTCGGGGAGTGCATGGATCCTATTTTGGAACATATATGGTAAGAAAATATATGATTGGATTTCCATATTTACTTTGATCATATATTTATGATTGGACCCTTCATATACTAGCTTTCCATATTATTGGGTTTCCAATTATGGCAAGCCAATTATGATTGAATTTCCATTAAATATATGATTGATGCATATTGGAAGTTTTAATATATATTGGTCTTCCATGTATGGATTACCAAGGGCTTATAAAAGGGTGATGCATGCTAGTTGGAAAATCATCTCAAAACAAGAGTGCTTACAATCTTTGAGAGAGAGAGAGAGAGGATTAAGGACTATTGTGAAGGAGAGATTGCTTCGAATAATTTCTCGGCATCTCTTGTTCTTCGGAGTCCGTAATCAAAAAAAATTCTTCTTTCAAGTGAGTTGTGGTGATCCGTGTTGGATCGGGAGGAGCTTGTAGAGGGTGTATTCTCTTTATTCCATTAGTGGAGGTCCTTCAGGGTTGGACTCCGATCGTCCCGTAGTTTTTTTCGCAAGGGTTTTCCACGTCAAAAATCTTTGTGTCTGCGATTGTGTTTGGCATTTTTGGTTTGTGTGCTTTTGTTCGGTTCTCTCGCAGGACTAATTGGTTTGGAGGAACGGTTTCTGCGCTTCATTCCCAACAGAGTGGTATCAAAGCTTTGGGTTCAAAGAAGTGTCAGGAGTTGACAGTCAAACCAGAAAGAAGAGATGGACGCGAAGCTGGTGCACATGGTGAACCTGAACGGTACCAACTACCATTATTGGCGGAGCAAGATAAAAGATTTATTGTTCGTCAAGAAGCTGCATCTTCCAGTATTTGCATCCGAGAAGTCCAGTGACAAATCCGATGAGGACTGGAACTTCGAGCATATACAGATGTGTGGGTACATGCGATAGTTCGTTGACGAGAACGTGTACAACCACATTGCCAATATAGAGCATGCGAAGACGTTGTGGAAGAATCTGGAATCTTTGTACGAAAAAAAGACCGGGGTAAACAAACTATTCCTGATCCGGATGATGATGGGTCTGCGGTACAAAGATGGTGCATCCATTACGGATCACTTGAGTGAGTTTCAGGGCGTGGTGGACCAGCTCTCCTCGATGGGAGTCAAGTTCGACGACGAGGTTCAAAGACTTTGGTTGCTATGTACATTGCCAGACTCGTGGGAGACCGTACGAGTATCTATGATCGCTTCTGCTCCGGAAGGCGTGGTCAGTCTGGAGTTTGCCAAGAGTGGGGTACTGAATGAAGAGATGCGGAGACATTCTCAGGGCACTTCATCCACATCCCACCATTCAGAGGCATTGGTTTCAGAGAGCCGCGGAAGGGGCAAAAACAGGGGTCCAGGTGGTGGCAGAGACAAGAACAGGAGAAAGTCCAAGGGTCGGTACGAGGACTCGGAGTGTTACCACTGTGGCAAGAAGGGCCACATCAAGGGAACTGTTTCGCTTGGAAGAGAGAGAAGAAGGGCGACAAGGGGAAGCAAGACGAGAACACTACAGCGGCGGCCTCGATGTATGGAGGCGATGTGATCGTCGTAGGTGATGAGGTTATCACAAACCTCGCCTGCGATGACAATTCTTAACTGGTTGACTCAGGGGCTTCAGCGCACGTATCTCACAACAGGGCACTATTTGCTACTTACACGACAGGCGACTGTGGAGTGTTGAAGATGGACAATGGAGATGTGTCGAAGGCGGTTGCCGTTGGAGATGTGCATTTGAGAACGAAGATGGGTGCAGTTCTTATTTTCAAAGATGTTCGTCATGTCCCTGATATCCGTTTCAAGCTGGTGTCGGTTGGAAGGTTGGATGACGAGGGATTCTTCACTCACTTCGGGAATAGTCAGTGGAAGCTTTCCAGAGGTTCGATGGCGATTGCCAGAGGAAACAAGAAATCCGGTCTCTACTATATGGAGGGGAGCGCACAGGGGGCACAAGAGGTGAATGCAGTCAGTGATGCGTCTGCCGAGTTGTGGCACAGGCGGCTCAGCCATATTAGTGAGAAGGGAATGAGCTACTTGGTAAACAGGAAGGTGATTCCAGGGCTCAAGTCTACAAAGTTGGAGAAGTGCACGCACTGTTTAGCTGGGAAGCAAAATAGGATATCTTTCCAAAGTCACCCAAGTTCAAGGAAGTCGGCGTTGCTCGAGTTGATTCACTCGGATGTCAGCGGTCCTATGAAGGTAAAATCTATTGGTGGTACTTCTTACTTTGTAACTTTTATTGATGACTTTTCCAGGAAGGTTTGGGTCTATGCCTTAAAGACCAAGGATCAGGTGCTGCCTACTTTCAAAGAGTTTCAAGCCTCTGTTGAAAGAGAGACGGACAAGAAGTTATTGTGTGTTCGGTCCGACAACGATGACGAATACATCGGTCCCTTTGATGTTTATTACAGAGAGCAAGGGATACGACACCAGAAGACTCCGCCTAAGACAGCTCAGCTCAATGGTGTAGCGGAGAGCATGAACAGGACGCTGATGGAGAGGGTGCGATGTTTGCTGTCAGAAGCAAACTTGCCAGACAGTTATTGGGGTGAGGCTCTTCTCACAGCTGCTTATGTTATTAATTTGTCTCTTAGTGCTCCTTTGCAGGGTGATGTGCCTGACAAAGTATGGTACGGCAAAGAGCCGTCACACAATCACCTTCGAGTGTTTGGCTGTAAGGCCTTCGTGCATGTACCGAAGGACGAGAGGACCAAACTTGAGCCGAAGACGAGGCGATGCGTCTTTATCGGCTACGGTCGAGATGAGTTTGGCTATAGACTCTACGACCCGGTGGGAAGAAAGCTATACAGAAGAAGGGATGTGGTGTTCGTCGAGGATCAGACCATGACCAACACTCAGGATTCCAAGATGCCTTCTGAGGCTGAAGAATTGCTTGAGTTAGAGTCATTTCACTTCGAGCAGTTTCCAGAGGACATCGCAGAGGATCCCATTATGGGAGAGCCAGTATATGGAGTTGCTCCCAACCTTGATCATCAGCCTGCTGATGGTGGTCAGGGTGTCCCTCAGGAGGATGAGCATGCCGGGGAGGCAGTTCCTGAAGGGAAGGAGGCTGTCGGTATACAGCCAGCACCAGTGGCTCCACTGAGAAGGAGCGACAGAGATCGTCGACCATCTACGAGATACTCACCGGGTGAGTATGTGCTATTGACTGACGGGGGAGAGCCCGAAAGTTTTGCAGAGGCTATGGAAGACGAACACAAGCAGGAGTGGATGGAGGCTATGCAGGAGGAGATGAGTTCCTTACACGCCAATTCCACTTATGAGCTGGTACGGTTGCCAAAGGGCAAGAAGGCTTTAAAGAATCGATGGATGTTTAGAGTGAAGCAGACGGATGATGCTACTCGCCCTCGATACAAAGCGAGGCTGGTAGTTAAAGGCTACAGTCAGCGAAAAGGCGTAGATTATGATGAGATCTTTTCGCCTGTCGTCAAGCATTCGTCTATTCGGGTGGTGCTATCATTGGCAGCCAGTCTCGACTTGGAGGTCGAGCAGATGGACGTGAAGACGACATTCCTCTACGGTGATCTTGAGAAAGAGTTATACATGGAGCAGCCAGAGGGATTCTGTGAGAAGGGTAAGTCACATTTGGTCTGCCAGTTGAGGAAGAGCTTGTATGGTCTGAAGCAGGCTCCGAGGCAGTGGTACAGGAAGTTTGAGTCGTTTATGGGGGAGCACGGTTATGCACGGACGACGTCGGATTACTGTATATTTTTAAGGTATTTTGCCGATGATGATTTCATTATTTTATTGCTCTATGTAGATGATATGCTGTTAGTGGATCGGAATGCCATTAGGATAGCGGAGTTGAAGCGCCAACTGGACGCGGCCTTCTCTATGAAGGATTTGGGCGCAGCGAAGACTATTCTTGGGATGGAGATCAGCCGAGAGAGAGAGTCCAAGTTGCTACATTTGTCCTAAAAGAAGTACATTCACCGGGTACTTCAGCGTTTCGGGATAGACGGGTCGAAGAAAGTGAGTTGTCCCCTTGCGGCCCATTTTAAGTTCACTGAGGAGCAGTGTCCATCTACCGAGGACGAAAAAGAAGATATGGAGGGGGTTCCATATGCCTCAGCTGTAGGAAGTCTTATGTATGCTATGGTGTGTACGAGACCAGACATCGCTCATGCATTTGGCACAGTTAGCAGGTACCTTTCAAATCCTGGAAGGGTACATTGGAGTGCGGTCAAGTGGATTCTACGATACCTTCAGGACACTACTGATTTGAGACTTTCTTTTGGTGGTGATGAGCCGAAGCTGGTTGGGTATACCGACGCTGATATGGCTGGAGATATAGACACGAGACGATCGACTTCGGGCTATGTGATGATGTTTGTCGGAGGAGCGGTATCGTGGCAGTCGTGGTTGCAGAAGTGTGTTGCCTTGTCGACGACAGAGACAGAGTACATTACGGCGAAGGAGGCTTGCAAGGAGTTGCTGTGGTTGAAAAAGCTGTTGCAGGAAATGGGACTGAAGCAAGAGCAGTATACTTTGCTTTGCGACAGTCAGAGTGCCATTCACCTTGTGAAGAACCAGACATTTCATAGTCGGTCCAAGCACATCGAGACTCGGTATCATTGGATACGAGATGTGGTTGAGAAAAAGGACGCGATGCTTGAGAAGGTCCATACTGATGACAATGGAGCGGACATGCTCACGAAGGTTCTACCAAGGGGGAAGTTTGAGTACTGCAGGCGGATCGTCGGGATGACGAGTTCCTCCACTTAGTTGTGAAGGGAGAGATTTGTTGGAGTGGGTGGGGTTCCCAACCTATGTGGAGAATACCCCGAAGAGCGACGAGCGTCATCCGTGTGTCGGAGAAGCTCGGGGAGTGCATGGATCCTATTTTGGAACATATATGGTAAAGAAATATATGATTGGATTTCCATATTTAACGACTACTACGTGATACGTCAGACTTGTGCAGCTTCAGCTTGCGCTGCTGTGATTGCTCTGACGAGGGTCGTGTGCACAGATGGATTCATTATGCAACAAAGTACAATGCCAAGGTGCTTCAAATTGAATACTCTAACGAGGTTGTTCTTTGTCATCTTCCTCTGGGCATCCTTCCTAGTCCATCTTTAGAAGAGTTGAGCTTGACACTTGAAAATAATGTTCAACTTGGTCCGCCCAAGATCATGGGTTAGTTAAGAAGATTGCATCATCAATTTGTCTATATAGTTGGCTTGCTGGACAATCTCATTACCTCTTGAGCGGTGCTTGAATATCTGGAGCTGCATAAGACCCCGTTTGGTAAACTGTAATAAGACCCCGTTTGGTACAGTACTGTAATGTAATCGTAATCGCAATGTAATCACATGAAAAATATATTTTTTCATGTGATTACATTGCGATTACGGTTACATTACAGTGTACCAAACGAGACATTAGTTTCCAACTTATTCTTACCAAGTAAAGGAGAGCAAGTTATGAGTACGGAGATAACAAATATCAAACTAAGGAGAGCAAATTGTTTGAAACATACAATTTATGAAAAGTTACTACCAAAACCAAACAGTACAATTCACAACTACTCCATTGTCCCCCAAGTAACTCATTCGTATTTGCACAAGATCAAAGTACTTTCAGTCCCGGTTGATAACGATTCTAGGTACGCCAGTTGCGTTCGACAACAAATACTTGATAAGCTCTTGGAGCTTCACGTCTCCTTTGGAACACTGGATCTTTATTAGTTCGAGGTGTGGGCAACTGAAAGAGAGATTCCATGACTTCTGACTGGCTTCCCAACTCGATAGTGATATAGGTGATGATACCTGCATAAGAAATAATTATGTTCGTTAACAATGATAAACTTTGACAATTAGTAGGGTTTTGAAGTGAGACTTCTTTTAGTATTGGGGCTGCATATCTTACCTTTCTATTGTTAAGAGTAAACGTTTTTAGAATAGGCGAGTGTCGCAGGAAGCACGATACGACCTGAATATTGTCACTCGTATACTGCCCGCCCGATGTCAAACTCCTCAGGTTGTCAAACATCCGAAACTGTGATAGTTCTTCTGGTAACTCACACTTGGTATATAACACAAATAAACACATTCAGAACAAATATGGGAGATTAATCATAAAGCTATAGTAGAACCCAACAATGCTAACCAACTCACAACTCAACAATGCTATTTTGTTTGTTCTGTTACTAACTTGCCAAAGAACATGGTGGTCTTAGTACCTTTACCTTCCAAAGCACAACTCAGAATATGCAACAAAATGTAAGAGATACGGACAGCAATGGACTCAGATTGGAACAAAGTGACAAGTGAAAATATTTGGCCTAGTGATCTTAGGTTGAATATCGATCCAATTAAAAAGTCAAATGGAAATATCTCTGGATTGAAATAAATAATCTTCGTTTGGCATAGCTAAGCATACCAGATCATCCACTTAGCATGAGAGGTTTAGAGTTTCCATGTTAGCAAAGACCTCAATTGAAAAGTTGTGAATTGTGTCAACAGTTGCATTCAGAAGAGATGATAGGTTCTCCAATGTTTTACAACCAAAATTGTTGGTATAAGTCAAGCATACCTCTATCAAATATGCCATCTCTGATACTCAACCTCTTCAATGTGTTAGAGCATCTCCAACCCTATTGTGAGTTTGGAAAAAATGGTTGCCACATAGGAATGACAAGCATTTTTTTTTTCAAAAGTACTTCTCCAATGCAAATATGAAATAAATTGTGAAGTTGACATGACAATGACATGGTAAGGAGAATGTGAAGTTGGTTGTCTAGATCTAGACAATGCACTTCACAATGACTTTATATCCACCATCATCAATTATGAATAAAAATATATAAAAAAGAAGTGAAAAAGTTGTCTTGGAAGTTGAAAAAAAAGTAATTTTATTGTCTCTCAAACTTTTGCATTGGAGAACACATTTTTATCTCATTGTCTTGTGTGAATATCATCTTGCCACATAGGAAAGATATAGTCTTGTGTCTCATGCCACATAGGATTCACAACACAAAACAAGACAATAGGGTTGGAGATGCTCTTAGAGGAAATGCACAGTGCACCAAATGAACATTCAAGAAGATCCAGATCTTCAAGCACAGGGCAAGATCGGAAATGAGATTTTCCATCAAGCTACCTTTATCAATGGCCCGTTGAATATGCTACCTTCTCAAATGACACAGGATCATGGGCGGACCAAGTTTAACACTATAATGAAGATCTATGCTCAACTCTTCTAAAGATCGGCAAGGAAGGATGCCCAGAGGAAGACTATAACCAACAGATGAAGATAGAAAAAAGTTCCATGACAAATAATTGTCCCACAACTAATTCTTCATATTTCTACAAGATAGAAAAAGTATTTCCGGTCCCGATTACAATACCATTTTTGAATATGTACAAGCTGTGCGTGATCATACAAAAGGCCCCAAAAAACTAGAGGCAACAAAAGCTTTTAACCTCCGTAGGAAATCACCAAAATTTTCGATTTAGACCCTATTTTCTAGAAACTAGGGTAACATTGCCATTAGAAAGTCAAAAAAAGATCCTGTTTAGGAGAGTGGTTAAAATAAGGATCTATTTTTGGTACTTCTACGGGGCAACTATACTGCGAGAACGGGGCCCTGTGTGGTTAATAACAAGTTTAGGTACACCTATTGCGTTCATCAAGAAATACTTGATTAGCTCATGGAGCTTCTCTTCCATCTGGTAGCACTGGATCTCTATTAGTTGGAGGTGTGGGCATATGAAAGAGAAATTCCCAGACTTTTGAATGACTTTCAATCTCCGTAGCGCTAGTGGTGATGGTACCTGCACAACAAATAATTGTCATTAACAATGATAGACAATTAAGAGGTATATTTCTAGTGAGTTATTGAGGTTTTTCTACGTATACACTACTTGGGGCTTCACATCTTACCTTTCTATTGTTTAGGATTAGAGTGAAAGTTTTCAGATTAGGCGAGTGTTGCAGGAAAAGCGCTACGACCTGAATCATGTCACTTGTAAACAGCCCGCCAAATGCCAAACTTCTCAGGTTGTCAAATATCGGAAATTGTGACAGATCTTCTGGTAACTTAACCTTGGTACATCACAAAGAATTGAATATTCAGAACAAACATGAAAGTATATGAGATTAATCACAAAGCCAACCAAATCACATTGCCAACCCAATCACTACACTAAATATAATCAACCAATATATTGATTCACTAATCATCTGAACTGTTTGTTTGAGAAACTAGCTAGCCAGCTAGCTAGCTAGCTAGCTCTTTGGTTGAAATAAGTGCAATAGAACATAAATTTGGTACTAAAATATCACATTACTATTTCTTATTCTTCTGTTTTACCCTCTTCAAGTTCATGTTTTTACCTCTTCAATTATCTAAGAACAAAGTGGCAAGTGAAAACATTTCTGGATGGAAATAAATAACAACCTTTTAACATAGCTAAACAAGCCTACCTGGTAATCCTCTGGGAATGAGATGTTTAGAGTTTCCGCGTTAGCAAGACCTCTACTAAGTTCAATTGCATCACCACCTCTTGTGTGAACAGTTGCATTCAGAAGAGATGATAGGTTCTCCAATCTTGTACGACCACTATTGTTGGTATAAGTCAAGCATACTAGACCCGGAGTAGAAATCAAGTTCCCACCGGGACCAAAGCTACAATGGTTGATACTCAACCTCTTCAATGTGTTAGAGGAAATGCAGAGTGCACCAAATGAAAAATTATGCAGATCCAGGTCCTCGAGCACAGGGCAAGAGGAAATGAGATTTTCCATCAGGCCACCTTTATCAATGGCCCGTTGAATATGCAACCTTCTCAAACGACCCATGATCTTGCAGGGCGGGCCAAATCTAACACGATAACGAAGATTCATGGTCAACTCTTCTAAAGATTGGCAGGGAAGGATGCCCAGAGGAAGACACCAATTACCATGAGAAGAAAATTCAATCTGAAGCACCTTGGGGTTGTACTCTGTTGCATGACGAATCCATCTGTGCACATGACCCTCGTCAGAGTAATCGTAGCAGCGCAAGCCGAAGCTACGCAAGTCTGATGCGTCACGCAGTAGTAATACAGTGTCAACAAAGTTCTCGAAGCTATGTGTATCGGACTCATCTAACCATCCTTCTTCATTTCTGATGAAGCTCTCATCAGTGAAATCTAGTGCAGGAACTGAAGCCCATAGGTGTGCCCATCTCTTGGACAGTATGCTAGTTTGCACAGTGAGCTTTGTTTCAAGGAAGGATAGTATGTGAAGGAGTACAGAATCCGGTAGCTCACTAATCCTATCTATGGCGTTGTTCCCATTAGTGTGCATTTTGGGAGGGGGCTGCCCTATGATTCCTGGTTCCATTGTAAAGCTGCTCTCAGAATTGCTAAATTCCTATATAGGAAGAAAAGAAAAGAAGAAAAAAATCTGCCAAAATTAAAAGAAATGGACTTACAAGTTTGAGAAGACCCAAGCCAAGACACTAGTGTACGTCAGATGGAGAAAACTGAGGACCAGATAGATATAGATGGAGAAAGGAGAAAGATGGATACAGATGGAGAAAACTGGTTTCTCTATAACATTTACTGAATAAATAAAAAAACAGCTCGTCTCTTTGTATTCTTTCTGCGAGTCCCAAGACTCAACTGACTCATGAATTCCCTAGAAAAACCCATTAGGCCTCGTTTGGTTCACGGAAAGGAAATCAATTCCCATGTATTTTTCATAGGGATTAAAAAGTAGAATTACTATCAATTTTTTTTCATATATTTGGTTGATGTAGGAAAGGAACGAAAAAATATATCATTGTTCCAACAATATCCAATGTCAACATAATTATAATAAGTTCTCAAAAAAAAAAAAAAAACATAATTATAATAAAAGTTAATTAGTAAAATATGTAATAAATCAAGGCTACTTTTGTCATAATGTTTGGTAATTAATGCTGGAAAAGGAGGAGGGAAAATGAATCCCATGGGTCATGAGAGGAACTATTTTTCCTCATATTTTCTTCCATGTCAGGAAAGTGTTTCTCAAATTTGTGGCTACCAAACAAAGGAAAGGAACAAGTTTCCTATCCGGATTCCTTAAATCCGTGAACCAAACGAGGCCTTAGAGCATCGTTAGTAGTTGGAACTCTCAAATGCAATTTGGAGTTCAAAATTTTTTTAAAAAAAAGAAAAAGATAAATGTAGAATGGGTTGAATTTGTACGAGAATAGTAGTAAATGATAAAGTGAGCTTTGGTCCAAAAGATTGTGTAGTCAAAATTTGATGTGAGAAAAATAATAATATAAATTCTAGAATCTAGAAAGTTGGGCTCCAAATTGGGACTTACTATTCTACAAAATGAGTTCCTACAATCTAGAATCTGGAAATTGGGAGGCCCAACCTTAGCACCTATGAGTGGGTTGGGACCGAAATTGTAGAAATTAGAACTAGAAATGAGACTTACTATTCTACAAAATGAGCTCCTACATTCTAAATCTAGAATCTAGAAAATGGGATGAGCCTTACTAATGATGCTCTTAGAGCATCGTTAGTAGTTGGGACTCTCAAATGCAATTTGGGGCCCAAACTTAAAAAAGAGAGAGGTAAATATGTTGTAAATACGAATAAATCGTCATAATTATTTGGTGTCTATAACCTATGCCTTTTGGTTATCCATAACCTATGGTTTTTGGCATTCTTCTTTAATTGTCATCATGATATTAATCTCCATTGTAAGCCTATATAAGAGGCTCTTATCAAGTTGATTTGTACAAGTGAATGAAGAAATAATTTCCTCTATTTTTCTATTTCCATCTCTTTCTTTTACAATACGTTATCAGCACCATTTGCTCTAGAGAATAGAAGGAGGAAGAAAGAGTTCTCTTGAGAAAAAAAAATGTATGGATATAAGAAGGGAGAAAAATGACTTGGATATGTGTTTGGTAGATAGTGCTACAACACATACGATTTTGAAGAATAAAAGTTTTTTTCAAATTTAGTATTTGACATGCATAAAGTATCAACAATAGCTGGACCAGCCCATGTAATTGAGAGTTTTGGAAGAGCACACATTATGTTACCTAATGACACTTAAATCCATTTGCAAAATGCATTATATTCAAACAATTCCAAAATTTTTTTGCTAAGTTTCAAGGATATACGCAAAAATGGATACCATATTGAAACTCGAAATGATAACAACAAAGAGACACTATGTATCATATCTAATGTTGGGAGCAAAAACACACATTAGAAGAATTTTCTTGTCTTTCGGTGGGTTTGTATCACCATTGGTATAATTGAATCACATATGAATATGGCAAAACATAAAGCCAATGATCCTATCTTATGTACTATTTGGCATGACCGTTTAGGTCACCCGGGACAAACTATGTTCAAGATGATCATTGATAATTCTTGTGGACACTTATTGAAAAATCACGATCTTGGCTTACTAAAGAATCACCTATGTATTCCTTGTTCACAAGGGAAGTTTATAACTACACAATCTTGTTGGCACAGTTTATTTTGATAAAATTAACAGCATCTTCGTAGTCTAGTTTTCTCTGTATTTCAGATTGATATTTTTTTAAAAGCTCTACTACATAAAGTCTGTCCATTCAAGCCAAGTCATCAAAGCCTTGAAGGTCGAAGAAAAGGCTAGCGATCCTTAAAGACGGCTCTCAACATTTCAAGATATCGAGTCTGTATAAGGTCTAGGTCTTTCTGTAAACACTTAAGGTTGGATGACAAAACGAAAAGCTCTTATATTCCTTCAGTCAAAAATCAATGTCTCAAAGAACGTCATACCGACGGTATACCGCTGTATACCGACGGCATACCATTCTATGAGCCACAAAACGTTCTGTGACAAACATCGGCGTACCGACGGTATACTACGGCATACCGACGGTATACCATTTTGTAAACCACAAAATGTTCTGTGACAAAAATCGGAATATCGACGGTATACCGTTTTGTGAGTCCCAAAACGTTCTGTGACAAAACAACGGCGTACCGACGGAATACTACGGCATACCGACGGTATACCGTTTTGTTAGCCACAAAATGTTCTGTGACGAACATCGGTATACCGACGGCATACCGACGGTATACCGGTTTATCTAATTTGATTTTTGAATGGACAAATACTAGCATTAATTGCTAGCATTAAATGCTCCCCAACGGATATAATTATTACTGTTATTGTTCAGAACGGTATACCGATGGTATGCCGTCTGGACTATATTCAGGAGCATTAAATGCTACATACTCTTGGTTTCTATATAAATGGATGCCTTCTCTCTCTTGAAGGCGCATCCACTTATGCCATAAATTTTTCAACAACCAAGAGCTCCACCATTACTACTCTACCCAAGCTTTTAATTGTCATCTATTCCGAAAATGCTAGAGTATTCAAGAGTTGTACTTTTCGATCTTCAAGTGTTAGAAGATCAACAGTTCTCTTCCTTTCCTTTTGAAGTTGGCGAGCCTTCGTAAGAAAACTCGTGTGTAAGAAGTTGGGGAGTTCTTCGGATCCAAACTCGTGTTGAAGTTGGCGAGTTCTTCGGATCCAAACTCGTGTGTACTATTTTACCAAAAAGTGAATTTAAGCCGAAGATGGTTCCGGGACTGGATTGCCTCTAGGAAGGATACCAGGATACATCGCGTGTTTGATTTTCTTACTCTCTTATCTTTTTAATTAAGTAATATAGCTTCTTGTGTTTAAATTATTTTATTTCCCTATTCACCCCCCTCTAGGGTTCTACAAATCTTTCCTAAAAGTTAAGAATGAGTCTCCTACCTTCTTGCAAAGAATACACGGAGACATTTGTGGTCCTATTCATCCTGCTAGTGGTCCTTTTAGATATTTTATGGTACTCAAAGATGCATTTACTAGGTGGTCACATGTTTGTTTATTGTCTACTAGAAATCTTGTATTTTTTCGTCTTCTGGCCCAAATTATTAAACTTAGATCTCAGTTTCCTGATAACTCATTAAGTCAATTAGACTTGATAATGCCGCAGAATTTATCTCACAAGTTTTTGATAATTATTTTATATTATTAGGGATTGAGGTAGAGCATCATGTTCCCCATGTGCACACACAAAATGGGTTAGCTGATTCATTTATTAAACATCTCCAACTTATAGCTATACCTTTACTAATGCAATCTAGTTTACCAATTGAGGCTTGGGGTTATGCTATTTTACATGTTGCATCTCTAGTTAAGTTTAGACTGACTGCTTACCATATTTTTTCACCCATACAACTTATCAGTGGTAGACAACCCACTATTTCACATTTGAGAAAGTTTGGATGTGCAGTATATATCCCAATTCTACCTCCCAAAAGAACTAAGATGGGTCCCCAATGATGTTTGAAAATATATATTGGTTTTGAATCTTCTTCCATAATACGGCATTTGAAACCAATGACTGGTGACGTCTTTACTGCAAGATTTGAAGATTGCCAATTTGACGAGAGAGTTTTCCCGCCGTTATGGGGAGGTAAGCAACAAATTGTTTATATAGAACAATCCATTGCTAATGAATGGCGTAAATTAATATGGAATACGCCTACTCTATCTCATCAAGATCCAAGAACTCTATAGTGATTATAAGACAAGGAGAATGATACATTTGCAAGAAATTGCAAATCAATTACCTAATGCATGCCAATGGCGCGTTAGTGTAACGGTAAGACCGTTAGCACCGGGGTGTGAGGTCACGAGATCGAACCCCCATGGGAGCAGCTGGGTAGCAGTGGCCACGGCTCCCGTGCCAAGTGTTGGATGGGTAGCTTTAGCTCGAGGGCTTCAGTCCACGGGCATTTAGTTTCTTTTTAAAAAAAAATTACCTGATGCATTTAACGATGTCGCAAAGGTAACTAGATCCCATGTGCCAACTACAAACGTGCCAGCCAGAATCAATGTTCATGTTGGACAAAATCTAAACAAGATGGCAAATGAATCTAGTACTACACATCAAAAGCGTGGTAGGCCTATAGGTTCCAAGGATAGTGCTCCTAGAAAGAGGAGAGTTAATGAAACATCTTGTCCTGATAAAAGTCCGATAGTGGCTGGAGCTCCAAAAATAAATAATGAAGATGTGCACATTTCTAAATTCACTGAAATGTCTATGGATGCCTCTAGAGAGGTACATGTACCTGAAAATGAAGCGATCTCGATATTTCTTGCATGTTCAGGTGAATTGTGGAATAGAAAAGAACTTGTCATCGATGATATATTTAGCTATGCAGTAGCTACTGAAATATCAAAAGACAATGATGATTGTGAAAATGAACCACGTAGTATAAATGAATGTCGACAAAGAAAAGATTGGCCAATGTGGAAAGATGTATTCAAGCAGAATTAAAATCTTTAGAAAAATGTAGTGTATTTGGACCTATAGTAGAAATAACTAAAGGGAATAAACCCTGTTGGTTTTCAATAGGTGTTGGTGAGAAAACAAAATGAGAGAAACGAAGTTGAAAGATACAAAGTCCGACTTGTAGCACAAGGTTTTTCTCAAAGACCTGGAATTGACTATGTTGAGACATACTCTCCAGTTATGGATGTCATTACTTTTAGATATCTAATTAGTCTCGCAGTTTCTGAAAATCTTGATATGAGACTTATGGATGTTGTAACTACATATTTGTATAGAGACTTTGATACTGACATCTATATGAAAATTTCAGAAGGATTTACAATACCAGAGACTAAGTCAAAGGGTATGTGTTCAATTAAACTTAGACGTGCATTATATGGGTTGAAACAATCCAAAAAATATGGTATAATCGTCTTAGTATATATTTGACTAAGGAAAGATATAAAAATAGTCAAATTTGCCCATGTGTCTTCATTAAAAAATACGAGAATAGATTTTCTATAATAACAGTATATATGGATGATATAAACCTGAACGGGTCTCCTGCAGAATTGGAGAAAACTGTAAACTATTTGAAAAAAAGAATTTAAAATGAAAGACTTGGGAAAGATAAAACTTTGTCTCGGTTTGCAAATAGAACAGAGTTCTAATGGAATATTAGTGCATCAATCCCGATATATCGAAATGATTTTGAAACGATTCAGAATGGGCAAAGTACTTCCACTTAGTACACCTATGGTTGTACGAAGTTTGGATTTGGATGAAGATCCATTTCGACCAAAGGAGAAGATGAAAAAGTTCTTGGTTCTAAAGTGTCGTATTTAAGTGCTATTGGAGCACTACCATATCTAGCACAATGCACAAGACCAGACATTGCTTTCTTTGTCAATTTATTATCTAGATATAGTTCTGCACCTACACTTAGACATTGGAATGGAGTTAAACACATTATTAGATATCTTCGTGGAACAACTGACATGGGATTATTTTATTCATGTATTTCCACTAATAACTCTCGTCTAGTTAGTTATGCAGACTCAAGTTATCTTTCTAACCCTCATAAGGGTTATTCCCAAACATGTTATATGTTTATTAATAATCATGCAGCTATATCTTGGCGATCAACAAAGCAAGGTTCAGTAGCAATTTCCTCTAACCATGCATAATTAATTGTATTATATAAAGCAACAAGAGAAAGAGTGTGGTTACGACCGATCATTCATCATATAAGAGTAAATTATCAACTATCCAAAGTTACATATGAGCCTACAATAATATTCGAAGACAATACAACTTGTATTGCGCAAGTCCGAGAGGGATTCATCAAAGGAGATCGAATAAAGCACATTCCACCAAAATTGTTTTACGCACATGAGCTCCAAAGGACGAAAGTGATCGAAATTAAGCAAGTAAGATCAAATGAAAACTTAGCCAATTTGTTTACCAAGGCACTTCCAAAGTCCACATTTCAAAAGTTGGTACACGGAATAAGTATGCGGCGACTTAATCATCAGACAAACTAGCTGTTTCAGATCCATTGTATCGAGGGGGAGTATGACTTGTAAAGAATATTTTTGAGTTTTTGCGCATTGTACTCTTTTTTCTTAACTAAAATTTTTTTCCATGGATTTTTATCTTAGTAAGCTTTTAATGAGGCAACAAATGCGCATACACCACCAACTAATTAATGGTGTATATCCAAGGGAGAGTGTTATAAATATGGATAAATCACCATAATTATTTAGTGTCTATAACCTATGCCTTTTGATTATCCATAACCTATGGTTTTTGGCATTCTTTTTTTAATTGTCATCATGACATTAATCTCCTTTGTAAGCCTATATAAGAGGCTCTTATCAAGTTGATTTGTACAAATGAATGAAGAAATAATTTTCTCTATTTTTCTATTTCCATCTCTTTCTTTTACAATAGAATGTAGAATGGATTGAATTTGTATGAGAATAGTAGAAAATGATAAAGTGAGCTCTGGTCCCAAAGATTGTGTGATCAAAAATTGATATAGGAAAAAAATAATATAAAGTCTAGAATCTAGAAAGTTGGCTCCAAATTGGAACTTACTATTTTAGAGCATCTCCAACCCTATTGTGAGTTTGAAAAAAATGGTTGCCATATAGGAAACACCACTTTTTATTTCAAAATTTTTTCTCCAATGCAAATGTGAAATGAATTGTGAAGTTGACATGGCAATGACATGTCAAAGACAATGTGAACTTGGTTGTCTAGATCTAGACGATGGACTTCACAATGCTTTACTTCCACATCATTAATTATGAATATAAATATTTATAAAAAAGGTAGAAGTAGAAAAGTTGTTTTGGAAGTTCGAAAAAAGTAATTTTATTGTCTTCTCAATAATTTTGCATAGGAGAATATTTTTTTATCTCATTGCCTTGTGTGAATATAATCTTGCCACATAGAAAAAATATTGTCTTGTGTCTCATGCCACATAGGAATCACAACACAAAATAAGATAATAGGATTGGAGATGCTCTTACAAAATGAGTTCCTACAATCTAGAATCTAGAAATTGGGAGGCCCAACCCTTAGCACCTATGGGTGGGATGTAACTGAAATTGTAGAAATTGGATCTAGGGATGAAACTTATTATTCTACAGATGAGCTCCTATATTCTAAATCTAGAATCTTGAAAATGGGACTAATGATGCTCTTACAAATACTTGATACAAATATCCTGCACGTTTCTCAAGCTCATCCATTTTAATGTATCCAGCACGTGTACGGTGTATCAAGCTTGTACTTGGACGAACGGATATGTTCTCCATACCTATTCTACAAACAAATTTTATTTATAGAATTAAATAATTATGCGTACCAAAATTAAGGAGAAGCTGAAGATATGGATCGGCATTGGGCCGGGCCGGGTCGTCCAAATCCATAAAGTACGAGCTTGGACCAATTTTTTTGGCCCTACAGAAATTTCGGGCCGGGTCGGAACGGATCGGGCTTGACTTAACTATTATTTATGAAACCCAAACCCGTCCGTAAGATTCGGACTTTTCGGACCAAATCGGATCGGGCCGAGCTAGTTTTAATACAAAATAATAATTTATATATTTTATTTTTTCAAAATACAAATAAATATCCCTTCAAGAGATTAAGCATCGACAATTTTTGCTTGCTTATTTGACCGATGCCTACTATTTCTAAACAAAATCAAATGTGCTTACCTTCAAAATAGCTGCTACTTGGTGCTTACCTTCAAAATATTTTTAGTATCGTCACACCGTTGGACATGGAATGTGTCGTTGATGAGGAGGTGGCAGCAATAATTGTTTCTCTGCAGGCAAAGGGGGATTAGATTGTGTAGCCATTTCATTCTATGGAATTAATACATCTTTTGTCAATTCAATACATGGCATGAGTGGTGTGAGAAGAGAGAGAGAGAGAGTGTTGAACCAGGACATGCAATGATACGGGGTGAAAAGATTTAGGGATCATCATTTGGCCTTGGGCCGGACTCGGGTGGACGCATAGTCCAAACTTGTATCGGTCGGATCTCGGGTCGGACTCGAACAGATGGATACATAGTCCAAGCCCGACCCTATACTAATATGGACCGGGTCGGACTACCCTAATGGTCAAGCTCTATCGGGCTTTGGCCCATCGGGCCGGACGGACTTTTCGGACGCCCATGGACTTCAGGCCAAGTGATGATCCCTAGCTGAAGACGTGCTTTCTTGTCTCATGTGGTCCGGAACCTCCTTTTAGGCCTCGTTTGGTTGGCGAAATCATTGAGTTAAAAAAAGTAATTTTTCTGTGTTTGGATGTCAAAGAAAAGAGTGTGAGGAAAGAAAAATGATTTTCATGGGAAAGAAAAATAATAAGGAAAGTGGTTTTTCCATCTAACAAATGATTCACTTTCCTATTATATGGAATTCAAATTTTCTTCTAATTTTTTTGTCCTCTCCAAATACAGAAAAAAGATAAAAATTATGTTTTCGAATAAAAGAAAAAGATCAAGGAATTGATTTCCTTTCCTTTTCTTTTCTCAAACCAAACGACGCCTTAGGGCCTGGATCTTGACTAACTCAACCTAAGGTTCTGTTTGGGGTTCAAAATAAAATTAATTTTAATTAATTTTAATAAGTTGTTATCAAATATTTTTTTATAATTTTTTTTAAGAATAACTGATTTAAAATGATATTTAATTAAAAAATTTGCTGCTTTTAATAACTGGCAGCGTGAACAATTTTGACCACAGATAGAAGACTATTGTCAAAAGGTGTTCTAAAATTGAATTAACTTGTTATGAAAAGAATATATATATATATATATATATATATATATATATATATATATATATATATATATATATATATATATATATATAAAGAAAAGATGCGAGGAGGAAAACATAACATAACGGGAGACCTAGCGCCCATCTCCGTCCCTCGCGCCACCTGCGCTCGCTCCCACGTTGACGACGAACTACTATGGTCCACCCTCCCCCATCCGGCTTCCCCCCTGCGTTGCTAGACCACCTATCCCAGGCCCCACCGGCGTACCCGGATCCTAGGCCAGGGCTTTATCTTCCTGATCGGCGCTAGGTCTCCCGTTATGGTTTCCTCCTCCAGGCCAGGGCCCCATCAACCGATCAGGGAGGAGAGTAGGCGATTCATGGCGACGGAAAAGGATAAGAAGCTCATGTAGGAACAAGGTCCTCGCGCTTCCTGGGTCGATTGCCTCTGTGCCAATGCTACAGAGAAAAGCGGTCAGATGATATACGTCGAGCCAAAGCAAGTTGGAGAAGGGTATAGGGTGGTCTTCACGGCGGTAGACCTAGTGGAAACGATGGAGTACTGGCGCAATACGGTCATGCTATATGTGTTGGGTAATAGACCATTCTTTGGGCATATACGTGCATATGCATATCGAGTTTGGCGGCCAAAAGGCAACATCGAGTTCTTCTCGTGGGACAATGGCTTCTACAACGTTCGTTTTGGCTTACGGAAGACATTGACAGGATACTACAATGAGGGCCATGGACTTTTGATGGGCAACTTATCATAATGAAGGCGTGGTCGCGATACTCAAAATGTGAGAGGGAAGTGCTTCATTCGGTTCCTATATAGATCCGACTTCCCGAGTGGCATGTTAACTATTGGAGTATTGAGATGATGATGAAGGTGGCTAGTATGGTGGGTACGACTATAAAGGCCGATCAAGCTACTACGAAGAGAGAAAGGTTGGGATATGCTAGAATTTTTGTTGAGATTGCAGCAGATAAAGCAGTTGCCTAATATTCTGGAATATGAAGTAGAGACGGGGGGAGTGTTCCGGCAGCGACTCGAATTTGAATGGGTTCCGCCTACATATTAAGTTTACAGGTGCTTCGGACATCCGGCCATGGAGTGTAAGCAGGCAGACAGTGAGCAGCAACAACAAGTGTCGCCCAATACGAAAGGTGCAGGGGAATAAGGTAGTATGGAGGGAGCATTTATCCCTGGGAGGAATGATACTGGAGGTTAAAATATACCTGGTGACTCCGTTCCGTCGCGTAGATGGATATTAAGATCGACTTCGGGCTTGATAGAGCGCTGGCACTTAGCAAGACACTTGAGGTTGCGGAGGGGGCAGGCGAAAGTTTGATTGTTACCCCTCCCCCTAAATAACAATCAACGAGTTGTCAATGGGGAGCCCCTCTGTCCAGATGTCAATAATTTGTTGGAACATGAGGGGGGCCCTGCTCAATGGGGGGGTGTGGGGTGGGGTGGCGGTGGCAGGAGATTAGAGAGGTCCTACGGAAGGAGGAGAGTTGTATTCATGCACTCTTGGAGACAAAAATTAAGTCACCAAGGATGATCTCCAGGAGAACTCCATCACAATGGGGACAAGTACTTTTTCCATACCTGTTTACGATCGTGATGGAGTACTTCACTTGTCTGATGGGGTCGGCTATTCATGTTGGGATAATTGTTCCACTTCAGGCACGTGTGACTCCCCACATGTCGCATTTGATTTATGCTAACGGTCTGCTTGTTTTTTTGAAGCCAACAAGGAGGGGTTTGGCAGAATTGGCAATAATTATGGAGGTGCTTGGGCAACACACCGACTTATATCTAAATAGGGATAAGTGTAAAGCATACTTTAATATGCATTGTCCAGATAAAAGAGTAGCTTACAACAATAATGGGAATAGAAAGGGGTAATCTGCTTGTTAAATATCTGGGAATACCGTTATCGATTAATCATGCCAGGGACATGGACTGCCAGAGTTTGGTGGAGTACGTTCATCGGAGGGTCGATGGGTGGCATGCCCAAAATTTATCTTTTGGTGGCCGCACAGAGTCAGTCTGTGCTGTCATTTTGGCAATCGCCAGGTTCTGGCAACATGCGACTTTGCTATCGGATGCTACCATGAGTCAAATTGAGCGAACGTGTGCTACATTTATTTGGAGGGGAGGCTTTCAGGCTATTGGATGGAACACATTATGTCGACCTTGTACGGAAGGGGGCGTCGGTCTTCCTCCCATGCGATTGCCACGTGATGTGGCACGATTGAAGCTTGCTTGGAAGATGCTCACAAAGAGGTCCTTATGGGCGCAATGGATGACAAATAAATATCTACAGGGACAAATTTTTTGACTCGGGAGATGAACAATAATCATTCGGTGGTGTTTAAAAATATTTGTAGTTATCGTAAGTGTCTGACCTTTGGCTTGATCCGTGGTGTGCGCATCGTAGCTGGTGGATCGGGAGGGAAGGTGGCGGCCAGAGCTTCATAGGGTTATACGACGCCATAAGGAGGAGATCCTGTAGAAACTTAAAATATATCAAAATATTATTATGCGCCACTCACAGATAGCGCCAGATTATATCTACCAGATAGCTGTAGAGGCTAAAAATTAAGCTATGAAGTCATCTCATCAAAATACATTATATTAATAGGTTGCGCCATATCAGGTTGCGCCTACATCAAGTTGCGCTCATCTCAGGTTGCGCCAACTTCAGGTTGCGCGAAAGCCACGTGGCAGCCTCCTCAAAAAACTATAACAGCATCAACATTGCTTGACAGCTGACAACACATATATCAAGGAAAATTCATTCGAATCCCGAGCAGCACGGCGCTCGAGAAGATTTGGTCAGCTAGCAGTTTGTGCAATGTGTCAGGGTGCGCGAGCTTGTACTCAGGCGCAAGATGCTACATTGTGCCCCCGCGCAAGCGCCCTCGCGCAATCTGATGAAGCTTGTGCAATATGATCAAATTAATATCCAGAACAGGGTGACGTAGCGCGCATGCCACTAACTTCATAGAACGTGTCTACTATATTTCTCACGACCATGCGCATCTCACTTAAAATGATGCTATGCGTCCAACAGCATTTGGTGCAACTGCTCGCGCAAGTTGCTACATTGCGCCCCCGTGCAACCTGATAAAATTCGCACAAGGTGATCGAACAGTATCCAGAACAGGGTGACGTGGAGCACAAGCCACCAACTTTGCAGAACGTGCCCACTACACTGCCCATGACCACGCGCATCTGACTCAAACGATTCCATGCATCCATAGCAGTTAGTATAACCGCTTACGCAGGTGAACAGACACGCAACCTAAAGCTAGTGCAACCCAGAATAACTGCTAAACAATTATTTCAAGAACTCTATAAATAGAGTTTCAAACCAATTTAAAAGAAAAGAGGATCATAATCTTCTGCAAAAGTGCTGTTGCATCCTCTAGAGGCTCGTGTCTTCGATATCACATCATCCAAGAGATAAAGTGATCGTCTTCTGATCAGATTCCTATAGTTGTACTTTCCCAGAAATCAATTATACTCTCTTGTACTTTTTTTTAGTTTGTAGAAATTGAAACTTTTTTGTTTTTGCAAATAAAATGGCAACTCTGCTGGGGACGACTTTCTCCTCTAACGAGAAAGTGACAACTCAATGTGATACTGCGTCTATCGGCAAGACGCAGAAGACCTTGGTCGTTCAGGTCGACCAGATGGCCTAAGAGGCTATGATTAATACCGGGGGTGCCAAGCGCATCACTGCCACTGCCAAGAGCAAGGTGCGCTCTGTTTAGGCTCCCAAGTCCTCGATAGCACAACCTACTATTGCCTTAGCACAACCTGCGCTCGCTGCTTCCTTGGCGCAACTTAAGAGAAATGACCTTATGGCTAATCCCTCCACTTCTCCGATTCTAAAATCGAAGGAGACCTTGCCCCGATGCACTGCTGTCCAAAATAAAGAAAAGTGCCCTTTGGCCTTTTTTTTCTCAGGAGCAACCTGCGCCTAATCTTGCTGCAGCACAACTTGCGCGTACTTCTTCCCTGGCATAACTTAAGGGAAAGGGCCCTTTGGCCACTCCCTCTACTTATCCAGTTTTGAACTTGGAGAAAACTGTGTCCAAGACCTCTGTTGGACAAAACAAAGGAAAGCGTCCTCTGGTTTTCTCTTCCTTGGCACAACCAGAGCCCATTCCTGCTTTGGCGCAACCTACGCACATTCTTGCATTTGCACAACGTAAGGGGAAACACTGTTTAGTGACTCCCTCTTCGTCATCAAATCAAAAACCTACTAAGAATCCATTAAACCAAGGAAAATGCCCTTTGGCTACTCCTTATTCTGCCCGAGTCGCTGACTGGGTAGAAAATACTGCTGGTTGCACCTTTGCTCCTCTTAGCACAAAAGTGAATTCAAATGGAAACCCCACTCTCCTTAACAGAGACAACCAAATCTCTGTCAAAGAGATGGTTTCTATTCGGAATAAACTTCCCACACAAAAGGGGATTCTGCCTATTCCAAAGAGGTCAGGTCAGGATCTTCCAACTTTGCGTATCTCAAGATCCCAACGAGGTAAGCTACTCGTATCCCAAACAGACGCACGAACAACACCCCTCTTTGATTTACGCACCTATATCAACAAGTGCCAATTAGGGTCAACCTCAGGGAAACACAAGATGTATCAAGCACAACCTGCACCAGTTGCTAACTTGTGCCAGAGGAAAAATCCTTTGACTTATGCTAACCAGCTTAGCACGTCTTTGTACACTAAAGGAAGGGGACATCTCAAGAATAGGAACCATGTCCCTAACATCATTAAAGAATATGTTCCTTCAACTTCTTCTCATCCTGATGTCATAACCGATCTCCGTGAAGTTCTTAAACAGAAGTGTAAGATCACAAATCTATTTCATCCATCTGTAATGCAACCCCAAGAACGTCACTGTAACCATCACCATGAGGTAGTTATCAAATGTTGTTGTCAATCAGCTAAGGTCTGTCTTCGACCATTTGAATTATTCTCAAACTCCCCAACCGATGATAGTGGATAAAGACGAATTGTTGTATACATCTGTCAACATGACGTCTCGAAACACTAGGGGTGGAAAATGCCCAAGACGTAATGCATCCCGTAATCCCAGTAAATAGTATTTAGATCGGATTCATGAATCTGGCGAAGGAGTATAACAATATATTAGATCCAGAAGCCAAGACACAATCGGTCAAAAGAATCTTCCTTCCGACCAAGAAATAATCGGTCAAAGGAATCTTCTTGATTCTAACCAAGATTCCTTCAGTCCAAAAGACATCCCTATCACTTATTCTAGGGGTGGTTCCTTATATAACTTTGATGCTGACAGTGAGAGTTCTGAAAGGACCATCTTTTCCACTAGCTCATCTTCGAGGGCCAGAGAAGTGACTGCTTATTCGTCACAGAAGATCAAGATACTTCCAGTTCTAACAGTCAAGAGCAGAGAATTGATGCTTTGGAAGCTGGTTTGAAAAGCATGGTTGAAATGATGACAGGTATGCATGCGGTAATTATGACACAACATACAGTTCCACCAGTCACAAATCTGATTCTGACTCAAGAACCTGTAACAACATCAGTTCCCATCAACATTGGTCTGGGAGTACAATCTTCTCATACTGCTGCCATACCAGTGTAGACCGCTCCAAGTCAATTCTGGTGCTGAAGGTGGTACTTATCATGTAGTACCTCCTCCAAACATATCAAATCAATCACTACTCCACAATCATCGAAAAATACCAATGAGGCCGTAAACTTTTACGTACTCAATTCGAGGCTTTCAAATAGAAAGACGGCTTACAGAAGCTTGGGATCATACAACCTTATCCCATAGAATGGAAAGAAGTCCAATTTTCTCCCAAATACAAACTCCCTACTATTATGCTGTTTGATGGCAACACATCTCCAAGTCAATAACTCAATCACTTTGAGGTAATGACTGATCAACTACAACCAAATGATGCTTTTCTTACTAGGGTATTTATTGGCTGTTTAGCTGGTGCAGCATATGACTGGTATCGTAGTTTACCAGATGGTTGTATAACCTCTTTTTTTGGCTTCAAACAAATGTTCTTGGAATAATTTTATGAGAGAACCAATGACATGACCATGTCTGCTCTCATCAAAATCAAACAACGACATAATGAAACTACTAAATATTTTATTGAACGATTCTGTCGTGAAGCACTCAAAATGTCTCTCGGAACTCCAGATGCTTTGACTATAGACACTTGCAAATCAAACTTGTTGTCTATAATCAGCATGTGGACAGGATCAACACAGTTCCAGGACTGGTCTTCCTTCATAGTGAATGCCAGAGCAGCAGAAAAAAGTGCTGACAAGTTCAAATAATTAGGTATTCAAATGCCTAATCTTGAAAAAGATGAACATGCTACACCAAATAACGGTGGCCGTCAGAACAACCGTAAGGCAATGAGACTTTGGCTATTAATCTCAAAAGCAAAGAAGCTCTAACTATCAACGTAAGTTAGCCAACACCTACCCCAACGGCACCACCACAAAGAGCACCACGTCCTAAAGAAGAATACTCTTTTGATGAAGATGATGTCATGAGTATCTTTGATTGTCTGATCAAGAGCAATAAACTTCAACTGCTAGAAGCAAAACGGCCAAAGGAAGTTGGTAAGACTGACCATCCTAAATATTGTGTTTACCACAGATTTATCGGACATCCAACTCGAGCATGCTATGTTATCAAGGGTAAGATCCAGGAGATGGTCAATTCTGGTGCAATCACTCTCCAACAAGACGAGAAAACTGTAAAGACTAACGTCATCTCTCTACAGTTTAGAGATTTTTCTACTCAACTTGTATAGGACGGTGTCATCCCCATCCCAAATACTACTTTAGAGATTGTTAATCTTCCACCTACATGAACTGATGGTCTTGTTCCTCTGTCTACTGATAAAGGGGAAATTATATGGATCCATCCAGATTTAGTGGATGATGTAACGCCCTAGTCCCAAAATACGTAGGACTAGGAATATAGACATGCCAGCCGTATAATAAGTATACGTAAGCTGTAAAATGTAGTAGAACCATGACTAATCTCATCCACACAAATAAATGAATAAAAGATATCATATAATGATAATGAATTGTCTTGATACAATATGTTGGGTGGAGACACATCCACTACCAACAAAATAAAAGGAAGAAGTACATGATATACAAAAGAAATGATGAAGGTAGCAGGATAGATCCAAGACACGTCATCTTCGAATAATTGGAGAAGACCACGACCTCGGCTAGAATACCTGTGGAAGACATGAACACACACCTGGAGAGATAACCAAGTCCTCAGAATGACGTAACAAGACACATAATATCATGCCAATGTAATTGGATATAAATTGCTCAAATAAATAAGTCAATTGAATTATAATATGGTCCAATACACACCATTGAACTAGCGTACCATCCCCCCAACCAAACAAGGACAGGAGATGGTAAACAAATTCACGATGACGTATCTTTCGATGCTATGAATCCAATATGGTATCCGGACCCCAACAAGGTTCAGTACCTTCTCATCGGAGTAGTAAGCCACACCTATAACCGAACAAGGACGAGATGTGGCAAACGAGTCCGTGATAAGTCACTGTTCCAAGCCACGGTCAGATACAAGTATCCAAACCAAAAGTACTCATACCTAACGGATAAAGGTGCCGAACCGTTCTAAGTGAAATGTAGTAAAGAACAATCCTTCCTACGCATGGGCCCTGGCTAAAATGGGATCGACATGGTCCCCCCTTGGGGCACCAGAGGCCCAATTAATAAGAGCATAACGTTCCGCAGAATGCCAGTGGCCATCAGTAATCAGCGGGTCATCAACCCCGTATCTCCAACGGAGCAACCGGATCATAAGGGAAAGTGTATCGTAGCCCATACGCTAAGGAATTGTCCTCCTCGCCCAATGCCTACTATGTTGTATCCACAACAGAAAATCTCTATAACCGCTAAGTCAAACTAGCATGCAATTTTATTAGCGGTTAATCCTATCGCACGGCTTATACGTACTGGTGGCTAGCTAATCACGCACATCCGTGTTCTATATGCGACACACAACTTCGTGGTATAACGTGTTAAGGCCAATGAATGCAACACACAAGGTGGTCCCTTAAATCTAGGTTACATGTGTAAGAAAATAATACATAGCAGAAAATATAACTGAACAGTAAGTTCTAACAAGTTATGCTATGTATCACAGTTTATTTTTGCATAAAAAAATAATAAATAAAGCATGAAATATGAGCTAAAATAAATAAACAGCAAATGGCAAGGTGTCTTGCCCGGTAGCGATGCCTGGTGTGCTGCGAAGATCAATGTGGCACGAACTGCGACTTCGGGTAACAACTACACAAGGTGACCTCTGATGGTGGCACGGACAGTTCCATTGGGCCCAAAAGGGTCAAATTAGTTGGATTTGACATAAGGTAGTCTAGAATTAGCGGGGGTATAGGAGTAATGGGATTTAGTTATGGACGGAAGGATAGTCGAAGGAAATTTAGATAAATAATATATAGACGATTTTTGAATTTTTTTTTATAATTCTTGAAAATATAATTTATTTGTCAAAATATGTTTTCAAAATAAATGTTCAAAAGTCGAAAGTCGTTTTTAGGGAAAAAACTCTAAGGTTGTAAAACATGATTTTTGGTAGAAACTATATTTCATTAATTAAAATATATCCTAGATAAATATTTAAAAAATGTTAAATCCTTTAAACCAAAACAAAATTAATTTATATAAATCGAGAAGGATATTTTAGTGTTAAAAACTTAACTTTGAATTTAACTAAAAATATTTATACAATTTCTAAAATACAAATCATATTATTAACAAAACCACAAAATAGTAATAATAATGATAATAGTAAATTCTAAAAATATACCTACTATTTTATAAAAAAAAACACTCCTAATGTAAATATGGATTAAACTAAAAATAGTATAATAATAATAATTAGTCACTACATTATTAATAAGGCTGGTATAATAATAATAATAATAATAATAATAATAATAATAATAATAATAATAATAAAAGTTTACAAATATCCACAGATGGGTTCGTATTAGAGAGAAGAGTGAATAGAACAGATCACAAAAAAAAACCCACAAAATGAAGCAGCAACAGTAGGAGAAAGGAAAGAGAGAAGGAGAGAGAAAAAAGAGTCGGGGAAGAGAGAGGGAGATGGGGACGGAGAGGAAGGGTTGAGGAGAGGGTGAAAAGTGGAGGGTGAGCTCGGGGAACAGCGGGAAGAGGAGGAGGGAGTGAGCTCGGGGGACAGCGGCGTTTGGTGGAGAATGTCGACGGGGCTCGTCGGCGGACGGGCGCGGCAAGCGCGGCCAGCCGCAATAAGGCGACGCGGGAGGAACATCGGTGGAGGCGTGGAGTTCGTCGAGCGCGCCCGCCGAGCGCGCCCACCGAGCGCTGTCCGAGTGGACCTTGGCGGGGCGGCTGGAGATAGGGAACGGGTACGATGGTGGCGCCAGGGGATTCAACGCGACGGAGGCGCTGGCGGAGTCTCAGGGGCGGTCGGGTTTTCGCTGCGGCGTCGGCGACCGGAGGTAAGGGTGGTGGTGGTGTGTTTAATTCCTTTTTCTTTTATTTTCTTTAGGTGATGGTGTTTTTGGTGGCGGCGGTGTTGTCGGGGCCAGGGGCAGGGCCGAGGCCGATGTGTCGGGGACAGGGTGGTAGGGCGGTGGTGGCCGTGGTTATATTCTGGTGGTGGTTGTGCTGGGTTAGGTAGATGCTGGTGGTGTACGGGGGTTCGTCGTTGACGGCTGACGATGGTGGTAGAGTTGGCCACTGGTGGAGGTGTGGTGGAGAGTTGGCCGGTGTTGGCCAGGGTCAGAGGCAAGGTCCGGTGGTGGTTTGTGGTCAGGATGGTGTTTGGGTGGAAACGGGGAGAAGAAGGGAGGCGACGTCGAAGAGGCGAGGGCGACGTTGTCGCTGGTGATGTTGGTAGGCTGTGAGGAGGTTGCCGGGCGTGGGTGCTGCCGGCTTGGGGCGAGGCTTGGGTTCGACGGCCAGGTAAAAGGATACGGGAAAGGTCGAAGCCAGCTGGTGGTAGTGATGGAAGAAACGACGGGGTGAGGGCTGAATCCTGTCCTGTGAGACACGGGGCGGGGTGTCCGGCTTGTCGGACACGAAGAGAATTTTTGTATTTTTATTAGAAATAAAATATAGTGGATGGGAAGGGGACACTGACACGATGCACGACACTGTTTGTGGTGGATGGAGTAATTTGTGGAGAATAATTGTAGTAAAAAATAATATGGAGGCTCCCCTATATATTAGGTTGAGAGAATCCTAATTGGATAAGGAGTAGTCAATTAAATCCCCAATAGATAATACGCTATTTAATTTAAATCAATTTTACATCAACTCAATCAACAACAATCCAAATCCAATTCCAATTTAAATCTAGATAATCTAAACTCAAATTAAATATAAATTCTATCTTTAAATTTAAACTATTTAAATTAAATCCATAAAATCTAATCAAAGATTTAAATTGCCACAATACTTTCAAAATATATTTTCTAAAAATACTTATAATAATAATTTCAAAAATTACATTATTATTTAAAATAAACTAATAAAATATTTATGAAATATATGTATGCACGAAGAATATTATTTATTATTAATAACTTTTATAAATGAAAGGCTTTTACAATTAAAATAGCAAACTTAGAAATTTTGGTACGATAGCAAGAATAGTTTTTATATATATTATTTTCAAACTATAAAAATAGAAAAATATTTTTCTAAAAAAATATGTACGCTCGCAAAAATTCGCACTCGTCGAGCAATTACGAAAAATAAAATTTCGTGCACGACGTTCAATGCAACTACGCGACGTATAAATATAAAATAATAATCAGTACCAAATTTATAAAAAAATATAGTAGAAGTTTAGGGGTTAACTTAAAAGAATTTCGTCCTCGAAATTAAGTATTAGTAGGGGGTGAGAAGGCACAAGGGGTATTGGTAAGGAGCAATCATTCACAACGTTCAACAAAACATGCATTAGGAAATCGCGATTTCAATAATGGCGAGGATAATCATGTGTTAGCGCAAGAAGGAAAATGAGTAAGAGTTAAAGTTAAAGCAAGATGACAAACAATAAATAATATTATGGTAACAAGAGAAAATAAATTAGAGACCTTAAAGTTATGGTTTCTTGAGAGTAGGTTGAGGGCACGATTTAGAGAACGAATTAGATTCACTCATAAATTAAGCGATTTAGAAGGTCATGATAGGGCCGAGAAAAGGACGAGTAGTTTAGGATGAAGATATAGCAACATCGAGTGATAATGGTCATAATCGATAGGAAGGCTAGAGGAAGTTCTAGAACAACGCCTTCGTCCTTCTAAAATAGGTGAAGGCGAAACAATAAGGAGCTCAAAGCCGATATTATCGAATACGAATACGTGGTTCAAAGACGACCGAAAAATTTCAAAGGAATTGTCAAGGCATTCGTGGATGAGATTCTAAAGGCCAAGTTTAATTATGTTCCATCCACGTAGAACAATAGACAAAAGCGAACCATAGTGCACTCGGTTGATCAGACCATCATGCACCGGTTCTGATTAGACAATATGTTAGTGAGCGGCCGCTCAATAGCATATTCCTTGATCAAGCTCGATAAAGAATTAGCTTGCAAATACTAGGCTATATTAGCATCATTAGTCAAGATGGTAAAAACATAGGCACATGAGGTTTTAGGTTGAAAGAAAGCAGAATTAGTTTAACTCCTTAAGTCTTTAAGTTATATCCTGTGTTGGTCGCCATACAGTCGTCCTACAGTCTTCTTGTCCAAGTCTTTGGTTGACTAGATGGGTTAGGGTCCTATAAATTCTAGAATCTAGGTAAACTTGTGAATATAGGTCACAAGGACAAAATGATTGCTAGGTCATAAGGCATTCTATCCAACTTAAAAGAATTAAACTAATGGTATTTTGGGACAAAAGAAACATGTCCAACTAGTAGGGGTCACCTGTCTAACCTCTAGCAAACACGAATAGAAGATAAGAATTATAGAAGGAATCAAGCAAGATGCAATTGATGAGTCGAACGGTAGTTCGAATATGAACTCGAGGAAAGAGGTCAAGTATGTGGATGAGATCCTAGATTTCTAATCCTATTCGCAGGCTTGCTTGGTACGGTAAAATAACCAAACAATTTATCTTGACCTGCATGGGCCACCACAAAAACATGTAACGCCCCAGTCCCAAAATACGTAGGACTAGGAACGTAGACATGCCAGCCGTATAATAAATATACGTAAGTTATAAAATGCAGTAGAACCATGACTAATCTCATCCACACAAATAAATGAATAAAAGATATCATATAATGATAATAAATTGTCTTGATACAATATGTTGGGTGGAGACACATCCACTACCAACAAAATAAAAGGAAGAGGTACATGATACGAAGGTAGTAGGATAGATCCAAGACACGTCATCTTCGAATAATTGGAGAATACCATGACCTCGGCTAGATTACATACGGAAGACATGAACACACACCTGGGGAGATAACAAGGTCTTCAGAGGGACGTAACAAGACACATAATATCATGCCAATGTAACTGAATATAAATTGCTCAAATAAATAAGTCAATTGAATTATAACATGGTCTAATACACACCATTGAACTAGCGTACCATCCCCCCAACCAAACAAGGACAGGAGATGGTAAACTAATTTACGATGACGTATCTTTCCATGCTATGAATCCAATATGGTATCCGGACCCCAACAAGGTTCAGTACCTTCTCATCGGAGTAGTAAGCCACACCTACAACCAAACAAGGACAAGATGTGGCAAACGAGTCCGCGACAAGTCATTGTTCCAAGCCACGGTCAGATACAAGTACCCAAACCAAAAGTACTCATACATAACGGATAAAGGTGCCTAACCGTTCTAAGTGAAATGTAGTTAAGAACAATCCTTCCTATGTATGGGCCCTGGCTAAAATGGGATCAACATGGTCCCCCCTTGGGGCACCAGAGGCCCAATCAATAAGAGCATAACGTTTCGCAGAACGCCAGTGGCCGTCAGTAATCAGTAGGTCATCAATCCCGTATCTCCAGCGGAGCATCCGGGTCACAAGGGAAACTGTATCGTAGCCCATACGCTAAAGAATTATCCTCCCCGCCCAATCCCTACTATGTTGTATCCACAACAGAAAACCTCTATAACCGCTAAGTCAAACTAGCATGCAATTCTATTAGCGGTTAATCCTATCGTACGGCTTATACGTACTGGTGGCCAGCCAATCATATACGTCCGTGTTCTACATGCGACACACAATTTCGTAGTACAACGTGTCAAGGCCAATGAATGCAACACACAAGGTGGTCCCTTAAATCTAGGTTACATGTGTAAGAAAATAATACATAGTAGAAAATATAACTGAACAGTAAGTTCTAACAAGTTATGCCATGTATCACAGTTTATTTTTGCAAAAAAAAATAAAGAATAATGCATGAAATATGAGCTAAAATAAATAAACAGCAAATGGCAAGGTGTCTTGCCTGGTAGCGACGCCTGGTGTGCTGCGAAGATCAATGTAGCACTAACTGCGACTTCAGGTAACAACTACACAAGGTGACCTCTGATGGTGGCACGAACAGTTCCATTGGGTCCAGAAGGGTCAAATTAGTTGGGTTTGACATAAGGTAGTATAGAATTGGCGGGGGTATAGGAGTAATGGGATTTAGTTATGGACGGAAGAATAGTCGAAGGAAATTTAGATAAATAATATATATATGATTTTTGAAAATTATTTTATAATTCTTGAAAATATAATTTGTTTGTCAAAATATGTTTTCAAATTAAATATTCAAAAGTCGAAAGTCGTTTTTAGGAAAAAAACTCTAAGGTTGTAAAACATGATTTTTGGTAGAAACTATATTTCATTAATTAAAATATATCCTAGATAATTATTTAAAAAAAGTTTAAATCCTTTAGACCAAAACTAAATATATTCATATAAATCGAGAAGGATATTTTAGTGTTAAAAACTTAACTTTAAATTTAACTAAAAATATTTGTACAATTTCTAAAATACAGATCATATTATTAACAAAACCACAAAATAGTAATAATAATGATAATAGTAAATTCTAAGAATATATCTACTATTTTATAAAAAAAACACTCCTAATGTAAATATGGATTAAACTAAAAATAGTATAATAATAATAATTAGTCACTACATTATTAATAAGGCTGGTATAATAATAATAATAATAATAATAATAATAATAATAATAATAATAATAATAATAATAAAACTTTACAAATATCTACAGATGGGTTCATATTAGAGAGAAGAGTGAATAGAACAGATCACAAAAAAACCCACAAAATGAAGCAACAGCAGTAGGAGAAAGTAAAAAGAGGGGGAGAGAGAAAAGAGATTCGGGGAAGAGAGAGGGAGATGGGGACGGAGAGGAAGGGTTGAGGAGAGGGTGAAAAGTGGAGGGTGAGCTCGGGGAACAGCGGGAAGAGGAGGAGGGAGTGAGCTCGGGGGACAGTGGTGTTTGGTGGAGAACGTCGGCGGGGCTCGTCAGCGGACGGGCGCGGCAAGCGCAGCCAGCCGCGAGGAGGCGATACGAGAGGAACATCGGTGGTGGCGTGGAGTTCGTTGAGCATGCCCACCGAGCGCTGGCCGCGTGGATCTCGGCGGGGTAGCTGGAGATGGGGAACGGGTACGATGGTGGAGCCAGGGGATTCAGCGCGACAGAGGCGCTGGCGGAGTCTCAGGGGCACTCAGGTTTTTGCGGCGGCGTCGACGACCGGAGGTAAGGGTGGTGGTGTATTTAATTTCTTTTTTTTATTTTCTTTTTGGTAATGGTGTTTTTGGTGGCGGTAGTGTTGTCGTGGCCAGGGACAGGGCCGAGGCCGGTGTGTCGGGGACATGGTGGTAGGGCGGTGGTGGCCGTGGTTGTATTATGGTTATGGTTGTGCTGGGTTAGGTGGAGGCTGGTGGTGTACGGGGGGTTCATCGTTGACAACCGACGATGGTGGTGGAGTTGGCCACTGGTGGAGGTGTGGTGGAGAGTTGGCCGGAGTTAGCAAGGGTCAGAGGCAAGGTCTAATGGTGGTTTGTGGTCAAGATGGTGTTTGGGTGGAAACGGGGAGAAGAAGGGAGACGACGTCGAAGAGGTGAGGGTGACGATGTCGCTGGTGGTATTGGTTGGCTGTGAGGATGTTGCCAGGCGTAGGTGCTGCCGGCTTGGGGCGAGGCTTGGGGTCGCCGGCCAGGGGAAAGGATACGGGAAAGGTCGCAGCCAGCCGGTGGTAGTGATGGAAGAAACGATAGGGTGAGGGCTGAGTCGTGTCCTGTGAGACATGGGGTGGGGTGTCCGGCATATCGGACACGAAAAGAATTTCTGTATTTGTATTAGAAATAAAATATAGTAGATGGAAAGGGGAGACACGGACACGATGCACGGCACTATTTTTTGTGGATGGAGTAATTTGTGGTGAAAAATAATATGGAGGCTCCCCTATTTATAGGGTTGAGAGAATCCTAATTGGATAAGGAGTAGTCAATTAAATCCCCAATAGATAATACGCTATTTAATTTAAATCAATTTTAAATCAATTCAATCAATAACAATCCAAATCCAAATCCAATTTAAATCTAGATAATCTAAACTCAAATTAAATATAAATTCTATCTTTAAATTTAAACTATTTAAATCAAATCCATAAAATCTAATCAAAGATTTAAATTGCCACAATACTTTCAAAATATATTTTCTAAAAATACTTATAATAATAATTTGGAAAATTACATTATTATTTAAAATAAACTAATAAAATATTTATGAAATATATGTATGCATGAAGAGTATTATTTATTATTAATAACTGTTATGAACGAAAGGCTTTTATAATTAAAATAGCAAACTTAGAAATTTTGGTACGATAGCAAGAATAATTTTTATATATATTATTTTGAAACTATAAAAATAGAAAAATATTTTTCTAAAAAAATATGTACGCTCGTACATATTCGCACTTGTCGAGCAATTACTAAAAATAAAATTTTGCGCGCGACGTACAATGCAACTACGCGATGTACAAATACAAAATAATAATCAGTACCAAATTTATAAAAAAAAAAGTAAAAATTTAGGGGTTTTACAGATGACTTCGAAACACCGTCTTCTTCCACCAAATCTAAGAAAGCCATTAAATATAAATCATGTTATATGACTTCGTTGGATGAACATTGTCTTCCACCTCTAACTGGTACCTTCATCTCGGTAGCAGATAATCCTTTCTTCCTTTCCTGCTGAGACAATACTGTCAAAGCCAGAAGCCAAATATCAACCAGCTTTCCATCTGTATAGTCTACAATCTCGTGAACTAATGACGAAAATGGGATATGATCTACAAATGGCCCCTGGCTTGAATCATGGAAAGGGATCTCCTGTACCTCTTTCTCTATGCCTTTAACACAACTAATCTCGGGTTGGTTTGGGTTACTGGACAAACTCTTCATTTTGCCAAAAGAAACCTTCCAGAAGCAAGATCCAGGCAAAGAGTTGCAATATGGTGTCCTTCGAAAGTGTATCCGAAGAAGAAGCCTTAACTGGTACCAGGTCTGGAAGACCTTACCTAATAGACTATTCAGAAGATCAAGAGAACCCTGCTCCAGCTCTGGAGACTCCTCATGCATCATCTTCTCCTACTGTCAATGTTCCATCGGCTTTGCCACCTCCAGTAGAACCAACTCTTCCCAAACCGACGACAGTCGACAAAGGAAAACAACATGTCCGATTTGATAAAGTTTTAGAAAAGACTCTAGCTTTGGGACTCGAGAAGCCGTATAACTTTGATATACTGGCTCAGCTGGCTAATATCTCGACAAAATTATCAATTTTTGAGCTACTCCGTCTTTCGAAGAAAACTCGAAAAATATTCAGTGAAGCTTTGATGAAAGCTGATACTTGTCTAACACTAGTCAAGAAGCCAGAGGAAGAGCCTATAATATGCTTTCATTGTCATAGTGTAATAGAGCTGATGCCCAACATCACCTTTATACAAGATGATATGCTGTTGGAAGATAATCGTCATGACCGACCCCTCTACTTCACGGGATATGTCGATACCATGAAGGTTGATCGCATCTTGATCGATCCTAGGTCTGCACTTAGCATCATGCCAAAGACTCTACTAGATGCATTAAAGATTCTTGTACACAATCTTTCAACCCCATCACGACAATCTTAGGATTTAATTCTGGAAGAAGTGAACCTTTGGAAAAGATTCGTCTGAAGGTTCAAATAGGCAATCTTCGTACATAGGTTACCTTCTACGTGATCGATAATCATGGCTCTTATAATGCCTTACTAGGAAGATCCTTTCTGCATGAGCATAACATTGTACCATCCACTCTACATCAATGCTTCAAATATGTAGATGTCAATGGAGAGGTCCAGAAGGAAGTAGCCGACCTAAATCCTTTTAAGGGCATTGAAGCGTATTGTACTGACTCTCGGATGTTCAAGGAAGAGTTCATGAAGGTTTTATTAGTGATGGATATGAGGAAGATCAGAAAGATACTTCAAAGGATGTGCTTATAATCTCCGTCAAAGGACGTACTACTCGTCCCTCTTCTTCTCAGGCATTGACTATCCATCTCTCCTCTCATAAAAAACAGCCTCCTGCCGTAGAAAGGGAACAAAGGGAGTTCACCTCTTCTGAACCTCTTGTTATCCACCTTCGTCGTAACAAACCTTCTCCTTCTCCTCCTCTGGTTATCAACCTTAACAAACCTTCTCCTTCTCCTCCTCTGGTCATTAACCTTACTAATCCTTCTGTTAAGGCTAAGAATCATGTTGTAAATGATGATGTACAAATCAATAAAGTAGCATATCCTTTATAGTATACTGATATTTTTTATTATACTCGATGTTATTTAAAAATGTTAGATAACTTCGAACCACTTACCATAGGAGCAGTTCAAACTTTCCAAGACGAAGTATTGCTCGAAGCTATACAGGACTCCTTCTTCTTAGTTCCTTTCAGAAAGAAAGATGAACTTTCTATACTTTTTAGTAAAGGAACAGAACAGAAGATCATGTCCGATAGTGAAAAAGAAAATCAAGATAATGGAAGGCTTCAACTACATCGTTATAGTCAATAATCAAGAGATATCATTCAAAGATGGGCTATAATTTTAAAGCTGGTCTCAATGGCGGTAAAGGAAGGCGAACTCCTATTCGCATTCATGCTCCAAAAGGAAAATCACCACAATATTACAGTAAAATGAAGCGGGAAATGGGTTATACTTCACCAATACCGACTCCGGAAGCTTCCGAATCTGATGAAGAAGAACGATCTAACTCTTCTGATTCTGTTTCATGGGATTCAGACACTAGTGTAGGGCCCGTCCATCGAGTGACTCTATCTTCTAATATGGTAGCTGTTGAATTCCCGGAAGACGACGAAGATTTTACCGAAGCCTATAAATCTGATCCTTGGGCACAAAGGATAGATACTCAATGGGAGCTTCACTTCAAACAATATGAGCCACCTACCGAAGATTAGTTGGTTCAAGTCAAAGTTGGAGATAAAAGCTCCCCGAGACCAATATTTGTCAGCAAAAGCCTCCCTGAAGCGGATAAACAAGAACTGATTAAACTTATTAAGGAATACATTGATGTATTCGCTTGGAGCTATGAAGACATGCCAGGATTGGATCCTTAGATTGCTACCCATAAGCTCAATATTATGCCGAATATGAAGCCAGTCAAGCAGCAACAGCGTCGATTTCGACCTAACATGATGAACGTCATAGAAGCTAAAGTTAAGAAGCTCATCGCCTGTGGCTTCGTCAGAGAAGAACAACATCCTGACTGGGTAGCTAATGTTTTCCCAGTTTTGAAGAAAACATGGAAGGTCTAAGTCTACATTGACTTTAGAGACCTTAATGAAGCTTGCCCCAAGGATGAATTTCCTCTTCCGATCACTGATGTCATGATCAACAATACTTGTGGATTTGAATGAATGTCTTTTATGGATGTATTCTCAGGATATAATCAAATCAAGATGCATACATAAGATAAGAAACATACATCTTTTTATACTCCTCTTGGAGTCTATTGCTACACTGTCATGCCATTTGGTCTTAAGAACGCTGGTGCAACTTATCACCGAGCCATGAGTTCTATCTTTCGTGATCATTTACGAAAGACTGTTGAATGCTATGTCAACGATATTGCTATCAAAAGTCGTCTAAAGGAAGACCACATCCAAAACTTGAGGACTATTTTCGATCTAATGTGCCAGCATCAGCTCAAGATGAATTCCACCAAGTCATTCCTGGGAGTCTCTAGTGGCAAATTTCTCGAATTCTTCATTACCTCTAAAGGTATACACATTGATCCCGAGAAGATCAAAGCCATTCAAAAGATGTGTCCTCTACGCAACCTAAAAGTGCTACGAGGATTTCAGGGACAGCTTGCGTACATCAAGAGATTCATCTCAAATCTCTCTGGACGCTGTAGACCGTTTACTCAATACAGGAAGAAAGGTGTGTCTTTTATTTGGACTAAAAAATGTCAGCAAGCATTCGAAGACATAAAGCGGTACTTGATGAACCCTCCAGTTCTGGTGCCTCTAGTCTTAGGAATACCCTTTCTGATGTATGTTCGAGCAATGGACCATTCATTAGGTGCTTTATTAGCTCAGAAGAATAAAGAAGGTCATGAACCAGCTATCTATTATCTCAGCCGTACAATGATCTGAGCTGAACATCGATACACTCCAGTGGAAAAAGAATGTCTAGCTTTGATGTTTGCCGTTCAAAAGATGAGACATTATATCACCGGCCAAACTATTTAGGTTATTTCTAGAGTTAACCCTCTCCGGGTTTTGATGAAGAAACCCAGTATACTCAATTCCAGGCTTGCTATATGGACCATATTATTAGCACAATATGATATGGTCTATATCCGACAAAAGTCTGTAAAGGGTCAAGCTCTCACTGACTTCCTGGCAGCTTATCCAATTTCGGAGATGTCTAAACTCTATAACGAGATTCCTTTAGAATCTAACATGATTTTAGAAGAAATTCTTGCCTGACGTCTATTCTTCGAGGTGCATCTAGAATAGGACCAAAAGGTGCCATCGTTGCTGTAAAAGCATGAAAAAGAACAGGAAATTCCATGCGGCTCAAAACCAGGGGAGTCTCATACGGCTCAAAAATCCCTTAGAGCTTCATGCGGCTCAAAAATCCCTTAGAGCTTCATGCGGCTCAAAAGTCCCTTAGAGCTTCATGCGGCTGGAAAGTCCCCGATAGCTCCATACGGCTCAAAAAAAGCTACGTGGCCCTATGCGGTTTAAAATAGGCCTCTACAGCTGGCCATAATTACTCTGTGAAGCTGGCTCATTAAATGCTCTGACGCAATGCGACAGCTCTGACACAAAGGATTGACAACTCTGACATAAAGGTAAAATGATGACTCTGACATATTGACGTGCTCCTAGAGAGACAAGAAAAATCTTTATAGCTGGCATGATCCACCAATTCCAAAGCTCTTTATGCAGATCGCTTGAAGGACTTTCATGCGGCTCTGACATGAGGCCATCCTCATGCAGCTCAGTTGTGAGGCCATCCTCATGTGGCTCGGTTGTGAGGCCATCCTCATGCGGCTCGGTCGTGAGGCCATCCTCATGCGGCTCGGTCGTGAGGCCATCCTCATACGGCTCGGTTGTGAAGCCATCCTCATGCAGCTCAATTGTGAGGCCATCCTCATGCGGCTCAGTTGTGAGGCCATCCTCATGTGGCTCAGATATGAGGCCATCCTCATGCGGCTCGGTCATGAGACCATTCTTATGCGGCTCAGTCATGGGGACTACTTTCATGCGGCTCGTCACAAAAATGGCAGTTGGGACACGTGGCAAGAGTTGATCAAATCTTAATAATTCAGATTTATTACAATCAACATAACAGTCCAGATTTATTGCAATCATAACAATCCAGATTTATTGCAACAAACAGATAAAGAGCAATCTTAACCAATCCTCAACTGCCCACTTTTCAAGGCACCGTTACAAGAATGTGGCTCAGAATTTGCCACATGGCTACACACCCCACTCATCATGGATTCCTATAAATAGCAAGGTGCCATTCCAAGAACCCAGACACAGAGAGAGGCATCCACACACAGAGCAACACAGAGTATTCCACATCCGAGCAAAAGCATTTCTTCTCAGGAGCTGAAGTTGCGTTCGATCGTCCAAGGAGTAAGGCAGAGTTGATATCACTTTTCCGAGCCTCTACCCTCACTCCCCAGAATCAAAACTAAACAATTATACTTAGATTGCTTTTCCTAGGTTTTGTTCCTAGGCTTTCTTTGTACAAGCGAGTTTGTATTGTGAATTAAAGTTCAGTCCTCCCATAAAACTGTTCTGTTCTTTGATAATCAATGGCAAACACGATGGCGACTCTGCTGGGACTAACTTCTCCACTGCTGAGAAGTTGGTGACGCAATCGGACGCCGCTAAACTCGGCTCCACACAACAGATGCTGGTTGTTCGCTTCGACCAGTAGGCGTTTGAAGATATGCTCTCCGAGGGGAGCACCAGCCCGATCCAGAAGCGAGCCGCTCCAAAGAAGGCCCGTAGGGAATGGAGGCCCAAGACTTTTGCTTCTCCCCAAGTTCTGGAAGAGGCATTCTCTGCTGCCCAAGACGACGGAGAAGACTCCCATGCGGCCCCACTTCAGGCCGCAGAGGACCCTGCTATTCTCAAGCCCGACAGAGGAAAGCACTACGATGCTGGAATTGAGAAAGCAAATGGGGACTCTATGCGGTCCAGGAAGAAGCCACAGAAGGGTGCCAGCCGCATAAAGAAAGCTCATGCGGCTACAAAATCCAGCCGTATGAATGCTGATGCGGCCACAAATGCCAACCGCATGAATGCTGATGCGGCCACAAAATTCAGCCGCATGAATGATCCTGCGACAACAAATGCCAGCCGCATGACTACCTATGCGGCCGCCAATCCCAGTCGCAGGCCATCTGCTCCATGCGGCTCGGGTTCTGTCTTTGACCGCTTCTCATGCGGTCCTGATCTCGGATGCTCCAATGTTGATGTGTCGGACTCTGTACGGCACAACTTGGACTCTTCGTACTATGCACCCTCGGGTGCTAGAACGAAGAAGTCTAGGATGGCGCGGGCTCGTCGAGCTCAGTCAGCCATCCCAACCTCTGACCATCAGAGAGCTCCGCTTACTGTTATGCGGGCCTCCGATGGAAAGTTATACCGAACCAATCGTGTCCAGCCCCCGGCGGCAAATGGACAGGGTGGTTCCCAAAAGTCTCCCGATCAGGAAGGAAAGATGATGCCAACACACTCGTGTGCTCGGGGTTCCCAAACTCTCGAAACAAGTGTAAAGGTTGCTCGAGATTCAATTAACTTACGCGATGTGATCCTTCACAAGCGCAAGAAAAGAGAGGAAAACTAGGTGTGTAGAGAGTCCTTCCAAGGACGTCACTGCACCCAAGTCATTATCAATTGCTGCTGCAACAACACAGCAGTACAGCAGGACCGGCAGTCCATCTTTCAACGACTGCAACAGCCAGGACCGGTCCTGCAACAAAACTCAGAGGACGAGGCGCTTCTTTTTGCCTCCTGTAACTCGGCTCAAAAGGTCCCTATCGGCAAGACAGGGAAGAAAATCAATGTCTCCAGCCCCACAATCTCAACCAGTGCGGCCAGGAAACTCTCGGCTAGGAGGTTAACCGCAGCCGTTGCGGGAGGGGTTTATCAAGGCACCCGCTCTAAGACAAAATCTTCAACATTTGGAGATTCGTCATCCTTGGGGCTAGCTGAAGCTGGGGGTAGCACTCCTCGGAGCATCTACGACAACCCGGTGTTCCAAGAAGATGAACCAGGGGAGACAATTCCCCCGACAGATGCAACAGATCCCGATATCTCTGAAAACGTTCGTGGGTCCCAAGATAAAGCGACCTCCTATGCAGGGGGTAGCACTTCCTCCGAGTCCGAACCGGAGGAGAACATTCCCATGTACCCCGACGACTTCTCTGTACGAGGGTATGACTCAGAGAGAACATCTTCTACTGTTCCTTCCACCGCTCCTCGTATGAGAACAGTATTCATGACTGACAATGATCAAGACGGTCCCAGTGACCGACAGCGCCTTGACACTCTTGATGCCATACTTCACACTTTAGTGAAGTCGGTAGAAGAAATCAAGACGGCCCTACCAACTCTTCAAAGGACGCCTGGTCAAACAAGTTTGGGTCCCGCCGTCAATGCTCGAACACAACTACACCAACCCCGGGTGACAACCCACCCGGAATGATGGCTCCCAGTGCTGCGAACGAGGCTAGGAAGGCAAGGTGAGAAGTCCATGAGCTCCGTGCGATGTTCCACATACGAGAATACTCTCAGGACTTGAAGATACGACAACCATATCCCGCTGCATGGAGGGACGTCCCATTTCCCCCATGGTACAAGCCGTTCAATATCAACCCCTACGACGGGAAGACCTCTGCAAGCCGGTACATAACCAACTTCGAGGTCACAACAGACCACTTGCCGTACGACGATGCGATCCTCACATAATTGTTCATCGGGGCATTGGAGGGGGGTAGCATTTGATTGGTACTGCAATCTGTCGGACAACTGCATCCTTTCCTTCGCCAGCTTCAAAAATATGTTCTTTGAAAGGTTCTACGAGGTAGGACAAGATGTGACAATTTTTACCCTCATGGACGTTGTTCAAGGTGAAAAGGCGCTGACAAGGAACTACATTGAGCGGTTTTGCCAAACCGTGATGAAGTTTCCCTCCGACAATCCAGATTCTTACTTGATTGAAATCTGCCAAAAGAGGCTGCTTCCTCCAATCAGCCTTTGGATGGGCGAAAGTCAATTCAAGGACTGGAAGACCTTCATCATCAGCGCCACTAGCGCAGAAGCGAAGTTGAAAAAGGCTCGCCAACTGGACATGCACATCTTGGATCGGGAAGACAAGAGCAAACGTCCGAGCACCACCAACAACAACGAAGGTAGATCCTCCAACAATTGGGAGGCCAAGGGTAAGCAGGCTATGGTGGCCGACACAGCCCAAAAGCCAGAACCAAAGTAGGCCGAGAAGCAGTGGCCGCAGATGACTTACTCCTTCGAGGATAGCCATGTCAAACCCATCCTTGACATGCTCATACAAGGAGACAGAATTCAGCTCCCTCCTCCAAGGCGTGAACCTCGACCTGCAGAGATGGAGAGCCCAAAGTACTGTCACTACCACCGCTACGTCCACCATGCAACACAAGACTGCTTCCAACTGAAGCAGTACATCCAGAACCTCATCGATTCTAAGGCCTTCGCCATTGATTTCGAGGAGGCGACCGTGGCGGCCAACATGGTGTAAGTCCAATTTGGCAGCTTCCCTCCGACAAAGACTCAAGATGGGGTAGTACCCATCCTCCAGGCAAAAATGGAGGTCGCTAATCTTCCACCTCCTCGAGACCAGGCTGCTGGTCTAGTGCCCCTCACCACATCACGAGGGGAGGTCATGTAGGTCCATCCGAACTTGGTACCTGAAGTGACTCAGTCCGTACCACCCTCCACCGGTAAGAAGAAGGGTGGGAAAGTCAAGTCCTGCCGCACAATCTCGGCCGATGTCGAAGAAGCTACAGCTGTCGTTACCCGGTCTGGTGCGCAATCTCAACCAACACCGGGTAACTCGGCTGAGGAACGCCAGCCGGCCGCTGCTGACGCTCCAGGGCCTTCTCAGCCTCCGTCGGCCGACAAGTCGAAGCCAAAGGAGACTCGCTTTGACAAGCCACTCCGCAAGGACGCTCCTCAGGGGCTGGAAAAGCCTTATAATTTTGACATTTTGGCACAATTGGCCAACACACCGGCCAAGTTGTCATTATATGAGCTCCTGAGACTCTCCAAAGATGTTTGCGTCGTACTGAGGGAGGCACTCCAGAATGCCGATGCATATCTAGCTCAGGTCAATCTAACTGGGGAGAGTTCGCCTACGGATCTCCAGGACAGCGCTTGTACCGGTGCAATACCCAACATTGTCTTCACTCCGCAGGACATGCTTATCAAAACCAACCTGCACGATCGCCCTCTGTATTATACTGGATACGTCGGCGACATCAAGGTGGATCGGATGCACATTGATCCCGGTTCTTATATAAGCATTATCCCGAAGAGCTTGCTCCACCTCCTGCGCATCCCTATGCATCGGCTGACTCCTACCAGCACCGCCATCAGCGGTTTCAATTCCGGAAGAAGCTATCCCATTGGGAAGATTCGTCTGAAGTGTCAGATTGGTGACCTTCAGTCGAAAGTGACATGTTATGTTATCGACACATATACCTCCTACAACATTCTCTTGGGGCGCCCGTGGATACACGATTATATGATCGTGCCCTCCATATTACACCAATGCTTCAAGTATGTCGACAAGCATGGCTTCGTAAAGACAGAATTTGCCGACATCGATCCCTTCAAAGGGGTCGAATCCTACTATTCGAATTTCTGCTTATACGAAAAATCGAAGAGGCATCTGATCAAGAAGGGTGTTCAATAGCAGACGGAGGCTATTGCGGGGCCTGAGGAACCCTTGAGGATCCATCTCCAACCCCGTAAACCGGGCAGGACTGCACCTCTGACAGCCACTCTGCGCAGAGAAACAACTAGTCTCCCGGTGCTCACTGCACAAAAGGAGCAGATGACAATCCTACTGCCAAGGTCTGGCCAAGGGCCGAGACCCACGACGGAGCTACTGACAATCAGGCTGCCTAGAGCTGGCCAACAACAAACAGAGGAGCTCAATCCTTCTGTCAGCCGATGACAATTCGTCTTCCAAGGACAAGTCGACAGCTGAACGCTAAGCCGGGGACTGCTAGCGAGCCAACAACTCTCCGTCCAGCACCGAATACCAAACTGGGGGTCGCTAGTGCGCCAACGACTCCACGCTCAGCTCCACCAGTGGAGCCCCTAATGATTAAGCTGCCCAGATCATCCTCCCAGTCCTCATTAATATAGGGGGTGGCCGAAGAAGAGTTAGAGCTATCCAAGTATGTGGCTGCTCATACTGATGTTCCTTCTGCTGACGATATAATCCCGCCTGAAAAGATACCTTACTTCATTAATAAAGGGCTATCTTTGTACTACCTCGAGCTTAATAAGCTTTATAGAATATATGCTATAGAATACGGCATAGGCACCAACTTGCACACACAAGTGACAAACGTCTATACCGCGAACCAACTTACCCCCGTGGAAGACGCTTGCTTCATAGTCGAAGGAGAGGATCATCCAATCATCTTCGGCCGAAAGAATGATCCACAACCCTTCAGGATAGAAGAAGTTGATCTCGAACCCGACACCGGGAGATTGCCCCTCTATCTTTATAGCTTCCGATCCAAGTACCTCATGCAAAAGCAGGGGTATGATTTGGAGGCTATGCCAGGCTTGAACTACGGCACCGATCGGCGATTACCTTTGCAATTGCCGGTCCCGGCTGGAAAACCACGAGATTATCATAACAAGACCAGACGTGGTCTAGGTTATGTTACACCTGCAACAACTCCTGAAAGCTCAGATGAGGAATGTGACTGGCATTCACACTCAACCAGATCACCCACTTTCGATTCGGATGTCAGCATCGAGGACGTATTCAGACAAGCTCTGTCTGTCAATATGGCATTTGCTGATGCCTACGAAGAAGACGAAGATGTACCCGAACTTCTCGAATTAGAACCTTGGGTCCAGCAACTAGATGCACAATAGAAGAAATGCTTCAAACTTCGTGAACCTTCCACTGAAGATGAGGTTATGCAAGTTGACCTCGGCGATGAGTCCTCTCCAAAGCCAATCTTCGTCAGCAAAAGCCTAACAGACGAACCGCGGAAGGCACTTTTGTAACTCATCAGAGAGTACATCAACGTGTTCACCTGGAGCTATGAAGACATGCCAGGGCTAAACCTTGAGGTTGCACTCTATAAGCTCAACATTCATCCGGACGCAAAGTCGGTCAAGCAACAGCAAAGACGGTTCCGCCCGGACATCATGAATTCTATCGAAGCTGAGGTCAACAAACTGATAGCCAGCGGCTTCATCCGGGAGAAGCAACATCCAGACTGGATCGCCAATATAGTACCAGTCCTCAAGAAGAATAGGAAGATTCGAATTTGCATCGACTTTCGAAATCTCAACGAAGCATGTCCAAAAGATGAGTTCCCTCTCCCCATCACGGACATCATGATCGACAACATGTGGCTTTGAGCGCATGTCATTCATGGATGGCTTCTCAAGATACAATCAAATCAAGATGTTTCCTGACGATGAAAAACACACATCATTTCAAATGACGATTGGCGTGTACTGTTACACAGTCATGCCCTTCGGTTTAAAGAATGCTGGTGCCACATATCAACGGGCTATGAGTGTTACCTTCAGAGATCACCTGCGTAAGACCGTGGAGTGTTACGTCGACGACATAGCTGTCAAAAGCCGCTCCAAGGGAGATCATCTGCACGATTTGAGGACAGTATTCGACCTGATGCAAGCGCACAACTTGAAGATGAATCCTACCAAATCCTTCTTGGGCGTATCTAGTGGAAAATTCCTGGGTTTTATTATTACTGCCCAAGGAATCCATATAGATCCAGAGAAAACGAAAGCAATCATGGAGATGGGTCCCCCGAGAAATCTCTGAGAACTCAGAGGCCTTCAAGGGAGGCTAGCTTACATCAGGAGGTTCATCTCTAACCTCTCTGGGCGATGTCAACCATTCACCCACCTTATGAAGAAGGATGTCTCCTTCGTATGGGATGAAGAGTGCCAACGCGCTTTTGACAACATCAAAGAATATCTGTCAAATCCTCCAGTTCTGGTGGCCCCGGTTACTGGAAAGCCATTCTTGCTTTATGTGCGAGCGATGGAGCATTCCCTCGGTGCTCTACTGGCACAAAATAATGATGCGGGGCATGAACAAGCTATCTACTACCTCAGCCGAATAATGATTGGGCCTGAGTATAGGTACACCACCGTGGAGAAGGAATGTCTTACTTTGGTGTTCGTTATCCAAAAGATGCGATACTACGTTACAGGACAAACCATCCATGTCATAACACGAGTTAATCCCCTCAGGGTCCTCTTGACCAAGCCGGGTGCACTCAGCTCTCGCCTCGCTACCTGGGCGATATTATTGTCTCCCTACGACATGATATTCGTTCTACAAAAGGCGGTTAAAGGTTAAGCTCTGGCAGACTTTTTAGCAGCCCATCCAGGTTCGGAGTCAACCAGAATATATGAAGAGATTCCAGACGAGGTCGCCAATTCAAACATGGCTTCCCATGATACCGTCTGGCGAATGTTCTTCGACGGTGCTTCAAGAACCGGGCCCAAGGGTAATATTGTCATCGGGGTCGGAGTGGTACAGATTTCTCCCTCTGGCTTGGTGATCAACCAGACATATTCCCTTACAGAACCCTGTAGAACAGATGGCAACTCTAGAGGGGGTGAATAGAGTTTATAGTGATAATAGCCAATTAAAAAATCAACTCTTTCACAATCTAAAATTAATCAGAGTAAATGTGAAAATAAATAAGGAGCAAGAAAGCATACGCAAACACAGCCAATTTTAACCTGGTTTCCCTCGTGGAGGACTAGTCCAGGCCTGAGAACTCTAGCTCAGGATTAAATCCACTATTTGTGAAATAGTAGTTACACCCCGTGCCTTTTCTTCAGAAGAGCACGTCAACTTCTTACAAAGGATCGCAGTGGCGATGCTTGGAATTTTCCAAGCGACTTCTTGAACTCTTGCACAAACTCCTAGCTGAGAGATGCTGAGCACTTGAGGCTTAGGGAGCTTGTGGCTAGTAGATGAAGAAAGGTATGGCTTATATTGAGCTTTAGTGAGAAGAGAAGATTGGATGATTGAAAATGAGAGAATTTATGGCCTATTTATAGGGTATTAGCAGGCAGAATTCGGCCAGAATTCTGGTAGAAATTTTCAAATATTTAGCCGTTGGACAACTAGCAACCAGCCAACCCTAAAAATTAGGGTACTGATTTTTAGGGGACAGAGTTCGGCCCGAACTCTGTGTGGAGGTAGAGTTCGGCCCGAACTCTGTCTCCAGAGCACAGAATGGGTCTTAGGGTCCAATGGGCTTATTTGGATGTGTGGAGCTTACGAATTTTGGGTAGGTTATAGGTTAAGTCTCAAGAGCTCAGCACAACTCAGCTTACATCAGTCTAGACTCAATAAATATTAAAATACAGACTCAAAAATGACTTGCATTTGCAAAACTGAGCTGTCGTCTGTCTTGAGCTGGATGTAGTCGTCTTGTATCGTATTGAATTATCACAAGTATTATTTAGTCAATGTTATCAATATTTGGTTGACTGTGACTTTGTGTCAATAATCTCCCCCATATTGATAATTGACAAAATAATAATTGTATATTCAATATTCATACCTGGACACATGTAACGACATAGCTCCCCCTTAATTAGTGCCGAGCTTAAGAAAGCTCCCCCATAAACAATGCCCTGTTAATAATATTCTTCCAAAAGCACATATATAGAATATACATATCTCCCCCTTTTGGCATTTAGTAATATAAGATAGACAATGAATAACTGGCAAACACACCAAAAGATAAGAGAAGAAACTGCATATAAACTAATATAGCTGGCCAAATGTCTCAAGAGTCATAATGGCAAAATAAACTGATAGAACGACCAAAGTCTCAAGAGTCACAACTCATAATAAGTCTAATACAAACCAAGTACATAAAAGCAACTAAGTAACCAAAAATCAAAGTGCATAAACCATAAGCTATGATCTCCAGTAGCAGCAGCAAGTAGCAGTCCAAATCCATCATCGAGCTCGTGAAGGCCCACCGTCGTCAGATAGATCAGTAAAGGAACGACGTGGGTCCACGAATGCCGCATCCGAATCCATGTAGCGATGAACCCAGGGGTCATCGATACGAAATCCCTCACGACCAGGGTCTCGCTCCATAGGAATGGGCATGGAAGGATGGCGAGACATAGAATACCGAATATCGTGCAGCGAGTTGCTGATGGCACTCATCTGCAAGGTAGTTCGGTAATCCAGCTGAGTCCAACGATCGTCCTCTAAGGTGAAGCGATCTCGGAGCATAGTCTGAAGAGACTCGAGAGTGGCAGGAGGAGGAGGAGGATCCTGTCCAAGAGGAGGGGCATCTGGCTCATCATCAGAATGCTCAGACACGACCGGTGAGCCAACTGCCGCATGAAGCCTCCTTGCCTTAGAGAGGAAGGCATGGGCAGGTAAGAATGGACACTCATCAAGGGGTACATGAAACGCACGAAAGATCATAGGAAGGTATAATGCATAAACCAAAGATCTTGGTTTCTTCCTACAGTTAATCATCCAATCCATCATTGTGCGTGGAAGATTAAAGGGAACATGGAAGTGGAGATGGTATAAGGCCGAGATTTCAAAATAAGTGACTTCATCGGTAGAACCCGCTTTGGGTAGAATGGTGTTGATAATGATCCGATGAAGTTCATAGAAATAGGGATTGAGGAATTTAGCCAAAAGCTTACGAGGACGTGTGTTAGGGCTACACAAGTCGTCCTTGAAGCTTTCAAGTGAAATCCCTTCGGGAAATTGAAATGATCTAGCTTCAACAAGCTTTTCCCATGAATTAGGCTCTTGGAGTTCAAGATATTCGGCCAATTCAAAATCGTCAAAAGAGATATCAACTCCCGCAACTCGTGAATAAATATGAGTATCATCATGGGTTAAGTTGCAGTAGAACATTTGAATAGCACTACGATAAATGACCAAATTTGTGGTAACAAGTTCATCAAGGCAAAGGTCATAAAAAAGTGCATCAGATTGAGAGAAAATAGTAAAGTTGATAGGGTGTCCCGCAAACACCGGACGTGTCCAAAAATCACTAAACCAATCATTTGATGCGTCGAGTGATACAAAAATTCGATCGTCATAAGTGTTTGGGTCAAGTGGACGTGGAGGATTGAACAACGGATGGATTGGTGGTTGTTGTTCAATGACCGGTGCAACGGGTGGTACAACGGGCGGTTCAACGGGAGGAGGAGCATTCGACGAGGATGCGCCCTCGGTCCGAAGTCTCTTCTCGCGGTTGAGCAAACGTGGAGCTATAACACAATAGATAATGAAAAAAATTGAGATATAGAAAAGTATGGAATTATACCTCAAACTAGTGATGAACAGTGAAGGATAATTGAAAAAGAAGCCTTCTCCTTGAGTTTGGGAAAGAAAATAGCTCTAGAAGGTAGAAATTAGGGTTAGGTTTTTGAGAAAAAGATGTTGGAGAAGTGGAAAAGGTGGTAATGATGAAGAAGAAGGAGGGAAAACCGAAAATATGTGAGGGTTTCCAATTGGTCGGAGCAAATAATGGCCATTGGATCTTAATTTTGATCAACGGCTGAGACTGTTCCCGGTTCTGGAACAGTCAGGCCGAATTCGGCCCGAACTCTGGTAAGGGCAGAGTTCGGCCCGAATTCCCAATTCTGGTCACAGAACAGGAATTAGGCTGATATGGAGTAAAAATGGTTAAGTTAGAAAGACCAAAATGAACATGAGTATAAAAACAAGAAAAGATCCAAGAGATAAACAACGACTCACAGATAGTGAACACGAAGTAGCAAGGTGAAGTTGAAAATTTAGTATTTCAGCAAGTGATAAATAAAAAATTGATCGTGTAATAAACAAGGAATTATATCATAATTCAATATTTTGAAGCTGCCATGGGTTAGCTGTAGGGGCCGGATCCCAGCTAGCGGTTGTCCTGAGGACTAGTGCACCGTGTCGCTTAGGATTTTATGCCTTATTGTCAGAAGGGCCCTTTCGGCTTGTACCCATAGCAAGTTTATCATAAAAGAATCATGATATACTCGATATTTACGCAGGTTGATTTTAATTTATAACAGCTTCATCTAAAATTCCAAGTTCACGACAAAGAAAATTGAAGCGCCCTTCGGATAATGGTTTTGTAAAGAAATCTGCTAACTGATGATCAGTGTCAATAAATTCTAAGTTAATCGTGCCATTTTGCTGATGATCACGCAAAAAGTGATGACGAATTTCAATGTGCTTCGTGCGTGAGTGACAAATAGGATTCTTAGTCAGATTTATAGCACTAGTGTTGTCACAAAAGATTAGAATGTGCATGAAAGATAAGTTGTAGTCTTCAAAGGTTTGCTTCATCCACAGAATTTGTGCACAACAACGCCCAGCTGCGATGTATTCGGTTTCTGTTATGGATAGTGCGACAGAATTCTGCTTCTTGCTAAACTAAGAGACTAAAGCCTTTCCTAACAAATGACACGTGCTGCTCGTACTTTTACGGTCGACCTTGCATCCAGCAAAATCAGCATCAGAGTAACCAATAAGGTCAAATGATGTTAACTTGGGATACCATAGGCCCATTGTAACCGTACCCTTAAGGTATCGAAAGATACGCTTAACAGCGGTCATGTGTGATTCCTTAGGATTTGCTTGATATCTAGCACACAGGCAAACGCTAAACATAATATCAGGGCGACTAGCAGTAAGATAGAGTAGACTGCTTATCATACCTCGATACTTACGTTGATCTACGGGTTTGTCGCTATCATCTGGTTCAAGTTTGGTTGAAGTAGCCATTGGAGTGCTGATTGGTTTGACGTTGTCAAGGTCGAATTTCTTCAGCATGTCCTTTGTATACTTCGACTGACAGATGAAGGTTTTATTTGACATTTGTTTGACTTGCAGTCCAAGAAAGTAGTTGAGCTCCTCCATCATGCTCATCTCAAACTTGGTCTGCATACACTTAGCAAAATCTTGACAAAGGGTTTCATCAGTAAAAGCAAATATAATATCATCTACGTATATTTGTACTAAAAGAATAGTGTCTTTAAAAGATTTTATGAAAAGTGTGGTGTCAATTTTCCCTTTTGAAAAATCTTTCTCAAGCAAGAAATTGCTTAGCCGTTCATACCAAGCTCTAGGGGCTTGTTTGAGGCCATACAGCGCTTTCTTTAGCTTGAACACATGGTCGGAAAATTTATGATTTCAAAGCCAGGGGGTTGTTTTACATAAACTTTCTCCTTAATAAAACCGTTCAAGAAAGCACTTTTAACATCCATTTGAAATAATTTGAAATTTTGAAAATTTGCAAATGCACATAGCATCCGAATGGATTCTAATCTAGCAACAGGAGCATACGTCTCATCGTAGTCGATACCTTCCTCTTGGTTGTATCCTTGAGCTACTAGATGAGCTTTGTTGCGTGTGACTGAACCATCTTTATTCACTTTGTTTCTAAAAACCCATTTAGTACCAATAATTGAGTGATTAGCCGGTCTAGGAACGAGTTCCCATACTTGGCTCCTCTCGAATTGGTTGAGTTCCTCTTACATGCAGAAATCCAAAATTCATCATTGAAAGCTTCCAAAATATTTTTTGGCTCAATTTGTGAAATAAAGGCAGTGCTAGCAATAGAGTCTCTTAATGATGATCTAGTAGTTACTCCACGTGAAACCTCACCTATTACCAAATTTTTTGGATGTGAAGGCTTGAAAGAGAATTTCTTTGGCAAGCCCTCCAGAGAATTGGTCTCAGTTGTGGTATTCATTGGAGTAGAAGTTGATGGCTCAACGTCATCATCAAGAGTAGATGCTGCACTGTTATCTTCATCAAAAGTCACATTTGTAGACTCTTCCACAATTAATGAGCGTTTGTTAAAAACTCTATATCCCTTACTCTTGGCAGCATAGCCAAGGAAAATACCATCGTCAGCTTTGGCATCAAATTTGCCTAAGTTGTCTTTGGTGTTAAGGATAAAGCATCTACAAACAAAAATTCTAAAATAAGAAACATTTGGGGTTCTCCCAAACCAAAGCTCATAGGGTATTTTCTTCGTAATAGGACGAATAAGTACCCTATTTAAAATGTGGCATGCTGTACTGACAGCTTCAGCCCAAAAGTATTTTAGAAGTGAAAACTTGTTCAACATGACTCTAGCCATATCGCCAAGAGTCCTATTCTTCCGCTCCACAACACCATTTTGTTGAGGAGTTCTTGGACAAGAAAACTCATGATCAAAACCATTGGAATCACAAAACTTTTCAAAATTAGAATTTTTGAATTCGTCTCCATGATCACTTCGGATTCGAGTAATCATGTAGCCTTTTTCGTTTTGAACTTTCTTAACAAAGATCTTGAAAATAGAAATAGCATCACTTTTATTTGTAAGAAAAAAAACCCAAGTAAATCTTGAAAAGTCATCAACAATAACAAAGGCATAGAGTTTTCCACCAAGACTGGCTACTCTACTAGGGCCAAATAAATCCATATGGAGCAGTTGCAGGGGTCTAGTAGTACTTACAGAGTTAATGGAATGAAAAGAGGACTTGGTTGCCTTATTCAATTCACATTCTGCACATATTGTGTCCTTTTTGAATGTGATATCGGGCAAGCCTCTAACTAGCTTCTTGGTCGATAGCCTAGATATAGTATCCATATTGGCATGACCAAGACACTGGTGCCATAGTAATCTTTTATCTTTATGAGCATATAGGCATCTACCTGCATTGTTAGAATCTCTAGACAAATAGAAAATATAAATATTATCCTCTCTTACCCCTTCAAAAGCAATGTCTCCCGTTGACCTATCATAAATAAGGCATTTGTTTTGTCCAAAGTTAATGTCATATCCATGGTCAGCAAGATGACTAATGCTGAGCAGGTTATACTTTAACTCGGTCACTAGGTAGACATCCTTTATTACGAGAGAGGGAGGATGACCAATAATACCATTACCTATAATATAACCTTTTAGGTTATTGCCGAAGGATACATATCCTTCTCTCTTCATCGATAGTGATGCGAAAAGATTTGCGTCTCCCGTCATATGCCGCGAGCATCCACTATCGAGAATCCACTTACTCTTAGTTGAGGAGGGAAGGTCCACCTACATCAAGAGTAGATGTGACCTTTGGTACACAAGTTCTTGAGGATCCTGAGAAGTTAGTTTTTGGAAACCATGGATATATCTTTCAATCTACCAATCTTCTAATTCTACATTATGGTGAAATGTGTCCATGCAAACCACAATAACTACATGTAGCATTCCTATTTACATTAGAAGCATGCTGATGATGTCTATAAGTATAGTGATGAGGAGAAGTATGATGATATGTAGAATTAGCATGGTGATGATGACTATGTGTAGAGTAATGGTGATGTTGTTTTTGTGCAACATGGTGATGATTGTATCTATGTGTAGCATGATGATTTTGTGACATATGATAGTTATTTCTACGTGCATGTGGTTTGTGTGCTTTGTAAAAATGTGTGTATATGTATGCATGATTACGTGTTGCAGGTGGATGACGTGGGTGACTAGTATGAGAAGTGTCATGCTTTGTGTGTGTCTCATGTGATTGGGTTTGAGGTTGAGCAACCTATTTTCCCAATTTAGTCTCTAGTCTCTTAGAGACAGCCTGCAGTTCAGTAACCTTAGCATTCAAACCATATATCTTAGTAATAGAAATCTTGTGTCTACTCTTTTCTTCTGCAAGCTCCGTGTTGAGTGCTGTGATTTCTTGTGTTTGTTGTTCAATGCGTGCTTCGGCATCATGCAAGCTTATTTTAAGCTTAGATACTTCATTTGTGACATCCGTGGGTTGTGTGTCTCTAATGTTATCAAGCAGTAAAGAAAGTCTTTGAATTTCAACTTCATGACTTTTGATCTTTTCCTTGGCATGTTTATATCTACCAATGACCTTTTTATGATCATCAAGTAAATCGGTTAAAGCATCGCCAAGTTCATCAAAAGAGAAGTCATCAAGAGTTTCGTTTGATACCTTGTCGGACGTTGCCATTAGGTACACATTTGCCGTGTCTTGAGGAGAGTCCTTTTCTTCCTCGGAGTCACTAGCTTCGCTTTCATGCCAAATGCTTGTGTTGGCATATTTCTTTGAGGAAGTCTTCTTGTATGGCTTCTCATAACGATTGCTCTTCTTTAAATATGGACAATCTTTTCGGACATGCCCTATCTTCTTGCAACCGTAGCAGGTTGGCTCTTCTTCGTCGTCTTCTTGTGGTTCCTTCTTCTTCGGTTGAAGCGAAGGAACTTCTTGAAGTTGCGGACGAGGAGAGCTTGGTCATCACCATCCGAGTTGTCGTCATTCGTCTCTTCGGGGTCAGCCCTCCGTCGGTGAGCTTTGAGTGCAATCTCCTTAGCCTTAGGAGCAGGCTCTTCGAAGTCCTTGAGGTCAAGCTCATGAGTCATCAGCTTTCCCATCAAGGTCTCCATGGACATGGTTGTGAGATCATTTCCTTCTATGATAGCTGTCACCTTAGGGTTCCAAATTTTTGGTAGCCCCCTAAGTAGCTTGCGAATATTCTCGTGATTTGAATATTGCTTGCCGAGCGAAGACACGGGGTTGATGATGTCGAAGAATCTTGTGAACATTTGTGTGATCGTCTCGTTTGGCTTCATCTTGAAAGCCTCATATTCTTGAGTGAGACGGCTTATCTTTGATTCCTTGACTTGGGTGGTTCCTTCATGCGTCACTTCTAGAAGTCTCCATACTACGTGAGAGGTGGTGCATGTAGAGACCCTGTTGAACTCATTTCTGTCTATAGCACAGAATAAAGCATTAATAGCTCTCGCGTCTAGACTTGCCTGTTTCTTCTCCTCGTCAGAATATTTGTCATATGATTTCTCAACGAGATCACCGTTGACAACTATTCTGGCGGGCTTTTTGTAACCGTCAGTGACGATAGTCCACAGGTCAAAGTCTAGCGACTTGAGATAAAAGCTCATCCTTGTTTTCTAATATGTGTAGTTAGTTCCATCAAATAGGGAAGGCCTATGAATGGACTGCCCTTCACCGTGATTGGAAATCAAGGATTGTGTGGTTGCCATGGATCAGCTCTAGGATGTAAGTCCTTATTGAGAGAACAGAGCTTTGATACCAATTGTAGAACAGATGGCAACTCTAGAGGGGGGTGAATAGAGTTTATAGCGATAATAGCCAATTAAAAAATCAACTCTTTCACAATCTAAAATTAATCTGAGTAAATGCGAAAATAGATAAGGAGCAAGAAAGCATACACAAACACAGCCGATTTTAACCTGGTTTCCCTCGTGGAGGACTAGTCCAGGCCTGAGAACTCTAGCTCAGGATTAAATCCAGTATTTGTGAAATAGTAGTTACACCCCGTGCCTTTTCTTCAGAAGAGCACGTCAACTTCTTACAAAGGATCGCAGTGGCGATGCTTGGAATTTTCCAAGCGACTTCTTGAACTCTTGCACAAACTCCTAGCTGAGAGATGCTGAGCACTTAAGGCTTAGGGAGCTTGTGGCTAGTAGATGAAGAAGGGTATGGCTTATATTGAGCTTTAGAGAGAAGAGAAGATTGGATGATTGAAAATAAGAGAATTCATGGCCTATTTATAGGGTATTAGCAGGCAGAATTCGGCCAAAATTCTGGTAGGAATTTTCAAATATTTAGCCGTTGGACAACTAGCAACCAGCCAATCCTAAAAATTAGGGTGCTGATTTTTAGGGGACAGAGTTCGGCCCGAACTCTGTGTGGAGGCAGAGTTCGACCCGAACTCTGTCTCCAGAGCACAGAATGGGTCTTAGGGTCCAATGGGCTTATTTGGATGTGTGGAGCTTACGGATTTTGGATAGGTTATAGGTTAAGTCTCAAGAGCTCAGCACAACTCAGCTTACATCAGTTTAGACTCAATAAATATAAAAATACAGACTCAAAAATGACTTGCAGTTGCAAAACTGAGCTGTCGTCTGTCTTGAGCTGGATCTAGTCGTCGTGTGTCGTATTGAATTATCACAAGTATTATTTAGTCAATGTTATCAATATTTGGTTGACTGTGACTTTGTGTCAACAAACCCTGCTCAAACAATGTGGCCGAGTACAACGCCTTGGTTATCGGCCACTGACTTGCAAAAGAACTGGGGGTAGAGTACCTGGTGGCATATGGCGATTCACAGTTAATCGTCAATCAGATCCGGGGTTCATATGAAGTTCGCCATGAAGACATGATCCCCTATCATCAGATAGCGATCGCCATCATTACATCTCTGAAAGGGTTCTTCATAGAACATGTTTCGAGACTCCAGAATATTGAAGCCGACGCCTTAGCAGGGCTGGCCGCTTCCCTGGCGGTCCCAAAATATACTCATCATTTGGTGGACGTAAAAGGCCATGAATTGGTCTGTCCCAAGAACAATGTCCACTTTTCTGAGAGCTATTCTGCCCTGACGGTCGACGAGACACAGGACTGGAGACTCCCATTCATCGACTTTGCAGTTTATGGCATCTTGCCGGAGAAACCAAAAGAAGCCACCTCTATTAGAAGACGTTTTCTCAGATTCTTCTACGATACAAAAACAAAGATGCTGTATCGGCGATCATACGATGGATTACTGCTTCGATGTTTGTCAGATACAGAAGCCAAAGAAGCTGTACGCGAAGCACATGACGGCGTCTGTGGAGCCCATCAGCCAGGCCCGAAATTATAAGACCGTCTTAGCCGGATGGGCTATTACTGGCCTATGATGGTGGCAGATGTAATAGACTACGCAAGAAAGTATAAAGCTTGTCAAGTCCACGCAGATTTTATACACCAACCATCTGAATTCCTACATCCAACAGTGGCATCATGGCCGTTTGAGGCATGGGGAATGGATATCATTGGTCCAATCACCCCACATTCCTTCCTAGGACACCGTTTCATACTGGCAATTACAGATTACTTCTCCAAATGGTCGGAAGCTGTTCGGCTCGCAGAGATGAAGATATCAAATGTGATCAGCTTCCTCAAGCATCACGTCATCTATCGCTTTGGATTGCCTCGAAGGATCATCCACGACAATGGTCCGCAGTTCGTAAGCCACGCCTTCTATCGATTTTGTGATAAACACCGAATCCAGAATGTTGCTTCAACACCGTACAACCCGACGACGAATGGTTTGGCAGAAGCATTCAATAAAACTATAATCAAGCTGCTCAAGAAGTTCGTGTCTTCAAATAAACGCGACTGGAATAAAAAGCTTGGCGAATGCTTATGGGCGTACCGTACTACAGTCAGGACGGCCACTGGGAACACACCATTCTCTCTGGTGTATAGAAGTGAGGCAATTCTCCCACTGGAGACTCAAATCCCCTCGCTTCGCGTCGCCCTCACTTACCGATTGACGACGAATGATAATTCCCGTCGTCGCCTGCAAGAGTTGGAGGCCTTGGATGAGAAACGCCTGTTAGCTCAACAATGAATCGAGCTATATCAGGCACGCATCTCTGGAGCCTTCAACAAGAAGGTTAAACTCAGAACATTCCAAGTGGGCGATCTCGTTCTGGCCGTCCGGAGGCCGATGGTTATGACTCACAAAACCGCCGACAAATTCCAGCCAAAGTGGGAAGGCCCATTCATCATCGAGGCTGTATTCTCCAATGGTGCTTACCGCCTCGCAAAACAAAATGGAGACTTGCTCATGATGCCCGTCAACGGCAAGTTCCTGAAGAAGTATTATGTCTGAACGACATCCACCAAATCAACCGGATTGTGGAGTTATGTACCCTTAGGTACCTCTGAACTTACACTCCGGTTACTTCAAATGAATCTATATCGCATCTTCCAGGTAGTAAGTCATGTATAATCATACCTCTGAACTCCCTTCCTAGAAGAGCATCTTCCTCATAATCTATTACCCACACTTTCAGTGCATAAAAAGGGTAACAGATCCACAAAAATCATGAAACAACTACGTCGATGTCACCTCTGAGTTGTTTCACCTCCATCAAAAACAAACTACCCCTTACGTAGAACTTCCATGTCCATATTAACTCTGAGTTATTCTATGTACCCTTCATGGAGTCCACTCCTACCACGTCCTTATTACCTCTGAGTAGGAAGATTCCATTGAAGAAACCCTCATATTTACCACGTTCTCATTACCTCTGAGTAAGTATGTTGGTTTTCTCTTGACTTATTATCCGTATCCGAAACCCGGGTACGCCAAGGATAATAGGCCCACAAATGTCCACAGTTGACCATAAATGTCCACAGTTAACCAAAAATGTCCACAGTTGACCACAAATGTCCGCAGTTGACCACAAATCACATGCCATGGGAGCCCAGCTGTTCCTAGGCATTCTTTCGCCCGATACCAAGAACTTCTACGTTCGCCTCACCACAGAGTCATTCTAGGTATCTCTATCAAACTTATTATCCATACCTAAAACCAAGATATGCCAAGGGTAATAGGTCCACAAAAAGTCCTCCAGTGGGGCAAATATCATAATATCAAAAATACGGTACAAGCACAACAGATGATGGATGATATAAACATAGTCATTTATTGAAAAAACAAAAGTACTACATTTTTGGGGACCGCGTCCCTGTTAAAATGAAGGAAAATAACAAAGAAGGAAAGGAAAAAAGGCCGACTACGGTTCGACGACACATAATTCCCTAAGACGTTCCCTCAGCAGGGCCGTCGACCACTCAAATCGTCGCTTGGCCCGGCGCTCGGCCTCCTGAGTCAACCGCTCCGCATCCTCCAGATGCGCGTGTGCCTGCCAGCCATCTTCAAGTCTCTTCAGAGCACGCTCCAAGCCAGCAGAAGTTCGGGTGACCTTGTCGGCCTCCTGAACAATTAGCTCCTTATCAGTACGGGAGGCCTCGAGCTCAGCTTCCAAGAAAGCCAATTTCCTCTGGAGCTCGAGGATCTGCTCCCTCGTATCGATTATCCCACGAGAGGCGACCGCTTCCCGAGCAATGTAATCCTCTCCCCTGCGGCTCAGCTGATCATATTATAGAGACAAATCGTAGAGGTCCTTCATTATAATCGGCTTGGACGCATCTCGTGCGGCCCTTACCTTCTCCATGACAGTTATGAGGAAGGCACGCTCCTGATCTATTGCGAAAGACAGATCGACTTGCCATAGTACTTGAAATTGGGCCACAAGCTGATCAGCCTCTAGCAATTTGGGCTCCAGAAGCTCAACTATCCCTGCCCTGCCGGGGAGGGTCCTAAGGAGTTCAATCTGACCACGGGCGCATTGACGGGCCAAGGCAAAGGATATTCCCCTCACCACGATAGCGTCAACCCTTCGCTTCAGGTGGCGGTAGAAACTGTCAACCACGTTCTTTGACGATTAATCCAGAACTTCTAAAGATGACGGCGTCAAAGGAAGAGTAGCTGGCAGAGTCGAAGAAGATGCACCGGAACTTGATGCCCCTGCCACTAGGGAAACAAGTTTCGAGCGAAAGGACGCCTGAATAGCGGCCAATTCCTTCTCCGCAGCCCGAAGGATCCGAAGACTCGGCAAGGCGGAAAGGTCGACCTCCGGAGCCACATGAACAGAGGAGGATGCAGGGACCACTTCTTCCCGCCCCGACCGTTCCGTCGCTTGCTCTCCTGAACTCGCTACAGCAGGAGGTCCTTCAATGCGAGTCGGAGGAGGAGGAGGCACATTCTCTTCCACCAGATCTCCTCCGGTGAACTCTTCCTCGATAATGTCCGTCATTGGCGGCGAAGGAGCAGGACCTGTATGTCCGGAGCAACCATCGATCAACTTAACCCAAAGGATGTGAAGATAGAGCAAATGAACCTCCTCACTAGTTAAAACTTGACTTATCTTATCAGAGGAGGGTTGTCGAGGCTGAGGTTCGCTCACAGCCACCATAGCCTCGTCACCAGCAACATCCGAGACGAATGTAGCTGGTTCCTCTGCCTCAGTCGCCCCGACAGGGGATACAACTGGATCAGCATCAACCGGCTGAAATTTAGCAGCCTCGGGGACGGGCTCAGTAGATCCCACGTCGCCCTGAGTTGGGACGTCTACAACTGGAGGAACCTCGGCCGTTGCCGGGAGAACCCTGGCGGCCAGAAGCTCGGCACTCATGTCTCTAATTAAAGTAGTTAGAGCCGGGTCGACCACAGAGACAGCAGCCAGCTCTGGAGAGTCCCCTTCTCCCGACGCCTACAGAGAAAAGGAAGATGGTCAGATCATAGTTCAAAAAAAAGGAGAGCTAAAGAAAAAGATGGTTGTAATTCGATTCACCTCCGAAACGGCGTCAACATCCTCGCGCCTCTCCCTTATGATTGGCCCGTGAGGCTTGACAGCGGCCCATTTTCGGGAATAAGTTACCTTACGCATGCTTCGCTTACGTGGAGGACCAGGCACAACAGGCGGTTGATCCACCACCACATCATCTACAAGAGGGAGAGAGTTATCGGGATCACGCTCTTCATCCTCTTCGTCCGCGTTGGCAGACTCCGAGTCCGATACAGCAATCGTGTTTTCCTTTTTTTTTCTCGTCTTGGCCCCTTGGGACTTCTCCTCCAAACCAGTACCAACAATAAAGTAGGTACTTGGGTCAAAATCAACAGGGGGCTTGTTCGCTATGATATGGTACAAAGCCGCCAAGTACAAAATCTGCCCCGACTCCCCAGCATCAGGAACTGAAAAGCTGGCACGGGTGTGAACCATGTCATAATAGTGCCAGGCCCTGATGCCGTCAAGGACGCTACCTTCAAAACCCAGGCAGGAGCTGTGACTGTCCAAGAATAGCTGACTATACCCAAACTATCGGGAAAACCGACTGGGCAAGTAAGGCTCCAAGTATACGGAGTTGCGGTTGCGGTATACCAGGTATGCAGGACAGATGTTGTGCAACCAGAGGAGCATCTTGTCAGATAAGAGGTAGGAAGGCCCAATACCATCAAGATGTACGTCGTCTACTTCTTCAACAGTAAACTGAGGAACAGACACAAAAATGGTGTATCTGTCCACTCTCGCCAGCGCTATTCGACAGGCGCGCATGGTCTCGCAATCCCAAGGCATACGACGATACTAGAAGATGAAAGCATCATCAGCAGTTATGCCATCTTCGGGGTCAGGCCTCATCAAAGACGGGCAGTGCATCAACAGCCACCCCATCAGATAATGATAGGGCAGCTCAATTCGTTCAAAGTCCTTTGTCAAATCACGGGCAATGACCTTGGACGAGAAAGAGCGGAGGCCACGATGTATGCTGTACACCATGGCCGGAAGAAGAGCTAGTCAGGCCCCCAAAACCAGCTTCACAGCAGGAAGGATAAAGTTACGGTTGATCCTCTCAATAGAACCAACCCCTCCCGAGACCACGCAGTTCCGCAGCCATATCATCCGGAATCCTGCCAGGAGTGCCTTCTTTGACAGCTGCTGAGTATCCTGATAAAAATAATTAAAGGAGTCAGTTTGACTCCTAAATATGTCGCTGGTGGTGTTCACCCTCTTGGCAGTCGACACCTGGACCTGTACTGCCTTCCGGGTTTGAGGACTTCGGGAAGAAACTCGGCCTGCGGCGCTTAGCGTAAAAAGATAACTCAGCCAGGCCTTAGTATGAGGAAGATTCCCTTCCGAGCTGTTGTCCTTCTTCTTGGACATCTGTTGGCATGTACTATGGTGACATAGTAGTTCCCGGTAGACAGCTACAAAGCCCGGGAACCGTTCTTCCAACTCTTCGAATTCCTCGTTCGTAGGGGTGTACACCTCAAAGACTTTATTTCCCCAAGGAAGCTTGGAGACTTCATGCATCTCGTGAAGAGCAAGCCCCATCTCCCCTCCAGGTGTAAAAAAGGTCCCCGTACGGCGATTATAAATTTCAAGCAGAGCCATGAACAATTTCTTGTTTATGGGCAAGCCGTAACAGGTGCCTCGAATGGCATGATAGAGGCCAATCTCGTGCATGAGAGTCTCGTATGTCCGCACAATCCACGTAGACAAGTTGGTCCATGAAGGGATGGGGTTTATCCAACTCGGTAGCGACAACCGGCCAATGGGATAGGACCCCTTCAGAGCAAGCTGGTTCATAAAAGTGTCAGCTTGACAGAACTTGAAGTTGGGACCCTGCATATTTAAGAAATTGCCCGGGGCCAACCCCATCACGTAGCGGCTGACCGGTACCTTACCCGCGTACACTGACCCCAAGTTCTTGTTATAGTGGATGTCGCCCACAAACATCCCAGACAAACTCGGAGTCAAGGAATCCTCCATTTTTTGGTCCATTGGCATCATGTTGAACCACGACAACGGGAAACGACGCTCTATCTTGGGAATATGGATCGCCATCCCGTCAGAGGTAAAACTCCAACTTTTAGATATGTCCAAAACGTGGGAGTTCTTCACAGTCAGGGCATCCCCGAAGAGGAACGCAGATTTCAGGTGTTTCCTTCCCAATTGCCCCGAGTTCATCATACTCGAGAGAAAGTAGAAGGACTGATTTTTAATGTCTCTCAGCCTCTCCTCAGGTTCGTCTTTGGGAAGCTGCTTCACCATATACTCGACTAAATGGTCGAACCTCACACCCACAGCAGATTGGGCTCGACCTACCAAGGGTTCTCCCGCAGGATTGACTGGCAAATTCACTGAAAAAAGATAAAAGAAACAAGTTAGAAGATGGCCAGGTAAAACCACTTAGTGCTTCTGAGTTTATGCGGCTCTGATTAAGTGAGTCCTTATGCGGCACAATTTAAAGGAGCTTATGCGGCACAATTTAAAGGAGCTTATGCGGCTCTATTTAGCGGGGCTTCATGTGGCCAAGTTCAAAAGAGCTTATGCGGCTCTGTTTAGTGGGTGCTCATGCGGCCCAATTTAAATGAGCTTATGCGGATCTGATTAGGTGGGCCCTTATGCGGCACAATTAAAAAGGGGCCTCATGCGGGCCAGTTCAGATAAGCTTATGCGGCTCTGATTTGTTGGGGCCTCATGCGGTACAGTTCAAAGAAGCTTATGCGGCTCTGATTTGGTGGAGCCTTATGCGGCATAGTTCAAAAGGAGCTTATGCGGCCCTGTTTGTTGGGGCTTCATGCGGTTCAGTTCAAAGAAACTTATGCGGCTCTGTTCGGTGGGTCCTCATGTGGCCCAGTTTATAAAGTGTTTATGCGGCTACGAGACGACTCTCATACGGCTCAGACATGAGGCATACCACATACGGCCCGGACATGAGACGTACATGCGGCACATACAGCACATCATTCATCACAATGAACTTGAGCAGTTCAATGAAGACGAAGATAGCATTATATGCCAAAGGCCCGCACATAAAACATGCAACGTAGCCATTACGGTTAGGGTTTTTGAGTCCATGCAATTTCTCCCAACAATCTTACCCTCGATAGCGGGATGAACGTCGGGATGAACTGCGGCCGCCGAGTCGACGAAGAGGCAACTCCTTTTCCCTTTGCTGCAGCACTTGAGGAAGCTTTGGGAGCCATTGATGATCGGAGAAGGAAGAGAAGACGACGACTAAGGGCAAGAAAAGTTGAAGAAAAAAGAAAGTAAAGAGTCTCTTTCTTCCAAAAGTACTCGTATATATAGGCTGACAGGGGGCGTGCGAATCGATAGACGCTTCGCATTACGTGCTGCCTAGAAGATAAGGCTAACTCTTAGATTTCTATCCCCTGCATGCAAAAGATTACTCGTAATCATCAAGACAAATCTAAATATTTAAAGCTGACTCTTGGGATCTTATCCCAAAAGACGGCTTTAAAATCAAAGCAAATCAAAGGCAATTAAATGAGATGCCTACGTGGCACAGGACCAGTATGCGGCCAGAGAAATCTATGCGGCCAGAGAAGGCTATACGGCCAGAGGAGTCTATGCGGCACGAAGAGCTTATGCGGACATAGCCATGCTTCTTATTCAAAGTATTTCAATTTTACAAATTGAAAACTTTGAAGGGGGTCTTGTAGAAGCATGAAAAAGAATAGAAAATTCTATGTGGCTCAAAACAGGGGGAGTCTCATGCGGCTCAAAAATCCCTTAGAGCTTCATGCGGCTCAAAAATCCCTTAGAACTTCATACGGCTCAAAAGTCCCTTAGAGCTTCATGCGGCTCGAAAGTTTTCGATAGCTCCATGCGGCTCAAAAAAAGCTACGTGACCCTATGCAGTTCAAAATAGGCCTCTACAGCTGGCCATGATTACTCTGTGCAGCTGGCTCATTAAATGCTCTGATGCAATGCGACAGCTCTGACACAAAGGATTGACAGCTCTAACATAAAGATAAAATGATGACTCTGACATAATGACGTGCTCCTAGACAGACAAGAAAAATTTTTATAGCTGGCACGATCCACCAATTCCAAAGCTCTTTATGCGGATCGCTTGAAGGACTTTTATGCGGCTCTGACACGAGGCCATCCTCATGCGGCTCAGTTGTGAGGCCATCCTCATGCAGCTCGATTGTGAGGCCATCCTCATGCGGCTCGGTCGTGAGGCCATCCTCATACGGCTCGATTGTGAGGCCATTCTCATGCGGCTCGGTTGTGAGGCCATCCTCATGCAGCTCAGTTGTGAGGCCATCCTCATGCGGCTCAGTTATGAGGCCATCCTCATGTGGCTCAGATATGAGGCTATCCTCATGCGGCTCGGTCATGAGACCATTCTCATGTGGCTCAGTCATGGGGACTACTTTCATGCGGCTCGTCACAAAAATGGCAGTTGGGACACGTGGCAGGAGTTGATCAAATCTCAACAATTCAGATTTATTGCAATCAACGTAACAGTCCAGATTTATTGCAATCATAACAATCTAGATTTATTGCAACAAACAGATAAAGAGCAATCTTAACCAATCCTCAACTACCCACTTTTTAAGACACCGTTACAAAAATGTGGCTCAGAATTTGCCACGTGGCTACACACCCCACTCATCATGGATTCCTATAAATAGCAAGGTGCCATTCCAAGAACCTAGACACAGAGAGAGGCATCCACACACAGAGCAACACAGAGCAATCTACATCCGAGCAAGAGCATTTCTTCCCCGGAGCCGAAGTTACGTTCGATCGTCCAAGGAGTAAGACAGAGTTGATATTACTTTCCCGAGCCTCTACCGTCACCTCCCAGAATTAAAACTAAACAATTGTAGTTAGATTACTTTTTCTAGGTTTTGTTCCTAGGCTTTCTTTGTACAAACGAGTTTGTATTGTGAATTAAAGTTCAGTCCTCCCATAAAACTGTTCTGTTCTTTGATAATCAATAAAAAACAGTTGCCAGAGTTGGAATCGTCCTTGTATCACCAGAAGGATTAGCTATTCAAAGAGCTTATTCTTTAGACGAGTCATGTTCCAATAATGTGGCTGAATACAACGCTCTGCTTATTAGTCTTCAATTGGCTAAACAATTGGATATTGAATATCTTGAAGTATATGGAGACTCTAAACTGATTGTCAATCAGGTTAGGGGTACGTATGAAGTTCGACATCAAGATTTGGTGCCATATCACGAAGCGGCAATTAGACTGGCTACATTGTTCAAGGGTTTCTTTATTGAACATGTGCGTCGGGCATGCAATACGGAGGCTGATGCATTGGCTAATCTGGCAGCCGTATTAGCAATCCCTGTAAAAAGGGAACATATGATTGTCATCACTAACAGGGAGTTATTTTGTATTGAGAATAACTCAAACATTCAGTTCAGTAATGCAACTGAAATTGATGTCATCAGTGAAGATTGGAGAGCTCATTTTATTGACTTTGTGGTACATGATATTTTACCTGAAGATCTTAAAGAAGCTACAACTATTCGTCAGTGATCGCTCTGGTTCTATTATAATCATACTACCAAAACCCTCTATTGACGGACATTTGACGGTCTACTCCTACGATGTCTCCCTGGTGATGAAGAAAAATAGATATTACATGAAGCTCATGATGGTGTTTGGGGTGCACATCAGCCTGGTCCTAAATTGTAGGATCGTATTAGACGTATGGGTTATTATTGGCCCACTATGGTATCAGATGCCATTGAATATGCAAGAAAGTGTCGAGCCTGTCAAATCCATACAGATTTCATCCATCAACCATCAGAATTTCTTTATTCGACGGTAGCGTCATGGTCCTTTGAAGCTTGGGACATGTATGTCACTGGTTCTATCAATCCACCATCGTCTCGAGGACATCGGTTCATACTGGCTATAACTGATTATTTTTCAAAATGGGCTGAAGTTATACCCTTATCTGAAGTCAAGACCAGCAGCATCATCAACTTCATCAGACGTCATGTTATTTACAGATTTGGTGTTCCTTGGCGAATCATTCATGATAATGGACCACAGTTCATCAGTCAGAAGTTCATTCGATTCTACAATGACAACATGATCAATAATATTGCTTCTACAGCTTACAATCCTGCAGCTAACGGGTTGGCAGAAGCATTTAACAAGACCATCATTAAACTCCTCAAGAAGTTTATTTCTACCAACAAACAAAATTGGAGTAAAAAGCTTGGAGAATGTCTATGGGTTTATTGTACTAATATACGTACTCCAACTGGGTATACACCTTTCTCTTTGGTGTATGAATGCGAAGCTATCTTACCACTAGAAATCCAAATTCCTTCCCTAAGGATTGCTATTGCTAATGAACTCACAACTGAAAACAAAGATCGCCTGAGACTTTAGAAGCTTGAAGCGCTTGACGAGAAATGGCTCCTAGCTTAGCAACATATTGAGTTATATCAAGTTCGTTTATCAAAAGCCTACAATCGTAAAGTCAAAGTCCAAGCATTTCAGAAAGGAGAACTAGTTCTAACCGTCAGACGTCCTATGACTATGACGTACATGAGCAAAGGCAAGTTCGAAGCAAAGTGGGTAGGACCCTACGTTGTAAGCAATATTTTTTCGAACGGAGCTTATCAACTAACTAGTTTAGATGGCTGAGTTGCTATGATGCCTATTAATGGAAAATTTCTCAAGAAATACTGTGTTTAGAGACATATCAACACAGAAAACCAAAATATAAATAAAATTTCTTTTATTACATAGTTTGAACAGAAGGAAATATAAAAAATTTAACAGGGACCAGAGCCCTCTTGATCGAAGATATATTTTGCAAGGAGTTCGAATACGTTATTGTTGGAAGACACCACAATTCACACACAACTTTCCTCGGAGCTTCTTCCTCGGCAGTACTTCTAGGCTCCACCAGTTTGGCAAGAATGTCCTATTTTGGTTCAGGAACAACCAAGCTTTCTCCCACTTCCGGCTGAATAGGTAGCGGAGGATCGTCGGAATGAGTGTCGATGGCGGCTTTGATCTTCGGGATGGCCCCAGCCTCCTTAGGCACACCTTCGGAAGACATTTGCAATAAAGGGATAGGTGTGGATAATGTTTTAAACAAAAAGTCCACAAAATTTATAAACAGAAAGGCCAAGCGATCTGTCTTGGAAACCGAAACGACCTTTCTTTGAAAAGACATGCTTTTTCATTCATTAATCTTTTTGTCGCTATTCATTCTGTGGATAAGTCTACATTTTTTATTATCTTTTATTTACTTCTTCTTAAATAAAGCCACAGTTAATAAATACTCAAAATCTCCAATGGAGACCATCCGAATCATCAATTCTGTCTTTTTAAAACCTAATTATTTTAAAAAGATATCTTATCTTTATAAATCTGTATTATCACAGATATTGTCTTTTTAGACATGATATCCTGTCTTTGAGTCCCAGCTGACTTAAAGATCATCAATAGAAAAATGAGTTCACGTCCATATTACCTCTGAATTATATTTTCTAAATCAAATACCATGTCCATACTACCTCTGATAATTATTCTCAAAACCATAAAGATTCCAGTAAAAAGAAGAGAGAAAATCATTCTTTATTCTTTCTCTTTAAAAACATAGTTACATCTTAATGGAAATCTATTACATCTCAGATTTTCATTCTGATCTATCTTAATAAAAATCTATTACATCTTAGATTTTCATTCTAAAACAACAAATAGAGATCTATTACATCTTTGGATCTTCTTGTTTGTGCCAATTCCTTGTCATCTCGACCTGAAGCAGCGAACAAGGCAACGGAGTCAACTCTGGTCTTCCCTCTCAGAAAGACGAGAAAAGAACGACAGAGTATAGCAGCTTGAAGACAAGTTGCTGTCAATACAACTGGTGGAGAAACGACGAACCTTCGTGAGAAGTAGGAATGAGATCACCCTGGTGATACGATTCCTAGTTCTGTGTCTCCATCATCCAACTCTCATGTATAAAGGCTTTTCCTACCATCTTGAGGAAGCCCTTCTAAACATGAAGAGTTCTGAGTTGTCTGATGTGTGTGTCAAGGTGCTTCAGCTCCATAGCTTCCAAGATCATCAATACCAGTTTTGGGGAGTCTTGTCAGCCGATCCTTGCAAGCATTAGAAGGAGGATGAAAATATAATAAATATTCTTCTCTTATCGTAACTATTTATATACAATTGAAGCTGAGACAATATACGCGTCCCTAGGCATGTATTTCGGGAAGAATAAAATACGAAAGCACGTAAAGCGCCACGTATCGTTCAGAAGTTGATGTTGCCAGAATCGAGAAAAGTCTAAAAAGCGCGGGACGTGTCAAAACAGTTACACAATAAAGCTCAAATGGACCAGGGTCTAATAAGGTCTAATTTTTCATTTCATAATGAAAAAAAGAGACAGACACTACAGGCGTAGTCGCTATGGCCATTATGTAAAATGACGCTAACATATCACGTCACTTCTTCTTTCCGTCATCGGTCTGACACAAAGCAGAGCTCAACTCCTCCATGTTGTGGATTCCCGAGCGATGCATCAGACGGAGGAATCCTTTCCTCTATTCCCATGTGCCACGCCCTTTGGAAGATGATGGCCCACCACTGGAACGAGCAAAGGCTGTTGGGGTCAGGCCAAAACAGTCTAGAAAGTTCTTCGCCCTCAGGGACGGGTCAGCTTCTAGTGAATATGCCGTAGGCGCAGAGTGTGACTTCTCCTCAGAAGCATTGCTATTCACCTCCTTCTTCATGTTCTCTTTAGATGCCATGTGAGTGAATGAAGGTGGAAGTCAAACCTAATATCCATATATACAGTGAAGGTCGGCCCCCGCCAACACTTTGTATTCCCCATAAATGGGCGAGTAACCTTTAACGAGGAAGAAGGAGGAAAGACTTTTTCGAAAAAAGAGCGCCCCTTAAGTGGTTCATTGTTAGAAATAAACCAAGCACTTAATTATCTCTTGATTAAAAGTGCACAACCCTCACGTTGCGCAGCACGCAGACTGCGCGACCATCAGGTTGTAGGACCATGCACAACGATCAGGTTGCGCCGCATCATACCGCACAACATTTTAAAGTTGCGCCCAAAATACAGCACAAACTTTCAAAATGTCATGCAACACAAATCGATAGCAACCAAAAGAGTGGACACATGTTGTCAAAATCAGGCCAAACCCCAAATAGGGTGGTCGATGATCGGGTGTATGGTCAGATACTTACCCTCCATGGCCGGGTTGGCCGTCTCTCATCGTGATGAAGGCAGAGCATATCAAGGTGCTCGCGTAGAAGACTCAGCTATAGCTTTGTCCTTCTCGGTAGCAGAGCATTTGGGCTCCATTGATGCAAATGAAAGTTCGCGAAGTTCGGGAAGAAGGAGAAGAAATAGGGTTTCTCGAAAAATCTTAAACGATTGTGTGAAGAATAAAAAATCAAATGGTACATCTATTTATAGCTCAAACAATCACACAACTTGCGCTGAAGAACTGGGCTCGAGTTGCTTGGCGCAACCTAGACACAGTCATTTCCAATTCAAAGTATTTCGAAACTTTGAAGTCTTTTCAAGTTTTAAAAACTTTGAAGAGGGTCTTGTAGAGTCTAAAAATTAAGCTATGAAGTCATCTCATCAAAATGCATCATATCAATAGGTTACACCATATCAGGTTGCGCCTACATCAAGTTGCGCCGTATTAGGTTACGCTCATCTCAGGTTGTGCCAACTTCAGGTTGTACGAAAGCCACGTGGCAGCCTTCTCGAAAAACTATAACAGTATCATCATTGGCTGACAGCTGACAACACATATATCAAGAAAAATTCATTCGAATCTTGCGTAATACGGCGTTCGAGAAGATTTGGTCAGCTAGCAGTTTGCGTAATGTGTCAGGGTACACGAGGTTGTACTCAGGCGCAAGTTGCTACATTGTGTCCCCGCACAAGTGCCCTCACGCAACCTGATAAAGCCTGCGCAATGTGATCAAATTGATGTCCAGAACAGGGTGACGTGGCGCGCATGCCACTAATTTCGTAGAACGTGTCCACTATATTGCTCACGACCATGCACATCTCACTCAAAATGATGCCACGTGTCCAACAGCAGTTGGTGCAACTGCTAGCGCATGTTGCTACATTGCACCCCCGCGTAACCTGATGAAATTTGCGTAAGGTGATCGAACAGTGTCCAAAACAGGGTGACGTGGTGCGTAAGCCACCAACTTCGCAGAACGTGCCCACTACACTGCCTACGACCACACGTATCTCACTCAAAGGATGCTACACGTCCTGTCACTCCCATTTTCTATTGTACGTATTTTCAGTATACGTGTACGGATTCCCGACCCGTATTTTGACTTGCCTTGCTTAGCTTGGCTTGGTTTGGTCTTGGTTTAACTTGGTTTAGCTCGGCTTGGTTTATTTTGGCTTGGTTTGGGCCAAGTGGTTCATCATGATAAACCCCCTTTATAACGCAACTCTACTCTCTCTCCTTATTACACTTTCATTTATTTTCCTCATCCAATTTCTTTTTAATTTATTTCTCTCAACCCTTAGACAAGTGTCATCTTGCTTCATGGAGGAACTCTATTTTAATTATTCTATTGTCTTTCCTACAAGCTTCTAAGACTCTTTAGTACTTAACCCTTTTTGGTTTTAGTGGATTAAATCGTGTAGATCTAATTTTTTCTCAAATCTTGGTTTTTTGGGTTTTGATCTCTCAAACTTCCTTATTTTTAAGATTAGATTGTTCCATGTTGTAGAGAATTTAATTTTACTCAACATGGACCTTTGAAAAGCCGAATTTTGATTTGTTTTGAGTGATTTATGAACTTGGGAAGTTCATGGGTTCCATGAAAACAAGTTCTCAGATTGGGGAAGAAGAACAGTGCTGGGCGTATAGCATTTTCATGCACCCACAGCTGTCTTCCTTTGGGCGTATAGCTATTTCTATGCGGCTAAGGCCCCATGTTCCCTGCTGCGGTGCATAGCCCTATATATGCGCCCAAGGACTCCCCTGCCTAGGCGCATGGCCCTTTGCACATAGCCTTTATATGAGCCCATGTACACCTTGTTTCCCTTTCACTTGGGCGCATAGCCCTGACTATGTGCCCACTTGTTACGAAGGATAGTCTCCTGACTTTCATCCAAATGTACCCTGCCTCACTCATGTGGGCGCATGCATGTGGACACATGCTCTCTTTGGTGAATACCTTCCATAGCATATGCTCTAAATGATGCATTTAGCCTTGGGCGCATAGCTTTGGCGCATAGCCCTGGGCGCATGCTCTCCATGTCACCCTATTGATCCCTTGTGCCATCTCTTACAATTATCTATGTTTATCTCCATGGTCTTTAGTGTGAGTTGTGACTTTGTACTCTTTACTTGACTAGTCCTAAAATGTTATTTTTCATGTTGCACATGTACTCTGAGCTTTAAACACGATCTCGGCAGGGCATGTACACTCTTTGATAACTCTTTCAGTGGCCCGCCGTGGCACACTCTTGACCAAGTAAATTCTTAGTATACAAATACCCTTAGCATGAACACGACATAACAACATGGCATTACATGATAACTCTTGATAGTGATCTGTCGTGATGCACTCTTGACAAGTAACTTGACATGATAATTCTTGATGGTGGTCCGTCGTGACGCACTCTTGACATGATAAGTAGTAACATGGCATGATAATCTTGATAGTGGCCCGCCGAGGCGCACTCTTGACAAGTAATCTTGATAAGTAACCTAACATGACAATCTTGATATGCTATTGCGATGGCTATCTTGACTTGCTAAGTAACTCTTGTCTTGACACCGTGGGTGATTGTGCTTGAATAAGCTACATGTCTCGTCTTGCATCATGCCTAGGACATGGATTCCTGATTTCTACGATCAGGGATTCATACTGAATCTTACTAAGTTAATGACTAGTTTGATTAAGTAGATCATAAAGAGAATTCCCAGTCACAGGTAATCCCGTTATCTGTGTGCCTTAAGTGGACTTGTAGCCTGCCGATGAGTAGGGCATATTTCCAGTACACTGTCATGTGTTACACCATAAAGTCACCTAATACAACTCTCTCAACTTGCGGAAGGATAACTGGATAGTCTGCAGGGCTTGTGACTGCTGGAACATCTCATTACATCTTGTAGTAACTAGGCTTGTGATAACCCTAGTTAGTTAAAGTATCAAGCCGTACTCATTACTTGGTCGTGATTGATGGATGGAGTCCAGTCTAGTATTGTCTAGACAGTGCCAATCTATGATTACTTCAGTAAATTGCTGTTATGCTTTACTCTTGTCGATAAATGGCTGGAGACTAAGCTCTGTTCAGGTGAAGGGTTACAACCACGGTCCTTGTTTGGTTTACAGGTTGTAACTTGGTTATCGGAATAGCCCCTTAGGTATCTTATCGTTTATCATCCAGTTTTTTCTAACTCATGTCTTTTGTTATCATTTATGTCTTATGTGCTAATATACTGGTTTTAGTTCTTAAGTGAAGCCTCCCTTGTGGCACTTGCTCTTTCTGGGGTCTGACCCAGCTAGTTTTGTATGGCCAGATTTTGGAGTAGCACCCGAGGATCTTCTAACCTTCCAGCCAGATGGTAATACTAGACGCAACCCTGACAACGAGTGGGTTTATTTTGCTCTCCAACTCTATTGTAAATTATTTTTTTGAGACGTTTAGCCGCCGAGCAAGTGTTAGCTCGTGTTGAAAGCTTATATTCCTGTCTGTCTAAGGGCTGTAACATGATTGACAAATCCTAGGGTTGATCATGTATGACTTAAACTCTTGCTAGTCTTCGCATTTTGTATAACTAGCTTCATGATCATCTGAATATATAATGTTTGGGACGTCTTACTTTGTATGTCTAATGATCTAATATCTTGTAACTATTACTTGCTTGCTTGAGATTGAGACACTAGGCTTGTTCTTGACCATAAGGGACTGATGACTTGTAGATAAACCCTCATGCATCTAGACAGCCGTGATCGTATTGTGAGGTAGGTTGTACTTCAATGTACGTAGCTGGCCGTGTCTGTCCCCCGCTCTCCAGTATTCTGATTCTGGGACATGACACGTCCACATCAGTTAGTGTAATCGCTCGCACAAGTGAACAGGCGCACAACCTAAAGCTCGCACAACCCAGAATAACTGCTAAACAGTTATTTCAAGAACTCTATAAATAGAGTTTCAAATCAATTTAAAAACAGAGGATCATAATCTCCTGTAAAAGTACTATTGCATCCTCTAGAGGCTCGTGTCTTCGATATCGCATCGTCCAAGGGATAAAGTGATCGTCTTCTGATCAGATTCCTATAGTTGTACTTCTCCAAAAATCAATTGTACTCTCTTGTACTTTTTCTTAGTTTGTAGAAATCAAAACTTTTTTGTTTTTGCATACAATAGCGTTAGAGTTCAGTTGGTGCACCACTTCACACGGCGCTCAGCTTCACATGGCGCTGGCCGTCACATGGCAGTCTTCATGAAGAAGCTAAATGGTTGCTATTATGACTGACAATACGTCAGTCGAAGAAAATCTCCTCAAATCTTGAGCGCACAACGCTCAAGAAGAATGGACAGAGTCATCATTATGACTTTCGTTGTTTACTGTGCGCGATGAAGAGTTAGCACAAAGTAGCCAACAATTCTTAGATTAAAATATTAAGTGATTTTTCAACTGATGGTGCCGTGCTATTCATCAGTATGCGCCATTTGATCAGTTATCATCCAAAAGTAGATAGATGACATGGCATGCGTGCCACTAATCTCAAAGAACGTGTACGTGATATTGCCCACGACCAAGCGTATCGCTCTCATAGAATGCGTCCCAAGCAGTTAAATCAATCGTTCAAGCAAATGGATGATGGTGTGTCAATTGCAAGTGTGCGCTAATCAGGGTAACTATCTAACCGTTATCTCAAAACTTTATAATAGAGTTCCAAATCACTTCTTAAGCTTAACTAATGATTATAATCTCCTGACCAAGTTGCTGCAGCACTCTCTACAGGCTTTCTTCTTCGACATTGCATCTTCCAAGGGATAAAGTGATCTTCTTCTAATCAGATTCCTACAGTTGTACTTCCTCAGAATCAAAATTATACTCTTGTACTTTCTTTTCTTAGTTTGTAAACTAGTTTTCTTGGAAAACTTTTGTTCTCGCAAATAAAATGGCGACTCTACTGGGGACGACTTTCTCATCTGATGAGAAAGTGATAACTCAATATGATGTTGCGTCGGTTGGCACAACGCAGAAGACTTTGGTCGTCCAAGTCGACCAAACAACCTAAGAAGCAATGATTGGCGTTGGGGGTGCCAAGCGTACTGCTGCCAAGCGCGCATCTGTTGCTGTCTCTACAAACAGGAAGACTCGTGCCATCTGGACTCCAAAGTCCACTAGCGCGCCAATCACCACTCCTGTGTAAAGCAAGAAAAAGTGCCCTATGGCCATTTCCTGTTCCTCCCCAGTTCTCAACTCGGTAGAAAATGTGCCAATCACTGCCTCGGCGCCAATCAAGGGACAATGTTATATAGCCATCCCTTATTCCTCCCCAGTTCTAAACTTGATGGAAAGTGAGCCAACTACTGCCTCTACGCAGAACAAAGGAAAGCGCCCCAACTGCCTCTGCACATAACAAAAAAAAGCGCCCCATGGCCATTCTTCATTCCTCTCCAGTTTAAAACTTGGTGGAGAATTTACCAATCACTGCCTCTGCGCAGAACAAGGGGAAGTGCCCTATGGACCCTCCCCATTCTTCTCCAGTCCTGGACTTGGTGGAAAACCCATCTGATTGTGCCTCTATGCCAATCGATGTCAAAACACTTCTGAGTAGAAACTCTACTTCTCTTGGCAGAGATAATCAAATCGATGCCAAGAAAATAGACTCTGCTCAAAGTTTACTTCCTGCTACCCATCTGCGCCGCACCAAACATACTGGAATAATGTGCACAGGACAAGGTATCTTGCCCACTCCTCATCAAGCTGGCCAGCTCCAATCAAGCCAAAGCCAATATCTTCCTACGTTGCGCATGTCAAGATCAAAACAGGGAAAATTGATGGTATCTCAGACAGACAAGCAAATGGCGCATAACATTGACATGCGCGCTTATCTTAACAAGCACAGAAAAGAACCAATTTTATCAAGTCATATGGTACAACAAGCACAATCTGTGCCACCTACCAAATTACGCATAGTGAAGACTTCTAAGATCGAGAATCCTCTAACTTATGCCAATGAACTCAACACTTCTCTGTACACACAAGGGACATGAAAACCCAAGAAAAAGATCCATGTTCCTAACATAAACAAGGAATATGTGCCTTCGTCTTCTCATTATCCTGTTGGTGTAACTGACCTCCGTGAGATTCTTGTACAAAAATGGAAGATTACAGGACCATCTTATATACCTGTAACTCCATATCATGAGCATCATTGTAATCAGCATCATGAGATTATAATCAAATGCAGATGTAAGTCAGCCAAACGGTCTGTTTTTGACCGCTTGAATTATCTTCGGTCTCCTAAATTGATCATGCTAGTAGACAACAATTTGTTTCATACGACAACCTCTGCATGCAATGAACACTGTTTGGATTCGCATGAGGTCAGAGTCCAATGTTGCTATAAGTCGGCTAGACAATCTATGTTCGATCGCATGAATTATAATCGCTCCCCTGACATGCATAGTCACCCTCCTAATATGACTATTGTGGACAAATTGCTATTTGCCTCTGTCAATATGACGTCCCATAGTACTGAGGGTGGAAAACGTCTAAGACGTAATGTGTCTCGCAATCCTAGTCAACAATATCTGGATCAAATCCGTGACTCTGGCGAGGGTGTATACCATAATACAAGATCAAGAAACCAAGAAATCCTCGGTCAAAGGAATCTTCCCACTCCTCATCTTAGGGGTAGTACTCTGCCTAACTTCGATGCCGATAGTAAAGATTCTTATCGGACTATCTTATTACCAGATTATCTTCAGTGACCAGAGAAGTGTCTGCCTATGTCACCAACGAAGATCATGACGCTTCTAGCTCGGCTAGCCAAGAGCAACGAATTGTCGCCTTGGCCAATTTAAAAGCCATGGCTGACATGGTTGTAAGCATGCACACGGTGATCATGACATAACATACTATTCTATCGGTTGTGAATCCAATTCTAACCCAAAAATACGCTCCAATCTCTGCACCTACTAGCACTGGTCCGGGAGTACAACCCCTATTATTGCTACTATACCAGTTCAAGCTACTCCAAGTCAGTCTGGTGTCGGGGTGGTACTTATCATGCAGCTTTGTCTCCTAACAAATCAAACCAATCTGCTATTCCTCAAGCATCAGGATACCCTCTCGAGGCAGTCAAGCTTTTGCGAAATCAGTTTGAAGCTTTCATGCAAAAGGATGGCCTACAGAAGTTAGGGATCAAACAACCCTATCCTGTAGAGTGGAAGGAAGTTCCATTTCCACCTAAGTACAAACCGCCAACCATAATGTTGTTTGATGGCAGTACATCTTCGAGTCAGTATCTCAACCATTTTGAGGTGATAACTGACCACCTTCAACAGAACGATGCTCTACTCACTAGAGTATTCGTCGGGTGTTTATCAAGTGTTGCTTATGACTGGTATTGTAGCTTGCCAGATGGTTGCATAACATCTTTTACAGGATTAAAGCAAATGTTCCTGGAACGTTTCTATGAGGGAACAAACGACATGACCAAGTCGGCCCTTATTAAGATCAAACAAAGGCCTAATGAAACTTTTGAGCGCTGCGTCGCAAAGCACGCAAAATGCCTTTGGGTATTCCAGATGCATTGACTATAGATAAATGCAAATCAAACTTGTTACCTATAGTCAATATGTGGACTGGACCCATACAATTCCAGGATTGGGGCTCCTTCATAGTAAGTGACATGGCAGCTGAAGATAGTGTCGATAAATTCAAACAGCTAGGCATCCAAATACCTAACCTTGACGAAGATGAACATCCTACAACCAACAATAGTGGTCGCCAAAACAACCGCAAAGACAAGGAAGCCTTAGCCATCAACATGGGTCAATCTACACCTACAACAACGACACCTCCGCAGAGAGCACCACGTCTTAAAGAGGAGTATTCCTTTGACGAAAACGATGTCCAGAGCATATTTTATTATCTAATCAAGAGCAAAAAACTTCAACCGCCCAAAGCAAAAAGACCGAATAAAGTAGGTAAAATTAACAATCCCAAATATTGCATGTATCACAGGTTCTTGGGGCATCCAACCAGGACGTGCTACGCACTCAAAGAAAAGATTCAGGAGCTGATCAATGCCCAAGCAATCACCCTTCAACAATACGAGAAGACGGTGACTGATAATGTCATTTCTCTACAGTTTGGTGACTTTCCTACTCAATTGGTGCATGATAGTGTTGTTCCTATCCTGAAGGCTACCTTGGAGATCGTCAATCTTCTACCAGCAAGAAGTGACGGCCTAGTACCACTCTCAACCGACATAGGGGAGCTCATATGGATTCATCCTGATTTGGTTGCTGACTTCGAATTAAAGACATCTTCTTCTTCTACCAAGTCAAGAAAGGCAGCCAAATATAAGACATGTCACATGACATCACTGGGTTGTCATCTTCCACCTTTAAATGCTACATTTGTTCCAGCAGTAGCTTCACCTTCTTCTTCTAACATGGTGTCATCAAAGCCAAAAATCAAGTACCAACCAGAATTCTATCGGTACAGTCACCAGTCTCGTGAATTGATGACGTAGATGGGATATGATTTACAAAAAGCTCCTGGCTTAAATAATGGAAAAGCGCCCCCGATACCACTTATTCTACGTCTTCAAGACAACCAGTCCCGTTTTGGCTTGGGATTCTGGACAGAAGATTCTTTTCCTCAAAAGAAATCATCCAAAAGCAAGACAAGACTAAAAAATTGCAACATGGTCGCTTTCTTGCCTGTTCTGGAAGAAGAAGACATGACTGGTACTAGATCTGAGAGTTTCTATATCAGAGATTACCTAGAGGGACAGGAGAATGTTGTCACTCCTCCCCCGCATCCAATGTTCGTCCGACATCATCTCCTTATAACACCAATACTCCTTCGACATCATCGCCTCAAACAGAACCAGGCCCTCCTAAGCTAACAACATCTGACAAGGGAAAGCAACCGGCTCGCTTTGACAAAAGCCTGAAGAAAACTCTACTACAGGGACCTGAGAAATCATATAATTTTGATATATTGGCTAAATTAGCTAATACTCCAGCAAGATTATCGATTTTTGAACTCCTGCGTCTCTCAAAATAGACTCGAGAAAAATTAAGTGAGGCATTGATGTAAGCCGACGCTTGTCTGGCACATCTCAAGAAACGAGATGAAGAACTTGTGGCATGCTCTCACTGCCATAGTTTGATGGAATTGATTACTAATATCACCTTTACTAAGTAGGATATGTTACTAGAAGACAATCAGCATGACTGGCCTCTTTACTTTACAGGCTATGTTGATACAATGAAGGTTGATCGCATTCTGGTCGATCCTTGATCTGTACTCAGTATCATGTCGAAGACTCTACTGGATGGATTAAGAATTCCAGTGCATAACCTCTTTATGACGGTTACGACTATTCTTGGATTCAATGCCGGAAGAAGCGAATCATTGGGGAAGATCCGCCTTAAAGTCCAAATTGGCAATCTCCGCACAAAAGTCACCTTCTATGTGATTGACAATCACGTCTCCTATAATGTATTGTTAGGAATACCTTGGTTACATAAACATAATATCATGCTATCAACTCTTCATCAATGCTTTAAATACGTTGATAACAACGGAAAAGTCAAGAAAGAAGTGGTTGATCTTAATTCCTTCTGAGGTATTGAAGCCTATTATACAGACTCCAGAATGTATAAAGAAGAATTCATGAAAGTCGTATTGGCTATGGACACTGAAGAAGACCGAAAGAATAATCCAGATGAGGTCCTGGTAATTCCAGTCAAGGGACGCACTTCTCATCCCTTGTCTTCTTCGACGTTGACTATCAATCTCTCTCCTTATATCAAGCTACCTCCTACTGAAAAGAAGGAACATACGGAGCTAACCTCTTTTGAGCCTCTTGTTATCGACCTTCGTTGTAACAAGCCTCATACTTCTTCTCCTCTTATTATTAATCTTGGCAAGCCATCGGCCAAGGTTAAAAACACTATTATAAATGTGGATGCAAATATCAATAAAGTAGAGTCTTATTTGCAGTATATTGATGTCAATTATTATACACAGTATTATCTAAAAATTCTAGATAACTTTGAACCTCTTACCTTAGAGGCAATTCAACCCCCATCAAAATAAGGTATCATTAGAACCAGTATAAACACTTTCTTTCTAGTTTCCTCCTGGAAGAAAGATGAGCATCCTATCCTCTTCAGCAAAGGACTGAATCAAAAAGCTACATTTGATAGCGACTCTGAAAACGATGATAGTGGGCAAATTTAACTTCGTCGTTACAGTAACCAATCCAAGGATATCATTCAAAAGATGGGTTAAAACTTCAGATCCGGCCTCAACGGTGGTAATGGTAGACGAACTCCTATTCGTATACCCGCCCCGAAAGAAAAGTCGTTGCAATATTATAACAAGACAAAACATGGGCTAGGCTACTCTACGCCAATCATGACCCCAGATATTTGAGTCCGATAAAGAAGAACGATCTAATTCTTCTGACTCTTCCTCATAGGATTCTAATACCATCATAGGGCACGTCCACCGAGTAACTCTATCTTCCAATATGGTGACTGCTGAACGCTCAAAGGATGACAATGACTTCACCGAGACTCATGAAGCAGAGCCTTGGACACAAAGGATAGATACTCAATGGGAGCTTTGCTTTGAACAACATAAACCACCCACTGAGGATCAATTGGTCCAGTTCGACGTCGGAGACGAAGCTTCTCCAAGGCCGATCTTTATCAGCAAAAGCCTTCCGAAAGTAGACAAACAAGAGTTGATCTAGCTCATTAGGGAATACATTGACATATTCGCCTGGAGCTATGAAGACATGCCAGGGCTGGATCCTCAAATCGCTACTCACAAGCTCAATATTCCGCCAAATGCTAAACTAGTCAAACAACAGCAACGACGATTCTGACCTGATATGATGGATTCCATAGAAGCTGAAGTCAAGAAGCTCATTACCTACGGCTTCGTCAGAGAAGAACAACATCCAGATTGGGTGTCTACTGTCGTCCCAGTTATGAAAAAAACATGGAAGGTCCGAGTCTGTATCGACTTCAGAGACCTTAATGAAGCTTGTCCCAAGGATGAGTTCCCTCTTTCGATCACTGATGTCATGATCGACAACACATGTGGGTTCGAACAAATGTCTTTCAGGATGAACCTCGAAGATAAAAAACATACATCTTTTCACACTCCTCTAGGAGTCTACTGTTACACAGTCTTGCCATTTGGTCTTAAGAATGCTGGTGCCATCTATCAGCGGGCTATGAGTACCTTCTTTCGTGATTATTTACAGAAAATGTTGGAGTGCTATGTCGACGATATTGCTGTCAAGTGTCATCAAAAGGAAGATCACATCCAAGATTTAAGGACTATTTTTGATCTAATGCGCCAGCACCAACTCAAGATAAATTCCACCAAGTCATTCCTGGGAGTCTCAGGTGGAAAATTCCTTAAATTCGTTATTACCTCTAAGGGTATACACGTTGATCCCGAGAAAGTCAAAGTCATTCATGAGATGCATCCTCCACGCAACCTAAATAAGCTACGAGGATTTCAGGGACGGCTTGCGTACATCAGAAGATTTATCTCAAATCTCTCTGGATGCTGCAGACCGTTCACTTAATTAATGGAAAAAAGGTGGGTCTTTCGTTTAGACTGAAGAATGTCAGGAAGCATTTGAAGACATAAAGCGATACCTGATGAACCCTCCAGTCCTAGTTCCTCCAATCATAGGAATACCCTTTCTGATGTATATAGAAGCTAAAAATCAAGGGGCGCCATCCATTCAAAAGTTTTATCATCAAGTGCCGCCTGGTAAATAGGTTGTGCCAGTCTCAGGTTGCGCTATAGCTAGGGTGCACGATGCCACATGGCATGACTCCTCGAGAAGATATAACAACTATCATCATTTCTGACAATTGACAGCACGAATATCGAAGAAAATCTATTCGAATCCCGTGCTATGCGCCGTTCGAGAAGATTTTGTCTGTTAGTAGTTAATACTGACAGCTGGCCCGCACAAGTAGTCAAGTGGTGCAGGGATTTATCAATAGCAGCACAGAAGATTCAATTAAAGGTACCAGTTGCTGGATTGCACCCACGCGCAACCTGACAAAGTTGGCACACTTTGATCAATTTGATGTCCAAAAGCAGGATGAAGTGGCACACATGTCACTGATATTGAAGAACGTGTCCACTATCCATGACCACGCACATCTCACTCAAATGATGCCATGTGTCCCACAACAGTTGAGGAACCGCTCGCGCAATTGGAAAGAGGCGTACAACCTGAAGTGCGCACAACCCAGAATAACTACTTAACAGTTATTTTAAGAACTCTATAAATAGAGTTTCAAATCAGTGCCAAGAGATCATCAAGGATCATAATCTCCTAACAAAGTACTGTTGTATTCTCTAGAGGCTCGTGTCTTCGATATCACATCGTCAAAGGGATAAAGTGATCGTCTTCTAATCAGATTCCTATAGTTGTACTTCCCTAGAATTTATTGTACTCTTGTACGATTCTTTCAAGTTTGTAATTAAACTTTTGTTTTTGTAAACAAAATGGCGACTACTGGGGATGAATTTCTCCTCTGATAAGAAAGTGACAATTCAATATGATACCGTATTGATCGACAAAATGCAGAAGACTTTGGTTGTTCAAGTCGACCAAACTGCCTACGAGGTAATGATCAGTGCTAAGGGTACTAGACGTACCCCGGTCCCTGCCAAGATGAAGGTGCATACTGTGTGGACTCCTAAGTCCTCTGTAGCACAAAATACTGTCTCGACACAACCTGCGCCTACTTCCTCTGTGACTTCAAATAAAGGGAAATGCCTTTTGGCTAATTCCTCTTCTTCTTCAATTCTGAATTTGGAGAAGGACTTGTTTAGTGGGAGTGCTAGATAAAACCAAGGAAAGTGCCCTTTGGCATTTCCTCAACTTGCGCAACCTGCGTCTGTTATTTTTCAACAACAAAACAAAGGGAAATGCTTTTTAGCTATGTCCTCTGCTTCTCTGAATGTGAATTTAGCAAGGAATGCATCTATTCCTGCTAAGTCACGAAACAAAGGAAAGCGTCCTTTGGCCTTTCCTCAATCGTCCCCAGTCCTTGACTTGGGGGAAATATCTCTGTTGACGCCTTTGCGCCAGTCTGTGTGAAAGCTCTCCTCGGAAAAAATCTACTATTCTTGACAAAGACAATCAAATCTCTGCCAAAAAAATGAGTTCTACTCAAACTGGACCTTCTAACCAGTTGTGCCAGACCAGGCACACAATAATAGATTGCACAACACAACGAGGGATTCTGCCTACTCCCAAAAATACAAATTAAGAGCTTCCGACCTTACGTATCTCGAGGTCCAAGTAAGGGAAGTTGTGAGTATCTCAGACGGATACACAAGTGATAGAACTATCTGACTTGTGCACCTATCTCAACAGGCGCTCATCAGCATCAGCCTCAGTAAGATGCAAGCAGCCTACGCTAGTGGCCAACTTGCACCAGAAGCATACTACGAAAGTCAAGAACCCTGTTACGTATGGTAATCAACTTAGTACTTCCCTGTACATTCAGGGGACAAGACATCTCAAGAATCGAAATCATATTCCTAATATTATCAAGGAATATGTTCTTTCTACTTCTTCTCGTCCCGTAGTCGTAACTGATCACCGAGAATATCTGGTACAAAAGTGAAAGATCACAAAGCCGTCTTATTATCCAGTAGTCCAATCCCCAGAACATCATTGTAATCATCATCATGAAGTGGTCATCAAGTGTTGTTGCCAGTCGACTAAACGATATTATTCGACCGTCTGAACTTCCCATAAATTCCTCAACCAATGATTGAGGATGACGATGAACTATTATACGCTCCTATCAACATGACCTTCCGAAGCACTAGGGTAGAAAACGTCCGAGATGCGATGTATTTTGCAACCCAGTCAACAATACTTAGATCAGATTCGTCAATCCGATGAAGGAGTCTATCGACACACCAGATCGAGAAGCCGAGACACAATCGATCAAAGGAATCTTCCTGATTCTGACCAAGCTACTTTCAACTAAGGAGATCTCCTTACCACTTATCCAGGGGGTTCTTTGTCTGACTTTGATACTGACAGTGAATATTCGGAACGAACTATCTTCTTTAGTAGTTTATCTTCGATAGCTAGGGAAGTGACTGCATATGTCATCACAGAAGAACAAGATGCTGCCAGTTCTGCTAGTCAGGAACAACAAATCACTATACTGGAAGACAAACTGAAGACCATGGCTGAAATGGTTGCGAGTATGTACACCATAATCGTGGCTCAACATACGGTTCCACCAGTTGTAAATCCTATTCCAACTCAGGAACCTATATCAGCATCGATTCCCGTCAATGTTAGTCTAGGGGTACAGTCTCCTCACATCGCTTCCATACCAGTACAAGCTACTCCAAGTCAGTCTGGTGCTGGGGGTGGTACTTACCATGCAGTCCCTCCTCCTAATACATCAAATCAATCCACTAATCCGCAATCTTCAGGAGATGCTAATGAAGCCGTAAAACTCTTGCATACTCAGTTTGAAACCTACAAGCAAAAGGATGGTCAGCAGAGGCTTGACATCAAACAACCTTACCCTATTGAATGGAAAAAGGTTCAGTTTTCACCCAAGTACAAACCTCCTACCATTATGCTGTTTGACGGCAGCATATTTCCAAGTCAGTATCTCAATCACTTTGAGGTAATGACTGATCAACTACAACCAAACGATGCTCTTCTCACTAGGTTATTTATCAGCTGTTTAGCTGGTGCAGCCTACGACTGGTATCACAGTTTACCAGATGGTTGTATAACCTCCTTCGCTGGCTTCAAACAAATGTTCTTGAAACAATTTTATGAGGAAATCAATGACATGACTATGTCTGCCCTTATTAAAATTAAACAACGACATAATAAAACTGCTGAACATTTCAATGAATGATTCCGTCGTGAGGTACTCAAACTGTCCCTCGGAACTCCAGATGCTGTAACTATAGATACTTGCAAATCAAACCTGTTGCCTATAATTAGTATATGGACGGGATCAACACAGTTTCAGGACTGGCCTTCCTTTATAGTGAATGCCAAAGCAGCAGAATAAAGTGCTGACAAGTTTAAACAATTGGGGGTTCAAATGACTAATCCAGACAGAGATGAATAGCCTACATCTAGTAGCGGTGGTCGTCAGAACAACCGTAAGGGTAAGGAGACTTTGGCTATCAATCTTAAGGGTAAAGAAGCTCTAGCTGTCAATGTTGGTCAGCCAACACCTACCCCAATACCACCACCACAGAGAGCACCACGTCCGAAGGAAGAATACTCATTTGACGAAGATGATGTCATGAGCATCTTCGATTGCCTGATCAAGAGTAACAAACTTCAGCTGCCGAAGGCAAAACGGCCCGATAAAGTAGGTAAATTTGACCACCCTATGTATTATGTTTATCACAGGTTCATCGGACATCCGACCCGAGCATGTGTGCTTAAAGGCAAGATCCAGGTGATGGTCAATTCTAAAGCAATTACTCTCCAACAAGGCAAAAAGACTGTGATGGCTAATGTTTTCTCTGTACAGTTTGGCAATTTTCCTGTTCAATTAGTGCAAGACGGCGTGGTTTCCATTCCGAGAGCTACTCTGGAGATTATAAATCTTTCTCCTCCATAAAATGATGGTCTTGTTCCTCTATCTATTGATAAAGAGGAAATCATGTGGATTCACCCGGATTTAGTAGCTGATTTTAAAGCATCTTCTTCCTCCACAAATTCTACAAAGTCCAAAAAGTGACTAAATACAAGTCATGTCATATGACTACGCTGGGTGAACACTGTCCATCTCTAGCTGCTAACTTCATCTCAGTGGCAGATTCTAATTCTTCTGAAACTACAATGCCAAAGTCAGAGGCTAAATATCAACCTGCTTTCTATTTGTATAGCCCACAGTCTCGTGAACTAATGACAAAGATGGGATATGACTTGCAAAAGGCCGCTGGCTTGAATCATGGAAAGGGATCTCCAGTAGCCCTCTCCTTATGTCTTCCACACAATCAATCTCGTATCGATTTAGGTTTCTGGATGGACTCTTCATCTTGCCAGAAGAAACATTCTAAAAATAAGAGCCGAATGAAGTCTTGTAATATGGTATATTTTGAACCCGTACCTGAAGAGGAAGCCTTAACTGGTATCATGTCTGGGAGACCTTACTTACGAGAATACTCTGAAGCTCATGGGAATCCTGCTGTAGTTCCAGAGGCTGCTCCAGCACCTTTTTCCCCCGCTGAGAATGTTCTATCCACTTTATCACCGTTAGTGGAACCAGCTCTTCCCAAACCAACGACGACAGACAAGGGAAAGCAGCCAATCCGCTTTGAAAAAGTATTGAAAAAGTCCTCATCTCTTGGACTTGAAAAGTCATATAACTTTGATAAATTAGCTCAACTTGCTAATACCCCAGCAAGATTATCAATCTTTGAACTCTTATGTCTCTAAAAAAAACTCAAGAAACATTGAGTGAAGCTTTGATGGAAGCTGATACTTGTCTGGCACTCCTTAAGAAGCCAAAGGAAGAGCCTACCACATGTCTACATTGTAATAGTGTGCTTGAGCTGATACCCAATATCATCTTTACACAAGATGATATGCTGTTAGAAGACAATCGTCATGATCGCCCTCTCTATTTTACAGGATATGTGGATACCATGAAAGTTGATCGCATCTTGATCGACCTTGGGTCTGCACTTAGCATCATGCCTAAGACTCTATTGGATGCTTTGAAGATCCCTGTGCATAATCTTTCTACAACTATCACCACCATCCTGGGATTTAATCAGGAAAAAAGTGAACCCTTGGGGAAGATTCTCCTGAAACTTCAAATCGGCAATCTTCGTACAAAGGTGACTTTCTATGTGATTGACAATCATGGCGCTTATAATGCTTTGCTTGGAAGATCGTTTCTGCACGAGCATAACATTGTACCGTCAACACTCCACCATTGTTTTAAGTATGTGGATATTAATGGAGAGGTCCAGAAGGAAGTGGCAAATCTAAATCCTTTCAGAGGTGTCAAGCATACTACAATGATTCTCGAATGTACAATAAAGAATTTATGAAAATGGTGCTGGCCATGGACACTGATGAAGATCATAAGGACACATCAAATGGCGTCCTGGTTGTTCCAGTTAAAGGACGTACTTCTCGTCCTCAGTTTTTTTATACATTATCTATTTATCTTTCCTCTCATAAGAAGCAGTCTCCTACTGGAAAGAAGGAACAAAGGGAGCTCACTTCTTCTGAGCTACTTGTTATCGACCTTCGTCGTAACAAACCTCCTCCTCCTCCTCGTTCTTCTTCTCCTCTAGTTATCAATCTGACTAAGTCTGCTAAGGCTAAAAGTCATGTTGTAAATGATTATGTATATACCAATAAAGTAGTATCTTCTTTGTAGTATACTGATGTCTTTTACTATACCAGATGTTATTTGGAAATGATAAACAATTTTAAACCACTTACAATATGAGCTGTTCAATCTCTCCAAAATGAAATATTGCTTGAGTCTATACAAGACTCTTTCTTCCTAGTTCCTTTAAGAAAAAAAGGATGAAACTCCTATACTTTTACTAAAGGAAGAGAATAAGAGACCATGTTCGATAGTGAAGATGAAAAGGATGATACTAGAAGACTAAAATTACGTCGTTATAGTCAACAATCCAAAGAAATCATCCGAAAGATGGGTTATGATTTTAAAATTGGGCTTAATGGTGGAAGAGGAAGATGAACCCCCATTCGTACTCCTACTCCAAAAAGAAAATCAATACCATATTACAACAAGATAAAGCATGGGTTGTGTTACACCTCACCAGTGGTAACTCCAGAAGCCTCAGAGTCTGACAAGAAAGAGCGGTCTTCTTCTGATTCCATTTCATGGGATTCTAACACTAGCGTTGGACATGTCCATCAAGTGACATTATCTTCTAACATGGTATGTGCTGAGTTCTCGGAGAATGACAAGGATGATGTCTTTGAAGCTCCTGATGTAGATCCTTAGGCACAAAGGATGGACAACCAGTAGAAACTTTGTTTCGAACAACGAGAACCACCTACCGAAGATCAGCTAGTTCAAATTGATGTTGGAGAAGAAGGTTTACCAAGACCAATCTTTATCAGCAAAAGTCTCTCAGAAACTGATAAACAAGAATTAGTTCAACTTATCCAAGAATATATTGATGTCTTCGCATGGAGTTATGAAGATATACCAGGATTGGATCCTCAAATTGCTACTCATAGGCTCAATATTCTGCCTAATACAAAACCAGTTAAACAACAACAACGAAGATTCAAACCTGACATGATGAATGTCATAGATACTGCGGTTAGAAAACTAATTGCTTGTGGCTTTGTCAGAGAAGAACAACATCCCGATTGGGTCGCTAATGTCGTTTCAGTTATGAAGAAGACTGGGAAGGTCAGAGTCTGTATTGATTTCAGAGACCTCAATAACGCTTGTCCTAAGGATGAGTTTCCTCTTCCAATCACTGATGTCATGATTGACAACACTTGCGGCTTCGAACGAATGTCTTTCATGGATGGATTTTCTGGATAGAATCAAATTCGGATGCACCCTGATGATGAGAAACACACATCTTTTTGTACTCCTTTAGGAATCTATTGCTATGCTGTCATACCTTTCGGACTTAAAAATGCTAGTGTAACCTATCAGCGGGCCATGAGCACTATCTTCTGTGATCATTTGCGAAAGACTGTTGAATGCTATATCGACGATATTGCTGTCAAAAGTCGTCTAAAGGAAGACCACATCCAAGACTTAAGGACTATTTTCAATCTAGTGCGCCAGCATCAACTCAAGATGAATCCCACCAAGTCATTCCTAGGAGTCTCTAGTGGCAAATTTCTTGGATTCGTCATTACATCTAAAGGTATACACGTTGATCCCAAAAAGATCAAAACCATTCAAGAGATGCGTCCTCCAAGCAACCTAAAAGAGCTACGAGGATTCTAGGGTCAGCTTGCCTATATCAGGAGATTCATTTCGAATCTGTCTAGACGTTGCAGACCATTCACTCAATTGATGAAAAATGGTGTATCTTTTATTTGGACTGAAGAATGTCAGCGAGCATTTGAAGATATAAAGAGGTACTTAATGAACCTGCCAGTCTTAGTACCTCCCATCTCAGGAATACCATTCTTAATGTATGTTCGAAATAGATCATTCAGTAGGTGCATTATTAGCCCAGAAGAAAAAAAGAAGGTCGTGAACATGCCATCTACTACCTCAGCCACATGATGATCGAAGCTGAATACCAAAATATTCTAGTCGAAAAAAATGTTTAGCTTTAATGTTCGCTGTTCAAAAGACAAGACATTATATCATTGGCCAAACCATTCATGTTACCTCCCGAGTCAACCCTCTCCGGGTCTTGATGAAGAAATCTAGTACACTCAATTCTAGGCTTGCTACATGGGCTATATTATTAGCATAATATGATATGGTCTATGTCCCACAAAAGTCGGTTAAAGGTCAAGCCCTTCTGACTTCCTGGTAGCTCATCCGATTCCTGAGACTTCTAAACTCTACGACGAGATTCCAGACGAAACTCTAGAATCTAATGTGATCTCAGAAGAATTTCCTACCTGGCATTTATTTTTTGATGGAGCATCCAGAATCGGACCCAAAGACACCATCGTCGTCGGAGTTGGTATTATTTTCGTGTCACCTGATGGACTAGCTATCCAGAGAGCTTATTCTTTGGATGAATCTTGTTCGAATAATTTAGCTGAGTACAATACCTTGCTTATTGGTCCCCAGTTAGCTAAGCAGCTGGATATTGAATATCTTGAGGTATACGGAGAGTCTAAACTGATTGTTAATCAAGTTTGAGGCATATATGAGGTTCGACATCAAGATCTGGTGCCATATCACGAAACAGCAGTTAGAATGGCTACATCATTCAAAGGCTTCTTCATTAAACATGTACGCAGAGCATGCAATACAGAAGCTGGTGCACTAGCTAATCTTACGACAATACTGGCAATTCTAATCAAAAGACAACATATGATTATTATTTCTAACAGAGAATTGTTTTGCATTAAAAATAATTCAAATATTGAGTTCAGTAATTCAACTAAAATTGATGTCATCAGCGAAGATTAGAGAGATCCTTTCATTGACTTTGTGGTATATGACATTTTACCTGAAAATCCTAAAAGAAGCTATAACTATTCGTCGACGATCGCTCCGATTCAATTATAATAATACTACCAAAACCCTCTATCGACGGACATTTGACAGTCTACTCCTACGATGTCTCGCCAGTGATGAAGCAAAATAAGTACAACGTGAAGCTCATGATGGTGTTTATGGTGCACATCAGCCTGGTCCTAAATTGTAGGATCGTATTAGACGTATGGGTTAATATTGGCCCTCTATGGTATCAGATGCCATAGAATATGCAAGGAAATGCCGAGCATGTCAAATCCATATAGATTTCATCCATCAACCATCGAAATTTCTTTATCCAACTACTGCATCATGGTCCTTTGAAGCTTGGGACATGGATGTTATTGGTCCTATCAATCCACCATCATCTAGAGGACATCGATTTATACTGGCTATAACCGATTACTTCTCTAAGTGGGCCGAAGCTATACCTTTATCCGAAGTCAAGACCAGTAGCGTCATCAACTTTGTCAAATATTATATGATTTACAGGTTCGATGTGCCTCGGCGAATCATTCATGATAATGGACCACAACTCATCAGCCAAAAGTTTACTCGATTTTGTGATGATAATAGAATCGATAATGTCACTTCCACGGCTTATAATCCTGCAGCTAATGGTTTGGCTGAAGCATTCAATAAGAACATCATCAAACTCCTAAAAAAGTTTATTTCTACCAATAAACACAATTGGAGTGAAAAGCTTGAAGAGTGTCTATGGGCTATCTCACTATTATACGCAATCCAATCGATTGTACACCTTTATCCCTGGTGTACGGGTGTGAAGCTGTTTTACTACTGAAAATTCAAATTCTATCCTTGAGGATTGTAATTGCCAATGAACTCATAACAGAAAATAATGATCGTCTTTGACTTCAAAAACTGGAAATGTTTGACGAGAAAATACTATTAGCTCAACAACATATCGAGCTATACCAGGCCCGTATCTCAAAAGCTTTCAATCGCAAAGTCAAAGTACGAGCATTTCAGAAAGGTGAACTAGTACTTACCGTCAAACGTCCTATGAATATGACGTACATGAGTAAAGGCAAGTTCAAAGAGAAATGGGAAGGTCCCTATATTGTAAGCAAGGTTTTCTCAAACGGAGCTTATCAACTAACTGGGATGGATGGCCGACTCGCTATGATGCCTATTAATGGCAAATTTCTAAAGAAATACTATATTTGAAGAATGTATGAGATGTCTTTTTAATGTTGTACGTATAAAGAAATTGAGTTTTATTCTTCTGATACACTCTCAAAATCCCCAACGGAGTATATCTACATCCCCACTTGATCATAAACTCTATCTTCAAATCCTAGTTGATCTAAAGATAATCATAATGGATATTTGAATTCACGTCCGCATTACCTCTGAATTCTGTTATCTACATCAACGACTTATTACATCCACATTACCTCTGATAAAGTCGTCTATTAAAATGATAATATTTTAAGAATTATAATCTGCCACGTCCACATTATCTTTGTACAGATATAATAAATATCGTTATTTTCTAAGGAGATATGTCATGTTCGGCACCTCTGAACATATATCCTGCATTTCGTCTATTACTTATGTCTATCATAGGCATACAACAAGTAATGGATCCACAAAATAATCATTAATTTTTATTGATGATTCAAGTTATCTAAGATACATCAGCTGATAAAAAAGAAGAAGTAAAACAACAAGGAACAACTTCATGGAGGAGGTTGAGTACTCAAGTCAGACTCGAGATCAAAGGGTAGTAGTAAGGCAGCTTGGCATTCTATTTCAGCATTTTCGGCTTGAACGAATTCATCTTTTTGTTGCTTCAAATCATTTAACTGATTCACAACAATTTGATGTAATTTTGATACCACTTCTGTATGTTGTCGAGTTACCTTAAGTACTTCTTGAAGCCGAGCCATTTCAATCTCCAGTTACTGTATACGGGTGTGGCATGCAACATTTTCTTTCTCCTTCTCTGTAGCTTCAGTTTTGTGACGCTTGACAGATGAGGCCGCTTCAACGATCTGGACTTCCATTTCTGCAAAGCATTGCAAAAAAGCCACCACGGAAGCCTCAAAATTAGCTTTTTATCTTGCAGCCTCATGAGCCATCACCTCATATTCAGCATCTACAAGCTTCTTAATATTGCCTCTTATCAGATCTTTGTAAGATTTCATAGATTCCTCAAGAGCATCTAAGATGTGATCCAAATTGGTGGATCTATCTAGATCACCGATCTTGCGAATAGTTGTGATTATACAGGAAGAGGGGCTCCTCACCGACTCATAAGGATCATCCTTTTCTAGTACTCTCTGAACCAGAGGCTTCAAGGAGATAAAAAAAGCATTGGTACAGGAATCCACGATGAGCCTGTTCATTACTAATACACTTGGAGTTGCTGCTTCCGCTGGAATCTCCCCTTCTGTAACAACTGGAGGAATCACAGACTGGGCACCAGAAGACCCAACTACAGGCATCATAGATGAACTTTCTTCGCCTACTAGGGCCCCCATATCCAGAGGGGCCATTGTTGAGCTAAAGCTGAAGGTCGTCGAGGAGCTAGTGCAATCGTTCCTATAGGACCTTTTAAAATAAAGAACAGGCAGTCAGTATATATCTTATAAAAAATCAGATTGATTAAAGGTCAAAAATTTACCCGAACTTGGCACTATATATGGGGCATCAAGGGCTGAATCCGTACGGAGCCTGGCCGTGGTAGTTTCAGACAATGCTGTCTGACTACTTCCAGCCTCGGAGCCGCCTGATAAGAAACGGCTGCTTCCGGTCCAGATTATGTTGGAGCAATCACTGTCTGGTCAGTCGGGGCAATTACTTCTTCCTCCTTGACTTCAAAGGCTTGATCGGTAGGGGTCTGAGTCTCCGCGACGACAATATCAAGATTTTCATCAATCCTAGCATCCTCAGAAGTCATGGTCTGATCATTATTGTTCTTAGGCTCCTCAGTTTGAGGGTGGCTAGGATGATACTCTTTATCAACAATTGGGTGCGCTCCACCCTCAATAATTATCTGGTCTTCTTTGGCTGGCGGTTCTTGATTTGGTGGAACCTCCACCAAAACTTGTTCTTCATCAGCAACACTGGTGGAATCATCGCCGAGTGATATATCACCATAGTTACAACCTTTGAGGGCTGCTATCATTTCTCGATCTTCTTGAGAACGAGTAGGACTTTGAGTAGCCGGAGGATTAGTCACTTCGTCTTGAGATTCCAGAAGAGCCAATTCCTTCTTCGAAAATGAGCTTCCGGAACAGCAGGAGTTGAAGAAGGCACCATTATCCCTGCTACAGCTAGTGCAGCCGTAGGAAGAGCCCTCTTAATAACTCGATATTCTGGGATCTCCTCTGAAGTGACTGAGATCGGAATGTCGGTTGCTGTAACCTCTGCAGATAAAAATAATAATAATCTCAATATATTATTCATATCATGATTATATATATATATATATATATATATATATATATATTACCTTTTTGAGGTAGCAAATCCTTCTGAGAAGGTAATGATGTATCAAGTTGACTTGAAGATTCCTCTGGTCCGGAAGGGGTGGTGTCAATTCCTTGACATTCTGCGTCAATTCCTTGACGTTCTGCCCGAGTCACCTATAATTTTTTTCTAACCTTCCTTAGCAAAGGTGCTATGGGTTCTTCTTCGAAAACATCAAGGTCGTCTTGCATGTGTGGAACTCTGGGCACTTCTTCTCGGGCGACTCCATTCTGTTTTAGAATTGAAGGAGTTGTCTCTCCTCCCCCAGGAGATATCCCAGTTTGCATTTGCTTCGACTGAGACCGAGTCGTCCTGGTGGCAGGTTGCTCACTAATGACCAACATGGTTTTCTTCTTTTTCTTCTCTGGAGCCTTAGGCGAGGGAGGAAGATCATCATGATGTGAAAGAGCAGATGACTCTCTAGTTTTTCTTTTCTTAAGTCCTTTGGCGGGGGATTTTTCCTTTCGTATCTTCAAAGATACATCCAAGGGAAGGATTGTGCTGTACAAATTCCTGCCCTGGACCTTGTATCACTCGCGAATCTGAAGGCCAGATGGAAGTTTTCAGCGAAAGTGTTCACCGAAGTATAGAAATTTGCGTATGTATATAACATACGCGGACCTTGAGGAGGGATATTTGGCATGGAGAACACAGCTTTGGTTCCCCTAGCATTGTTGTATCTCCAAGTTCTGGATCCATCAATCAGGTAATCCTTGGCTTGTAGACAAATTGTGGCAATCCCTACATGCAGCTGGTCATAACCAAATTGCCGTGCAAATCAACTTGGCATATATGGTTCCAGATAACAGTCTTCTTCAAACCTGTACACTAAATGAGATGACCGAATCATCTTTAACCATGTAAAAGTGACCTGAGACAGACGGAGTAATGTGGCTTCCAAATCCATGAGCTGTAGAGGAATGGCCTCGTACCCTTAAGGAGGAGAAATACACTGAAACCTCCATCCAGAGCCACGGTTCAACACTAATCTGCATTCGGAGAGTACAGTTAGACTCTATCGGGCATTAGAATAACGCTTGATAAAATCTCCTATGACCGCCCCCATGTCGGGATTCATCAGACTGGGATGATGAAGCAGAAACCATCCGAACAGATATGTATAAGTCATCTCGGTGTGGGGAAAATCTTGTCGAGCCGCCTTGTCATGTAGCATAGCATCAACAAAAGAGCGCAGTCCCGCGTTCAAATGACAAGTCATCGCTGAAAGAAGGTCCATCTTGTAGCCAAATACTAAACGCACAACGGCGAATAGTACACCTCTATGAAATCTATCGACTGCAATGGCTCCAGGAACTACAAACTGTCGCAGCCACAAAGAAACAAAACCCGCCAACTGGGCGTCCTTGGACATGGGTCTGTAATCCTGTCTGAGATAACTCTCAATAGTGGCACCAGCCTTAAATGGATACCAGTCCACATCTAGTATGTTATCTTTGTGCTTGGACTTCTCCATCAGCTTTTCTATATCGCTGCAGCTGAGTGGTTTAAAAAAGCAAGGATCACAAGGTTGGATTTCAATTATCTCATTTTCGAAAACTTGGCCCAAAAATAGATATGGCAGCCACTTGGTCGTATAGCAAGTTCCTGTGGAGGCACTTCTATAGTAGAGAGAGCATATCTTGTAGTGGCACAGAAGCTCCTCAAATATGGCTACCATCTGAGGGTTTTTTCTGCGGACATGATGTCCAATTCTTCATTTGTAGGCATGTATTCTTCATATGGGTTATCACCCATTGGAAGATGAGAGAGATATTTCATCTCGTGGAGAGCAAAACCGATTTCTCCGTGAGGGGTCATAAAGGTGCCGATTCTGTCATTGTATCGCTCAACCAAAGCCAAAAAAATATGAGCGTTTGGATGAATGCCGTAGATAATAGTCCAAATGGCATCATAAAGTTCTATCTCAAGAAGTCTGTCCTTGAATTGGTCTAGAATCCAAATTGCCAAGCTGTTCCACCGCTTCATGTCTGGATTTACTAGACCCCTTTAACGTATGGCTTGATCGGGATACCTTCCTTCAGCTTTCGTGAATGTGTTCGCGAAGATAGGCACTCTGATCGGGAGAAGTAGGGATGAATCTTCTAGAGGAATGCAACTCGGTTTCAAACCTCTCAAATGAGTGCTGTACTTTTCAGAGTTGCTGTAAAATATGTCCGTATTCTGTGGACCCAGTCTATAACAAATCTTTCCTACTCTAGCTTGTTGAATCGGAGTCATGTCCCATGCCATCTGTCTAGGGTAACTAGAGAATTCATATTTGGACAGAGATATGTACCTCGATATTTTTGTGAGATACATAATTCTATTCCCATATTGATAAATTCTCTCTTTTTTGGCCTTCAGCTGAGATGTTTTCTTAATGGCATCTCCAAATAAGAAAGCTGGCCTTTTGTGAATTACATTATCAACACTCTCCAAAGGTTCCTTATTCATTAAACATAACAGAGTGTTATTCTCCTGAGCAACGAGAATAGCCTTTCGAGATTCAGACCATCATAGTGGGGATATATGACATGAGACAGGTCTTTTTTGTATTCTGGGACATTGAAGGAAAAAGCAAACTTTTCAGCATTTGGATCTTCTGTAAGATCAACTACAAGAAGAAGAACAAACAAAAGTTAGCCTCAAAAAGAGTTTGATTCTATAAAACAACATACACACAGGGTGCACGACATCAGTGTTGTGCAACATCTGTGTTGCGCAACATCTGTGTTGTACGACCCGTGTGTGGAACGATATCTGGATTGTACGACATTTGAGTACGTGGCATCTGTGTTGTGCGTGGTCTCAAGTTGTACCAGTTTGACATGTGCAAATTACACAAAGTCAAAATAGTACAAACTCGAAATTGGCACAACACAGTTCATAAAAATGAATAGTGTTCAGACAACAACCAAACCCTAAAAAGGGAAGGTGCAAGTTATGAAGTGTGCCTACACTCTACAAAGATGAGGCACAAGTTGTGCAAATCAAACCAAAGACCCTAACAAGGGTTTGGCTGATATGGTCGATATTTAGTTCATTCTCGAGCAGTCACCTTCCATGGCCGGGTTGGCCGTCTTTCGTCTCGATGGAGGTGGAGCGTATTGAGGCGCTCGTGTTGATAGGGCGCGAGATGAAGGCTCGACAACATCCTTTCCTTTGTTGGTAGCGGATCTCTTGGGCGCCATTGATGCTCGTCAAAGAAGCTCGAGAAGAAGAAGAGGAGATAGGGTTTCGAGAAAATCAACTTTGGTAAAGAATGAAAAGCCCAAAGTGAACTACTATTTATAACTTAAAATATTGCGCAACTTGCGCTTGAGAAACGGAGTTGGTTGAAGAAACAGGCGCAACCTATGTTAGAATATTTCTAATTCAAAGTATTTCAAAATTTTAAAATCTTTCAAATTTAGAAAACTTTGAAAGGGATCTTGTAGAAGCTAAAAATCAAGGGTCGCCATCCATTCAGAAGTTCTATCATCAAGTGGCACCAGGTAAATAGGTTGTGCCAGTCTCAGTTTGCGCCAGAGCCAGGGTGCACGGTGGCACATAGCAGGACTCTTCGAGAAGCTGTAACAGCTATCATCATTTCTGACAATTGACAGCACGAATATCGAGGAAAATCTATTCGAATCCCGCACAACGTGCCGCTCGAAAAGATTTTATCTGTTAGTAATCAATACTGACAGCTGGCCCGTGCAAGTAGTCAAGTGGCACGGGGATTTATCAATAGCAGCACAGTAGATTCAGTTTAAGATGCCAGTTGCTGGGTTACGCCCACGTGCAACCTGACAAAGTTGGCACACTTTGATCAATTTGATGTCCAGAAGCAGGATGACGTGGCACGCATACCACTTATCTCAAAGAATGTGTCCACTATACTGCCCATGACCACGCACATCTCACTTAAACGATGCCACACATCCCACAGTAGTTGAGGAACCGCTCGCACAACTGGACAAGAGGCGTACAACCTGAAGTACGCGCCACCCAGAATAACTACTTAACAGTTATTTCAAGAACTCTATAAATAGAGCTTCAAATCAGTGCCAAGAGATCATCAAGGATCATAATCTCCTGACAAAGTGCTGTTGTATTCTCCAGAGGCTCGTGTCTTCGATATCACATCATCAAAGGGATAAAGTGATCATCTTCTGATCAGATTCCTATAGTTGTACTTCCCCACAATTTATTGTACTCTTGTACGATTCTTTCAAGTTTGTAATAAAACTTTTATTTTTGCAAACAATGTATATTCGAGTGATAGATCATTCTCTGGGTGCCTTCCTAGCGCAGAAGAATAATAAAGTTCAAGAGCAAGCAATCTACTATCTCAGCCGCACAATGATTGGTACTGAACATCGATATAGCTCGATAGAAAAAGAATGTCTAGCCTTGATGTTTGCGGTCCAGAAAATGCGATATTATATCATGGGTCATACCATTCATGTCATCTCTCGAGTCAATCCTCTATGAGTTTTGATAAAAAAAGCCTAGTATACATAATTCTAGACTTGCTACATGGGCGTTACTACTAGCACAGTATGATATGGTCTATGTTCCACAAATGTCTGTTAAGGGCCAAGCCTTAGCTGACTTCCTGGCTGCTCATCCAATTCCTGAAACTTCTAAACTATATAAAGAGATTTCAGAAAAAACTCTTGAGTCCAATAGGATCTAAGAAAGAATACTTGCTTGGCGTCTATTCTTCAATGGTGCATCTAGAATTGGACGTAACAATATTATTGTCGTCGGAGTTGGAATCGTTCTCGTATCTCCTGAAGGACTAGCCATTCAAAGACCTTATTCTCTGAATGAGCCATGTTCCAACAATGTTGCTGAATATAATATTCTACTCATCGGTCTCCAATTAGCTAAACAATTGGATATCGAATATCTAGAAGTATACGAAGACTCTATACTAATTGTCAACCAGGTTAGAGGCACGTATAAAGTTCGGCATCAATATATCATCCCATATCAGGAAGCAGCAGTCAAACTGGCTACATCCTTCAAAGCTTTCTTTATTGAACATGTACGCCGAGCATGCAATACAGAAGCTGATGTACTTGCTAATCTGGCAGCCGTATTGGCAATTCCTGTGAAAAGATAACAGTTGATTGTCATCACTAATAGGGAATTATTCTGTGTCGAGAATAATTTAAATATTGAAAATTTCAATTCGGTCGAGATTTGCACTACTAGCGAAGACTGGAGAGCTTCCATCATCGACTTCACGGTATATGATATATTGCCCGAAGATCCTAAAGAAGCTACGATAATTCGTCGTCGATCACTCCGATTCTATTAGAATCACTCCTCCAAGACACTCTACCGTCGATCATTTGACTGTATGCTCCTACGTTGTTTTGCGGGCGATGAAGTAAAATAGATACTACGTGAAGCTCACGATGGTGTCTGTGGTACACACCAACTTGGTCCCAAGCTTCAGGATCAGATCCGACGTATGGGATATTACTGGCCCACCATGGTAGCAGATGCAATTGAACATGCAAGAAAATGCAAAGCATGTCAAATTCATACAGATTTCATACATCAACCATCAGAGTTCTTGCATCCTACTGCAGCATCTTGGCCCTATGAAGCTTGGGGTACGGATGTCATTGGTCCTATCAATCCACCATCATCTCGAGGGCATCGATTTATCTTAGCCATTACCGATTATTTTTTGAAATGGGCATAAGCTATATCCTTAGCAGAAGTCAAGACAAGCAGTTTTATCAGCTTTATCAAGCATCATGTGATTTACAGATTCGACGTTCCTCGCTGAATCATCCATGACAATAGACCTCAATTCGTCAGTCAGACATTTACTCGATTCTGTGATGACAATCAAATCAACAATATCGCTTCTACAGCATATAATCCTGCAGCTAACAGTTTGGCTGAAACGTTCAATAAAATAATCATCAAGCTTCTGAAGAAGTTTGTTTCTACCAATAAACAAAACTGGAGCAAAAAGCTTAGAGAATGTCTATGGGCATACCGTACTACCGTATGCACCCCGACTGGTTATACACCTTTTTCTTTGGTCTATAGATGCGAAGCTGTCTTGTTGTTGGAAATTCAAATTCTTTCTTTAAAGATAGCTATTGCCAACGAACTCACGGTTGAAAACTATGATCATCTTCGACTTTAGGAGCTTGAAGTACTTGAGGAGAAGCGGCTACTAGCTCAACAACACATTGAGTTATATCAAGCCCGTATCTTGAAAGCCTTCAATCGTAAAGTTAAAGTATGAGCATTTCAAAAAGGCGAGCTGGTCCTTACTGTTAGACGTCCTATGACTATGAAACACATGAACAAGGGCAAGTTCAAACCAAAGTGGGAAGGTCCCTACTTTGTAAGCAAAGTTTTCTCAAACGGAGCTTATCAACTAACCGGGATGGATGACCAAATTGCTATGATGCATATCAACGGAAATTCCTCAAGAAATACTATGTTTGAAAGTGTGTACTATACTTCTTAGAAGCACAGAAGAATAGATCTCTCATGCGCTCTCCAAACTTATGACATATTCTTCCAACTCGAGCTTGTTGGAAGGGAGTCGAGTCCCAGGACATCTTCCTTGGGTAGCTGGCATGATCATACCGAAACAAGGACAGACTCCTTGTCATTTCAGGGTGATATACCAATGAGTTCCCCCTCAAGAAAGCTCGAAACTCTTTTTTTGATTTTGGCTGAGAATTGTATCTATGGCCTCTCCAAAGAGGAAATATGGTTTTTTGTGAGGAGTCTCATCTGTAGTCAGGAAAGGAGTACCGTTCATAAAGCACAGCAGAGTCCTGTCTTCTTGATTTTCTAAAAGAGTTCGTCTAGAATATGGTCTATCATATTGCGGGAAATTGACATGTGAAAGATCTTCTTGGTACTCTGACACCCGAAAGGCAGAGTCTAGGACTTCAGCATAAGGGTCTTCTCTCAGTCAACTGCAAAAGAAAGCAAAGAGTTAGAAATTACTAAAGATCGTTCTTATTAAGAACTCATATGTGATTATTTAACTCTTTGCCAATCATGAATGGCACATAGCACATAAAGACAATCCTTATACAAATATGACAATTCTCTATTCGGTTTATAATTTGTGCATGACATTGGTCAGATGCTTGGCGCATGCATCCTGACTTATTTAATTTGTGCAGCATGACAATACGCGCATCATGGCACATGGCGCATGATATCCTGAGAATGCATGATTTAGTCTAACACTCTGAAAAGAGGCAGTTGACGTTAGATTTAGTTGTGCACCGCGCGAATGGCGCGAGTCAACAGTTCTTTTTCCTCGATGGTGTTTTTTACCTTCAAGCGCAGGGTTGGCTTCTTCGCCTCTCGTTGATGGCGCCACATACTGCGGCACCATCAATGGTGGTACGTGCGATGAAGTTTCGATTACTTACCTGCCTTTCTCGACGGCAGATTTCTTGGGTGCCATTAGAGCGGATGGAAAAAGCTTTGAGAAGTTTAAGAGAAAGAAGAAGGAGTTCAAAAATAACAAATCTCTAAAGAGTCACTTTTCTCTCTCATTAAGGGTCTATTTATAGCCTAAACTAAAAATGTAACAGTCGCGCCAATCGCGTACAAAATTTGGGTCAGTTGGGATTCTGTGGTTCGCCAAATGCACGATATCGCTTCTTGTTTAAAGTATTTCAAATTTTAAAACATTTAAAATTTAAAAACTTTGAAGGGGGTCTTGTAGAAGCTTAAAATCTATCAAAATATTATTATGTGCCACTCACAGAAAGAGCCAGATTATATCTACCAGGTAGCACTGGAGTTTAGTTGGCGCACCACTTCATATGGCGCTCTGCTTCACATGGCACTGGCCGTCATGTGGCAGTCTTCATGGAGAAGCTAAACGGTTGCCATCATGACTGACAACACGTCAGTCGAAAAAAATCTCCTCAAATCCTGAGCGCACAGCGCTCAAGAAGAATGGCCAGAGTCATCATTATGACTTTTGTCGTTTATTGTGCGCCATAAAAAGTTGGCACGAAGTAGCCAACAATTCCTAGATTGAAATATTAAGTAATTTTTCAACGGATGGCGTCGCGCTATTCATCAGTATGTGCCATTTGATCAGTTATCATCCAAAAGTAGTTAGATGATGTGGCGCGTATGCCACAATTCTCGAAGAACGTGTGTCACGACCCGTACCCAGTATTTGGGCATGAATCGTGGGCACGCCCAACCTTCGCCGCAATATCGATGGTAGAACGCTGTAACAATAATGATGAACAACCACGCAATATAAATACGCTCCCTTTGGGAGACAACAACACAAGATCACAACTCAGCTCTAGATAAAATAGTGGAAATATAGCTAGTATCAGAATATGAATGTATGATATCAATAGATAAGTAAATCCGAACTACACGTCTCAGAGTCAATATCAATATCCACTACAATGTCTCAAGCTAACTAAAGAATATTTAAACATGTGTAGCGGAGTCTGATGCATCGAACTCCTCCTGAAAGGCAAAGTTTGTCTCGGCTATATCTCCCATGTATGGACCAAACTAGTCAGGGCACAAGTCCTCATCACAATCATCTAAAAATATTGGGTTATCCAGTCAGGATAGAACGAGTACAATTCTTTGCATGCAGTTCCAATATATATTAATGACTATAAAACAGGGGTTAGTTACTAAATACATTATGAGAAAAACATGGTAATATACTGAGCAAAACATACATGGAAATATAAAAGAAATGAAACAAGGAACCCTAGCTATCTAAGTATGTTGAAGTACCTCTTTCGATATGTGATCAGGTTGGTCCACTACACTGCACGGGCTACACGGTCTACATTGTATGAAAATAAAGCATGGGCTACACGGTCTACATTGCATAAAATAAAGCACAAGCTATATGGTCTACTTTGCATGAAAATAAAGCACGGGCTATACGATCTACATTACATGAAAGTAAACACGGACTACGGGATGGATCACATATCTACTCGGTACTTCCCCTTCCCGATATGACAGACATGAAGCATAGTAAGGTATAAAAGATAAATACATGATGTGATATCCGTGTGACGAGCGTGTCAAGAATCTAATATTAAACAACTAACACTGAACTATAATAAATAACAATATCGAAAACAAACAACAAAATATACTCGCCTGTCGTCCTGAGCTGCTGATATGGGTCACAATCCGTATCTCGGTCCAAGTAACCTATTTTATACATACATACTGATCAATACCTGACATTAAAGGAAATGAACCTGTTATAACTATTCTATTTACTTTGGTTTATGGGTGGTCGAAGTAACCTACTTAGGCTTTTATTTGTAACCTAGGACTCTTGTATTTATTAAAGGTGGCCCTTACCCATCCTGCAAGGGTGAATTTACTAATAGTTTGGTATTCCCTCTTCTTACTAGTTCCTCTTAGTCTCTATTGTTTCACAGTCTTTAAAGGTCTCATGCCCCATGTGACAAATTAATATAGGAGTGTCATCTTGGGTTATCCACTGTTACTTACATCTGTTACACCTAGATAGTCTACATAGTCTTAGTACTTCCTTACCCTGTGTGCACCTGCAGAGTCTTCTATAATATATATATATATTGAATCCCCCTTATTTTATTTCAGAAAGGCTCAAAATGCCGGAGCCTGTACAAGTATACTCCTAGGCACAAAATGTCGTAGCCTATACAAGCATACCAACAAAACCTGAAGATCGGATTAGAAGAGAAGAGAAACCCAAAAGTCTGTCTGGCCATGCGAACATATGTCCCTGATCTTACGGCCCCTCCCAAATAATCTTGTCGGCAGAGTACTGGTGGCCCTCATATCTCGCCTTGTTACGATTCTTCCATATGACCCACGTTGCAGCTGCCGCTACGATCTGGTGTCCGTATAAAATGGAGGCCCAGCCAGTCAAGAGATCGTAGAAGCACCCGCCTCCCTGAGCTTGTCTGTAACGCTGGGACAGTACTCTCCAGACCTTGACGGGTAGTTCCCTCTGACAGAGGATGTGGTCGACAGTTTTCGTCTGACGCTTCGAGCAGCAATTGCATGCAGAAGCTAAGCTGAATCCAATAGTGTGCAGATTCTCATCGATGGGTAACTTCTTTCGAAAGGTTCTCCAAAGAAGGATGGACCACTTCTTGGGGATGCAAGTCTGCTAGAAGGCGGCGATGATCGGAGAAGGCGTCCCACGACCGTGGGCCACTTGTCTGGCCGAACGCATTGAAAACCCGCCCGAAGGTTCGGCCGACCACCGTAGCTCATCTACTTCGGTACCAATCTTCAGACCTCATCGTCAAATGCAATCTTGAGCCTCATCTCTGGCCTAATCCCGGACCTTGCCCTAATTCCAGTCATTTTCATAGGAGTCCCATAAGTCCTTGATCCTGCTGTTTCCCCTGGTCGTCGGAAGGCTGGGGAGCAAGGTGTCTCCAGCCCAACATTCTAGGAAGGTCGAGGATTCTCCATCGCCCAAATGAAGGCGTATCACCGGTTCGGCAATAGTGCGCCCGATGAGGATACGTCACCACACCGTAGAGGATCTGCTGTTGTGGATGGCCTGTGACGAGTGAATGTGCTTGAAGTATCTGGCCTTCATGAATCTAGCCCATAAATTCTTACTCGTACGAAGCTTCCACCATAGCTTCATCGAGAAGGCATCAGTAATATGAGAAAGTTTTACGAAGCCCATGCCCCCTTCCTCGGTGGGCCTAGCCATGGTGTCACAACTTGTCCAATGATGCTTGACGTGGTCTCCTTTGTGCCCCCAAAAGAAGTCTCTAAGAATGCTTTCAATCGAAGAGAGCACCTTCTTGGGAGGGGAGCATGCTGCCAGGGTATATATGGGTATGGATGTGAGAACATGTTTGATGAGGATCATCTTGCCGCCTGGGGATAAGGTTGCGTTGTGCGACCCCTTCAGTTTTCTCCTGATTTTGTTAATCAATTCATCAAAAATGCCGACGTTAGATTTACCGTACACGAGGGGACATCCGAGGTATTGGAACCGAGGGTGTTCAATGGGGAAAGATGTGATATTGGAGATGCTAGTCACGTTCTCTCTCTCTCTTAATGTTGTGGTGGGCATAGATGACACTCCTGACGGGATTGACCTTCTGACCAGAGCAAGAGGAGTATCTTTAGAGGGTGTTATAGACCACATCCAACGACCCGACATCCCCGGATGTGAAGATGAGGATATCGTCAGTATATGCCAGGTGGGTGATGATCGGGCAGCCGCTGGCAGTATAAAAATACTGGAAGTTCGGGGTGCAAGCCAAATTGTTCAGATTTTTGCTCAAGGCATCCGCCGTAATGATGAAGATGGTGGACGATAAGGGGTCTCCTTGCCTGACGCCGTGGCATGATTTAAAGAATCTGTCAGCTTTTTCGTTGGTAACCGTTGAAAACTACGAGTTGATGATCGATCTCCACACGATATTGGTCCAGCTTTCCGAAAATCCAAAGGCCCTGAAAACCCAGATCATGAATTGCTAATCCAGCCTGTCATAAGCTTTTTTTATGTCCAGTTTGATCACAATGTTGCCACCTCTAGCAGGAACATTCATGCAGGTGATTAACTCTTGAGCTAGCATAATGTTATCCTGGATGTTGTTGCTTCGGACGAAGCTACTTTGCTTCTCAGAAATAATCTTAGGTAGAAAGTCTGACATACGGGAGACGATGATCTTGTTGGTGAAGGTGCACAGACTGATGGGGCAGAAGTCACGAAAAGTCTCTGGGTTATCTTTTTTCGGGATGAGGATCAGGTTGGCGGAAGAAATGGCTCTGGGGTAAGTAGCTCCCTGGAAAAAGACAGTTACCGCTTCATGGATGTCTTTCTTGATTATATCCCAGCACTCTCGAAAAAAACCCCAAAATTCGTCTGGTCCTGGCGTACTGTGTGCATCGAAGGCCCAGACCGCGTCTTTCACCTCCGGCTCGGATGGAGTGAGTTCCAGCTGGATGTTATCGGTGTCATTTATGAGGTAGGGGATCAGCCAGAAAGTTGTCTCTGTGAACCCTTTCTTTGGTGAACAGCTGAGAGTAGAACTTAGCGGCAGCCACTTGGATTCCCCGTTGGTTATTGATGATGTTACCAGATTCATCGTCGATCTGATGGAGGGTGAGTTTCTGTTTACGACCGTTGGCACAGGCACGAAAGTATGCCTTGTTTATGTCCCCCTCGCTGTCCCATTTAAGCCTCGTTTTCTGTTTCCAAAAGTCTGTTTCTACTTTCAGCCGAAATTTGAGAATAGCTTTGGTGAGGTTAAGGGCGATCCTGGCTGCTGGCGATCGGTCTGTCGTGAATAGGGCCTCGGCACGAGTGAGATCATCTTCGGCGACACGAACGGCCTGAAAAATATCCCCATACGCATGTTTGCTCCAAGCCGTAAGGGCTTTCCTTGTCGCCTTAAGCTTGTTGGCCACCCTGATGAGCGGGTCGAAGGAACCTGTGTGGTTCCAAGATTCCGTAACAACGTGCTTGAATTAGGGGTGTTCGCTCCAGAAGTCGAGAAAATAGAAGTTCTTTTTAATCTGACTGGAGGTGCTTTTAATTTCAACCAATAGGAGAGCATGGTCGAATTCGGTGGCATTGAGGTGAGATAGTTTGGAGATGATCCCCATTCCATGCCAGAGGGTGTTCGTGAGGGCCCTATCTAGGCGGAAGTATTGCCGGCGGTCACCTTCCTGCATGTTGTACCAGGTAAACGTATTACCTGTGAACTGGAGCGGAGAGAGGTTGGCATTAAAAATGAAGTTGTTGAAATCTTGCAGGGCCGTATGGGGGAGGAGGGTGGCCGCCAGACTTCTGCTCTCTACAGGTGATAGCATTAAAGTCCCTAATACAAAGCCAAGGTAGGTTAATGTGGTTGAGGTGGATGTCGAGGAGGTCGTTCCAGAGCTGTTTGCGTTCGGCAATGTCACAGCTGCCGTGAACCGCAGACAAAATAGCACGTTTGGGGAGAAATAGGTGTTCCATCCAGCATGAGAGAGCCTACCTTGAATCCTGGATAACTCCGATCTTGATATCCGTCGAGCAGAGGATCCAAGTGTCATAGTTGCCTGTAATGGCAGTATTGAATCCTAACTGCTGCTGGATGGTTTTGATTTTCTTGGGGGGATCTTGGGTTCTAGAAGGATCAAGATGTCAATCTTGTGGAGTTTTTTGAGGCTAGTAAGTCGCCTCATGGTGGATTTGTTCGCCAGGCCTCGACAATTCCATGAGAGGATGTTAAGCATTAATGCTGTTGGTTAGGGTTTTTTTTGTTCGCTTGGCTGCGAATCTGGTGTGCATGATCGACGACTCAGTGGCTTACATTTTATTTATTTTTTTGGTGTTGAAGGTTGCCATCGCTACCAAGGAGTTGTCAAGGATTGGTTCCTCAGCTGTGATGGAGGGGGTGTCCATTTCTAGTTCGAGCCTTTCTCCAGTGGAATCCAGGATGGCCTCTCCAGGAGGGATAATGAGGGTGTCTTCTGTGCATCCGAATAGTTCTTCTGCTGACTTGAGGGGAAATCCTGCAGCCATGACCTGTTGTCCTCTAAGGACATGTTCTGGTCCCAAGATCGCTAGGGCTTCATCGACGGTGACCACATCGCTAGAGGGATGACTGATAGAGAGCTCGGTTGGGACTGTTAGGGAGTCTTGGGAGGATTCCGTAATAGTATCCACATGGATATCTCTGGATGATACCATCTCTGAGCTCGGTCCAAGGGACTCGTAAGAGTCTTCGAGGACAGCGAGCGCCTGAGAGGGCTCAGTGGCTTCTGGGTCAAGGGCATTGAACTGATTGGAGAGGGAGAGGGATGGGGTGGTGCTATAAACCATTGCTGTACCAGGGGAGGCGACCTTGACTGGCGAGCCTTCATAGTCATTGAATCTAATGTGGGTGTTCGGAAGCAGAAGTAGGGGGAGTTGTAGTTGCGGTTGTTGATTTTTGCCGACTTTCACAGCGACGTCTTTCCGAACTGTTTTCCTCTTGAGCTCTGGGTGAAGGCGGAAATAGTATTCTGCTAGGTATTCTTGTAAATGGCATATTTGTAGAAAATGATGTGGTTGTCGTAGACTATTTGCTGGGTGTGCGTCTGGTTGTCTAGCTCAAAAAAAATGTGATTGGAGGGCTCGTTGGTGAGATTGAGTTCCACACAGATTTTAGCATAGTGAGCTTTAGTAAGGTTGCTTGTTTCTTCTGCTATGGCCACATATGTCCCGAAAGAGTTGGCGATCCGTTTAAGGGCCGCGAGAACGAAGCAGATGAGGGAAAGGTTGGGAAGGTTCATCCGGGCGGCAACCATCGCTGAGTCTTCTTTGGTATTAAAGTCCGCTGACTACTTGATAATCTTTATCTGATGGGAGTCAATCCTACCAGTGCCCTTGGACCACACGATCCTGTGGTCAAGCTCGAAGGAGAGGTGTAGCAAAATATGCCTTGGGTCCAGTGGTGCAATCCTGTATTCCGTGGGAAGCCGCCAACTGGAAATAACCTCTTTAACCCGATCAAGTTTCGGGCAATCGGAGGATAATTTGAGGAGGAAAGTATGGGGTAAGGAGATAGAAAGAAATGACAGTTCCTGATCTGAGAAGGGGACCTTAGGTACAGGGGATTCCATAGGGTACACCACATTAGGTAGTAGAACATTGGGGAATAGGAAACCCTTCTTGACTGTTCGGTCCGGGCGAAGCTTGTCGGCATAAGAAGGCATCGGGACACCAGACGAAGAGGGGGTAGCCAGGGCACTGTAGATGGGGGGCACCACAGATGAGGTCTGGGAGGGCAAAGCAACAGCCAGCCTGGAAGCCGGATCCGGGCGGGGGCTTCGGGGCCTCTAGGGAGGGGAGAGAACGGGAGGAGGGGGCAGGACGGAGGGGAGGTTGGGCTCGTCAACAAGGAGGAAGGCTCGAACTGGAGGGCCGGGTCCCGCAGGCTAGGCCCAAGAGTAAGATGGTCAGCTGGGAGCTCGTGACCTGGAGCAGATGACGATCCCAGATTGGGGAGACGGGCGACAGCAGGGCCGGGCGACGAGGCGATGGAGCCTGCACCAACTGGGACGTCCGTAAAACAAAGGGACGTGCCTGCCGCCCCCGAACCCGGAAGCGATGGAAGGGCGCTCACGGGGGGGAGGGGGAGGAAAAAGCGCCCGAGGGGCCAACATACGATGACTGGGCAGGAAATGCGCCTGCGGCGAAAGAGGGCCCAGCGGTCGAAGAAGCGGCCGAAAACCCAGCCCGTGAAGGCGGCGGGAGCTCCAAAACGGTGCCCATCTCCGGGGGAAGGGGCCATGCGCCCACTACATGGGAATGGGGCCATGCGTTCACACCGAAAGGAAGAGGCCATGCGCCCACTACAGGGGAATGGGGCCATGCACCCACTACAGGATGGGACCATGCGCCCGGAGTTGGAAGGATGGGCCATACGCCCGAATCCGATGGAAGGGGCCAAGCGCTCAAAGCCGAAGGGGGCCATGCGCCTAACTGGGGAGGGGCCATACACCCAACTGGGGAGGGGGCCATGCGCCCGAGTGGGAAATAGGCCATGCGCCCAAAGCAGCCTGGCCAGCAAGAGAGGCATGGGCAGTGATAGGGAGGGGCTCTGCGCCCAAATGTGAAGGGGCAGTACTAGGCCCCACACGAAAGTGGTCCGCAGCTGCACACCGGGATTCTCCCTCGTTGAGCGCAGGGCTCGAGGTGAGAACCGTGGGCAGGAATTCAAAATTTGAAAACTATGGGCGGGAAACCAATATTCCCGAAAGCAACTCTGGCACAGAGGCCGGAGCGCCTGCGCCGTGCCAGATCCACGAGGGAGGAGGGTTGGCCTCAAGGGTGGGGGAGGAGATAGGGATTTCGGTGGGAGCGGAGAGCACAGGGCTACGCCAGGCCGCCGGGGGGAGGGAGGCAGCAGGAGGATGGGACGACGAGGGGGGAGGGTGGACGAGGAGGAGGTGGAAGGGGTGGATGGAGGGTAGGAGAGGTGGACGGTCGACGGTGGTGGGTGAGCGGAGGCGGAGAAATAAGAGGGCCGCGAGGGGGGCGATGGGGAGGACCGCCCATAGAACGCTAGGAGGTCGGGGAGGAGGGCTATGGGGGGAGGCCGAGGAAAGGAGGAAGGGGAGGAGGGGGGCCTCCGAACGCCCGGTAGCGGCGGGTAGGGAGCTCCAGCTGGAGAGAGCTCGCGGAAAAGAGGAGCAGTACCATTTTATATCTTTGGGTCTTTACCTTTACAAGTGACACATGATATATGGTATCAGTTCGCTTGTTCGACCAAAGCAAGACTCCTCATGAATCCTGTTATGACCCTTTCATATATTTTCTAGTTTTAGCTTTCTGTATATTGTTTAGTCCAACAATTTTTGGTATTAGGCTCAATTACTTAGTTATATCCTACAGAAACAAAGTAGAAGTACATCTGTGCAATGGATATCTTAGTTGTTTCAAATCCCCTTTCCCCTCTTTATAGCCTTAAGAAGTACAGGTAGAGGATAAGAAGCAACAGTAGTAATATTAGCAATTGTAACTCCACTTTTCTAGATTGAGTTTTTCTTCTATGATTTAATTAAGATTTTTATTTACTTTTGATTTTCTTGACTAGTCATTAATTATCATTAATGATTTTCTAATTATTTTAAATCCTTCTAATTATTAAGAATTGTTAATTATAATTCTCTAAAATTTTCTATTTAAATTTATTGATTAAATCATTAAGGATTTTTACTAATCCTTTATTACTTCTTTCAGCCCAAATCCCTTGGGTTTAATTAGCCCCAACCCAATTAGTTCAGCCCAACCATTCTCTTATATTTCAGTAATTATTCAGCAGCCTGGCCCAATCAGTTCAGTCCAACCATTCTCTTATATTTCAGCAATTATTCAGCAGCCTTGGCCATCCCTTCTTTTGGGTCGCAGATCCACATTGGATCCAAACCTCTAACCTATATCCATTAACCCGGATCCATTTCAAACTATATAACCGTTATTTTCAAACATCCTCTTCCCCATTTCTTTCCCTCCTCTATTACTGATGCTGTTGGGAACCGACAACGACGACGACGGCGACGGAGACGGCGACGCCGAGAAGACTCCAGCCTCCTCCAGAAGCTTCTCCTCCAACGGTCTAACTGTCTCCACCACTCCGTCGCTGCCCGCCTAACCGCCTCGCCGTTTCCCGACCTGCCCGTGCAACCGCCTGCCCGCTCGACCACCGCCTATAAATTGACCCCGAGACCCCTCCTTCTTTATCACTCTCTACTGCGGCGAAGCCCTGCCAAAATCCACTATCGTCTCCTCTTTCTTCTTTCTTGTCGAGCCCAGCCATGGCGGTGGTCATCATTCCAGTGGTCGACGTTGATGGCAACGTACGACTTTATTGGTGATCGAGTGGCGTGAAGTCTCTGATCAGCGAACTCCGCGGTGGCTCGGGCACGCCTATTCTTCGACGATCGGTTGGTAAGCATAAGTTCTTCGTCCTTGCAAATTCTTGGAACATTGAATTATTTTACTGTGTTAGCGGGATATTTCTGGGTTGATTCATGAATGGATTTTTGATTGATTTCATATTTCTTGATCTCGATTAGTTTGTGGGTGAATTCTTGATTATTCTCTCCAATTTGGAGTTGATCCAATTCGATTTGAACTCATAATCCTTCTTTCTTTTCACGTGCGCCACCTGTTTGATGAATTGCCTGAACCAGAACTCTGTAGAAGAATTGGACACGCGGAGCTGTCGTGTCGACTTCCGAAGACACGACGAACCTTCCTCGAGCTCAGGTATGCTCCTGTCCTTCGTCTCCTCTTTATGAATGCTGAGTAGAACCTTCGCGTTGCCAGTAGTGACCGGCTGTGAGTTCTGTTCTCTGTCAGCCTAGATTCGTGTTGAAGGAGGACACGAATCGACAGAGGACATAGAGTTTCACTGCGGACACGAGTCTTGATGGACACTGACGGTAGATAGGGGATTGGTATCAGAGTTATACATTGTGGAGGGATCGGTTTTGCACTTGGGTTAGATTGGATTAATGGGCCTGTAGGCTAGCCGTTGGGATAATTTCTTCTATGTAGCAATTTGAATATCAGTGGGGCTTAGTATATTAAATTTCAGTAGAGAATATGATGAGCCCAGAGTAGACTTAAACCATTTTAGCCTATTAGAACCCATATGTTTATTTTGAGACAATGAATGGATGCCTGGGAAAATGGGCTTTGGTTATAGAGTTTTGATACATTATAATGGGCTGGTCATTGGACTGTGGTATTAATAAGAAAAAAAGGTTAGTGGCATGTAGCCATTGAAATACTGGGTATGACCAGACTTTTTAAGTTTTCATAGAGTTGTTTGGGCCATAAGTTTATGTTGTTTTTAGTAAAAAGTTTGGATTGGAATATTGAGTGTGGGACTCAGGCTACTTGGTAGTATTGAGAAATGGGGTTCATATTAATGGAGATTTATGAAGTTTTAATAGGAAATTCTTTATTGGATTCTATTAGGTTTTGGACTCGGAGCAATATTGGACAAAATCCTGGAACCAAGGCAAGTACATGTACTCAGTATTACTATCATTGTATGCATTGCACTCACACTTGTTATCGTGTCATTTATTTTACTTGTTCTCGATTGATTGCTTGTATTGTTTCTCGTGTCGGGTGGGGGACATGTGATTGACTAATATAGGACAAATATTGCCTGATAGCATACTCCGTATGCCTGAGTCCATTTCGTGCGTGACTGATAGCATTGTCGTCAGACATGTCTGATTATTGCGTAACTGATAGTATTGTCGTTAGACATGCCTGATTATTGATTGACTGATAGCATATTTCATATGCCTGATTACATATTAGTCTCCACATGTTGATAACGTCCAATTGCACATGTACACGTAGCTAGTGTATATTTTATTCACATTGTTTCTATGTCTTTCAGTCATATTGATATACCGTTCCATTTATCTTCATATTGAGTTTTATTGAGTTATATTGTACTTTGCTCCTTTCCTGACTGGATCGTTGATTACAGGTAAGATGGATCTTAGATTATCATTCATGGCTATCATTGGAGCTTACTTGATATTGAGATATTAGTTTCATGTTTAGGGATTTATTAAGTGTATTTGATTATATATTGTTGTTATATCATTTATCTTTTACCAGCTTTGTACCCGGACATTCATGTATAAGTTGTACTAATTATATAGTGGATTGCTGTGATGGTTAGTATAGATTCCGTGATTAGATGCTGTGATGAGATACTCTTGTTATTGATGACTAGACGGCTCACTATCGTTGTCAACGACAGTGTAGGTCGGGCATGTATCGGCTTGTACCCGATTATTTGGGTGCGAGGCGTGACATGTTTTAGTGGTGGCCCATGCAGGTCTCTATCTAATGGTACTTAGGATTAGAGTGCCATTGGAAGCCTGCAGAATTAGGAAACTCATCACAGCATAGGACCGTTATCATATTGCTTACTTTTCTGTCTTTTAACACACACAGTACACCTACGAGTCACTGATGGTTCTCCTCCTACAATTCTAGAGATGGCCAAAGGAAGGAAGGAACCTCATTCGCGAGGTCGCACTCCGAGTGTAGCCCATTCCGAGAGAGGATCATCTGCCCTACCTATGGTAGACCCAGAGCGCTCCGGTACCCACGTATCACCCGTCATGAGAGCTTTTTCCCGACATTCCATTAGTTCTATGAGGGGCACCCAGATGCATGAGCTAGTTCATGGGCTATTGGAGGCCCAGAGAGCCCAGATCCAGAGTTTGTTGGATGCTCAGAGGGAGCAGACAACTATATTGCTGGAGGGTATTGAGAGATTAGTTAGCCCACTCTTACCACCAACCCCACTTTCCTATACTACCGCTCCACCGACATCTCACATTCCACCTCCACCGACTACCATACCGACTCCATCACACATTCCACCTCCGCCATACGCTCCACATCCATCATATATTCCACCTCCACCACTCACCCAGGCTCCTGTACAGCCTACTACCACCACTTTTGTTCAGCCTGAGCCTATTTCTTTCATTCTGCCTCCCATCTATACTCATGCTTCTCCTACTTATACTCAGACTACTCCCACCCACCATCAGAGAGAGGGGTCTATCCTAGACTTTAAAAGGATGGCACCTAGAGAGTTCCTTGGGACCGAGGGTATACTCTACGCCGATGAGTGGCTAGAGGATATAGAGAGGGTGATGAGACTATCTAGGCTGCCGGAGGACCTCAAGGTGGAGGCAGCCGGCGTGCAGATGCATGATTTGGCACGTACTTGGTTTAGGAGCGAGCCTCAGCTCGCAGTACCTAGATTGACTTGGGATCAGTTTGTGGAAATCTTCAAGGAGAAGTTTTTCCCAACAGTAGCTAGAAAGGCTTTGGAGCGCTAGTTTCAGACTCTTGAGCAGGGGACTCATTCGGTTGATGAGTACACGACAGAGTTCGGACGGCTTAGTCGATTTGCAGAGGGTAGAGCCCGAGATCCAGTTGTGAGAGCCACGAGATTCAGGCAGGGTTTGAGCCATGAGCTTCGTTACTTAGTCATGGCTAACGAAGCAACTACTTATGCAGGGATGGTCGCCGTTGCTCAGAGATTGGAGATTGATCTGAGCCTCCGACCCAAGAGAGATCGTGACATTAGTGGAGGAGGTAGCCACTCGGAACCACCCAAACGTCCCAATAACTAGCAGACAAAGACCTTCACACCCCAGCCTCCTCAGGAGACACAGCAGCAGCAGCAGCAACGACCAGTTCAGCAGCCTTGTGGATTTTTTTAGAAGATGGGCCATACCTGGCAGGTGTGTAGGGAGAGACTTGGACAGTGCCTCATCTGTGGTACAGCTGATCATCAGGCTAGGGGATACACCATTACTCGTACAACAGCAGGATCTTCAGGACTTCCACAGCCAGAGGGACGTGTCTACCTTATGACAGAGGAAGGAGCAGAGGCTATTCCGATTCCTGACGACGACTAGAGACCGGAGGCATTCTTGCATAGCTCGTATAGCTGGAGCAGATCGTGGGTCATCATTTCCTTTGTGACTCTTTCTAGCATCTAGACTTTCCTTGTTGTTTCATATTCGAGACTTGTTTCTAAAGTCTCTGTATTATTTTATATTGGCCACTTGTTTAATCCTTGTTGTCTCTTAGTACCTAATAAAACTACTTGTTCACTTCCTATCATGACTTTGACTGCTAAGAATTCATTTTGAATCTTCATAAATCCTTGGAAATCTTTTGGATAAGGTTGAGAAATATTCGATGAGCTACTATGACATAGCAGATGTGCACTGCAGTCATTTACCTGGATTATGGAAATTAAAAGTTCATTGCAGCCAGCTGTACACTGGCGAGGCATGGACACTAAGTTGAAGTATGTCACCCTCATTTTCCGTATTTCCTGTATTTCGTATTTGTACTCGTAATTTGATTTTGGCCCGTATTTTATTTTTTCGACTTGTGGATTTGGTTTCTCGTGAATGGGTTTTGGACCATGGCTTGGTTTTATTTTGTGGAGTTGGTTTGGTTTGGTTTGGTTCATCATGAGTGGAACACCTTAACCTATTCTTCACCCTCATTCCACCACAACCCACCATCATAAATCCCCACCTACTTTTCTCTCTTCTCATAATTTTCATTTATTTCTTCTTCTTCTTCCTTCCTCTACACAACACCATCACCTATAGGCAAGTGCACCTTGCCACCACATGAGAACCACTTTTTATTTGTCCATTAGCTAGATTAGGCCATGGAGATTAGCTTTAGAACTTGGCATTTTGTGATTTGGAGTTCCCATTGTTCTAGATCTAGGTTTTTACTATTTTCGGATTTGCATGATTTTGATCTATTTAACTTGGATTTTAGTTTGTTTTGATGCTTCCATGTGGAAGAGAATTTAATTTTACTCAAGTTAGAGCCTTGAAAATCTAAATTTCGTTTTGATTTGATCAAGTTATGAAGTTTTGAACTTTGGAGTTCTTGGAGTCTTCTTCTCGGCCTGGAGAAGAAGACAGCAGCCTGCGCTCTTTAGCGCAGTACTGGATTGTGCATCCCCCTTGGCCAGTGCTCTTTAGCGCAGCGCCGACCGCGCATCTTGTCTCTTGGCGAACTGCGCTCAACCCGAGTGCGCATGGATTCTTGCGCAGTCTGCTCATGCGCAATCTACCCCTGCGCAGTTCACTCCTGCGCAGTCTGTTCATGCGCAATCTGACCCATGCGCCATCTGCCCCTGCGCACTTGGCACCCTGCGCAGCTGACACCTGCGCAATCCAAACCCCTGACCCCTCGCGCAATCCATTGGCTCTTGGAGTTTTGGTTTTATATCTCTAAGCTTGGCTCTTCTATAGCCCTGTATATTGATATTTTATTAGATATTTTACGCCAATTTTATATCCTTACGCCTTTTGTCATGAACTTGATTTTACTTAATATGTTTGGAATGACTATTGTACATGGCATGGTATGACCAGGAACTAGCATAACACGACAGTGACCCGTAGTGGTGCACTCCTGACATGACCAACTTGACCTGATAGTGGCCCGTCGTGGCGCACTCCTGACAAGTACCCTGACATGATTAATCTTGATACTTGATAACTTGATAGTGGCCCGTGGCGGCGCACTCTTGACTTGTACCTGACCTGACTTGACTTGTACCTGACTTGACTTGTAACTTGTAACTTGTAATCCTGACTTGACTTGATGCTGTTGCGATGGCTAACTTGACTTGTATAATCAACTTGACACCGTGGGTGTTCCTGCTTGCTTGCTTGTGCAATCCACTGGTCTTATCTTGCATCATGTCTAGGACGTGACTCCCTGGTTCCCACGGTCAGGGATTCACACTGAATATGGATCAGGCTAATGACTAGATCAAAGTGTAGTTCATAGAGAATTTCCAGTCACAGGCAATCTCGTTATCTGGGCGCTTTAATTGGACTTGTAGCTTGCCGACGAGTAGAGCACATTTCCAGCACACCGTCGCGTGTTGCACCCTCTAAGTCACCTAAGGGTACATTTGTCTCCCGGGCGATGTACCCACCTATAACTCTCAACCCGCAGAAGGATAACTGGATAGTCTGCAGGGCTTGGGACTGGGAAATTCTCACTTGCATCTTGTTAGTAATTAGGCTTGTGATAACCCTAGTTAGTTAAGTAGTAAGCCGTAGTACTTGCTTGGCCGTGATTGATTGGATGGAGTCTAGTCCCGCTTGTCCTGTCCTGATCCTGTACAAGGTTATGACATGACATGACTACTCGTGCTTTACCTTAATCATGATTAATTATAGGTCCTGATTTCTTGTAGTTTATCTTGCCGATAAATGGTGGAAGAAACCAAGTTCCGTTCAGACGAAGGGTTACAACCCCGGTCCTTGTTTGGTTTACGGGTTGTAACCTGGTTATCTGAAGAGTCCCATGGTTATCTCATCGTATATCACCTGCCAGGTTTCTTCTTAATAATTGTCTTTATTATGTAATTATTTTCTTATGTTCTGATATGCTGGCTTTTGTTCTTATTTTGTGGCCTCCTTTGTGGCACTTGCTCTTTCTGGGGTTTGACCTAGCTGGTTTTGTGTGGCCAGATTTTGGAGCAGCACCCGAGGATCTACCGAACCTCCAGCCCGATGGTGGCAACTAGAAGAAACCCGGGCTACGAGTGGGTTTTTTCTATTTTGTTTCGCTCACTCTATTGTAAATTTATTCTTTTGAGGCGTTTAGCCGACGAGCACCTGTTAGCTCGATGCACTTTACTTACTGTCTGCCTACGGGCTGTAAACATGATTAACAAATCCTAGGGTTGATCATGTATGACTTAACTCTTGCTAGTCCTAGTATTTTGTACGACTAGCTTCATGATCAGCTGATATGTAATATTTGGGACGCCTTTTATTGTATATTTGGTGGTCAAACATCTTGTGATAATATTACTTGCTTAAGATTGAGATAATAGGCTTGACCTTAAGAGACTGTTGGCTTGTAGTAAACCCTCATATCTAGACAGCCGTGACCGTATAGCGAGGTGGATGCCATTTCGATATACGTAGCTGGCTATGTGCACCCCCGCTCTTCAGTATTCTGGCTCTGGGGCGTGACATGGTTTAAGTGGTGGCCCATGCAGGTCTCATTCAATATTCGTCCTTGATCTCTGCTCATATCTTCAAATCCCTGAGAATCTCGACCTGATCACATTGCTTGTATCATTGATCTGTCCTGGTCCTTCCTTATTGTTCCTGTGTCGTCTTCTTCAGCGGCACTGTACCTGGTCCTACCGATCGACGAGGTGGAGCACCTCCCGTAGATCAGTAGCCCAGAGATCAAGCCCAACACTCCGGAGTAGCCTCCCGAGTCGTACCTACTGGAGGAGAGCCGCCAGTTCAGCCAGTCCAGTCTGTCGAGCCTGATGATGGCACTTTGGTGGGTCTCATCAGATCATTGTTAGCTTCCCAAGATCGTCGAGGAGATGCCTTGCACCAGGCAGTGGAAGATGCTCTGAACAGAGGCGGTCATCCAAGGAATAGTGCAGCGAACAGTTTCAAGCGTCTGAACCCTCCATTCTTCGACGGCAGCGAAGATGCTATTGCTGCTGATGCATGGCTCCAGGATACTGAAGTCATTCTAGAGGCAGCCAAGACCCCGGAGGACGAGAAGGTAGCCGTAGTGCGTCTACAGTTATTGGATCTTGCCCGCAGCTGGTGGGCAGTACAGGCCATGGGATTAGTGGCTCCAATTCCATGGGCACTATTCAGAGAGAAATTCCAGACTAAGTACTTCGATGCGGTGGCTCGGTACGATCTACAGACCAAGTTCACCAATCTGAAGCAAGGAGGCAGGACGATCGATGGATATGCGACCGAGTTCTCCAGGCTTAGTCGGTTTGCTCCCACTTTGGTGGCGACCGAGTTTGATAGAGCCCAGCGGTTCTAGCAAGGGCTCCACCTTGAGGTTTTGTTAGCAGTGGAACAGTTTGAACATCAGACTTTTGATGCAGTGTTGAGGGCAGCCAGGAGGCACGAGTATACCTCCCACAGGATCGTGGACAGGACCGGAGGTCGGAAGCGATCTCACGGCCAGATAACCCAGTCGACAGCACCAGCCCCAACAGTCAGGGCCTTGACAATTGGAATTCCGAGGCAGGCGGCCTCAGTGACGTCGGTCACGTTCCCTCAGCAACAGAAGCAGAAGCAGTCTTCCGCAATGGGCTGCACTCATTGTGGAAAGCCAGGGCACGTTATTTCGGAGTGTCGCAGAGCACAGGGATTATGCTTGGCTTGTGGAGCACCGGACCACATGATAAGGTCCTATCCGAATAGAGCCGGTCCCTCCTCATCGGCCCAGACTAGTCCTTCGGTAAGAGGACCAGCACCAGTACAGCAGCAACAGCAGTATCCATTGCCGAGGCCATTGCCGTCTCAGGCCCAAGTGTTTCAGCAGCAGTACCAGCCTCCGAGGCCATTGCCGACTCAGGCCCAGGCTTTCCAGCAGCAGAGGCCTCAGCAGTTCGCCCTGGCCCAGGCCCAGATCCAGAATCGGCAGAGAGGTATCTGTGTCCTATTGTCTTGCTTTCTGTCGTTGTTATGCGGGATACGTGTCATGTTCCATGTGTCCTAATTACAACGGTATATCCCGGGCCCGAGCCATGTCCTAGATCATTCGAAAACGGTTATTGGTACCAACCTTTTCGTATGAGGAGAGGCCCGTGTCCATGTTTAACCAAGGAGAGAGACCTCAAGCGCAAGACTATCAGTTTAGTTCATGTTGCTTGAGTTCATCGCTCCTTGGAAGAGTCAAAAGTGGGAGTGTGAGGATGACATCCGATCCCGATATCCCGACTTGTTTGACTCGTAAGGTGTAATGTCTTTCTTATGCCTTACGTTTTCCCTTCCTTGCTTGCATTGTATGATTGTATGATTGAACTGCTTAGTATAGCTTGTCTGTGCTTAGTGTAGCTTGTCGTGGCAATCTCTAGCTCCTTGATTAAATTCCGAGGACGAAATTCTTTTAAGGTGGGTAGAGTTGTCACCCTCATTTTTCGTATTTCCTGTATTTCGTATTTGTACTCGTAATTTGATTTTGGCCCGTATTTTATTTTTTCGACTTGTGGATTTGGTTTCTCGTGAATGGGTTTTGGACCATGGCTTGGTTTTATTTTGTGGAGTTGGTTTGGTTTGGTTTGGTTCATCATGAGTGGAACACCTTAACCTATTCTTCACCCTCATTCCACCACAACCTACCATCATAAATCCCTACCTACTTTTCTCTCTCCTCATAATTTTCATTTATTTCTTCTTCTTCTTCCTTCCTCTACACAACACCATCACCTATAGGCAAGTGCACCTTGCCACCACACGAGAACCACTTTTTATTTGTCCATTAGCTAGATTAGGCCATGGAGATTAGCTTTAGAACTTGGCATTTTGTGATTTGGAGTTCCCATTGTTCTAGATCTAGGTTTTTACTATTTTCGGATTTGCATGATTTTGATCTATTTAACTTAGATTTTAGTTTGTTTTGATGCTTCCATGTGGAAGAGAATTCAATTTTACTCAAGTTAGAGCCTTGAAAATCTAAATTTCGTTTTGATTTGATCAAGTTATGAAGTTTTGAACTTTGGAGTTCTTGGAGTCTTCTTCTCGGCCTGGAGAAGAAGACAACAGCCTGCGCTTTTTAGCGCAGTGCTGGATTGCGCATCCCCCTTGGCCAGCGCTCTTTAGCGCAGCGCCGACCGCGCAGCTTGTCTCTTGGCGAACTGCGCTCAACCCGAGTGCGCATGGATTCTTGTGCAGTCTGCTCATGCGCAATCCACCCCTGCGCAGTTCACTCCTGCGCAGTCTGTTTATGCGCAATCTGACCCATGCGCCATCTGTCCCTGCGCACTTGGCACCCTGCGCAGCTAACACCAGCGCAATCCAACCCCCTGACCCCTTGCGCAATCCATTGGCTCTTGGAGTTTTGGTTTTATTTCTCTAAGCTTGGCTCTTCTATAGCCCTGTATATTGATATTTTATTAGATATTTTATGCCCATTTTATATCCTTACGCCTTTTGTCATGAACTTGATTTTACTTAATATGTTTGGAATGACTATTGTACATGGCATGGTATGACAAGGAATTAGCATAACACGACAGTGACCCGTAGTGGTGCACTCCTGACATGACCAACTTGACCTAATTGTGGCCCGTCGTGGCGCACTCCTGACAAGTACCCTGACATGATTAATCTTGATACTTGATAACTTGATAGTGGCCCGTGGCAGCGCACTCTTGACTTGTACCTGACCTGACTTGACTTGTACCTGACTTGACTTGTAACTTGTAACTTGTAATCCTGACTTGACTTGATGCTGTTGCGACGGCTAACTTGACTTGTATAATCAACTTGACACCGTGGGTGTTCCTGCTTGCTTGCTTGTGTAATCCACTGGTCTTGTCTTGCATCATGTCTAGGACGTGACTCCCTGGTTCCCACGGTCAGGGATTCACACTGAATATGGATCAGGCTAATGACTAGATCAAAGTGTAGTTCATGGAGAATTTCCAGTCACAGGCAATCTCGTTATCTGGGTGCTTTAATTGGACTTGTAGCTTGCCGACGAGTAGAGCACATTTCCAGCACACCGTCGCGTGTTGCACCCTCTAAGTCACCTAAGGGTACATTTGTCTCCCGGGCGATGTACCCACCTATAACTCTCAACCCGCAGAAGGATAACTGGATAGTCTGCAGGGCTTGGGACTGGGAAATTCTCACTTGCATCTTGTTAGTAATTAGGCTTGTGATAACCCTAGTTAGTTAAGTAGTAAGCCGTAGTACTTGCTTGGCCGTGATTGATTGGATGGAGTCTAGTCCCGCTTGTCCTGTCCTGATCCTGTACAAGGTTATGACATAACATGACTACTCGTGCTTTACCTTAATTATGATTAATTATAGGTCCTGATTTCTTGTAGTTTATCTTGCCGATAAATGGTGGAAGAAACCAAGTTCCGTTCAGACGAAGGGTTACAACCCCGGTCCTTGTTTGGTTTACGGGTTGTAACCTGGTTATCTGAAGAGTCCCATGGTTATCTCATCGTATATCACCTGCCAGGTTTCTTCTTAATAATTGTCTTTATTATGTAATTATTTTCTTATGTTCTGATATGCTGGCTTTTGTTCTTATTTTGTGGCCTCCTTTGTGGCACTTGCTCTTTTTGGGGTTTGACCCAGCTGGTTTTGTTTGGCCAGATTTTGGAGCAGCACCCGAGGATCTACCGAACCTCCAGCCCGATGGTGGCAACTAGAAGAAACTCGGGCTACGAGTGGGTTTTTTCTATTTTGTTTCGCTCACTCTATTGTAAATTTATTCTTTTGAGGCGTTTAGCCGACGAGCACCTGTTAGCTCGATGCACTTTACTTACTGTCTGCCTACGGGCTGTAAACATGATTAACAAATCCTAGGGTTGATCATGTATGACTTAACTCTTGCTAGTCCTAGCATTTTGTACGACTAGCTTCATGATCAGCTGATATGTAATATTTGGGACGCCTTTTATTGTATATTTGGTGGTCAAACATCTTGTGATAATATTACTTGCTTAAGATTGAGACAATAGGCTTGACCTTAAGAGACTGTTGGCTTGTAGTAAACCCTCATATCTAGACAGCTGTGACCGTATAGCGAGGTGGATGCCATTTCGATATACGTAGCTGGCTATGTGCACCCCCGCTCTTCAGTATTCTGGGTCTGGGGCGTGACAAAGTAATTACAGGTAATCATGGCCTCTCGGATATTATTGAGACTAAGTCCTAAATTCATAATATTTTCTGGCATCGAATAAAGTTGACAGAGTATTTTGGTAATATATTATTATCGGGACCATGGAACCGAAGGTTCACTGCAGCCAGATGCATACTGGTGGGGCAGGAACTGCAGGAGAAGTGACTCCAAATATGTATGATTGCCGGATACTATTGAGAATATTATCCTTTGATCATGATTTCTGACTATCACTTTGTACCGCTTGAATCGTGCCAAATTGTTTTTGATTATTCCTAATCGTGCCAATTGAAATTTCGAGGACGAAATTTTTCAAGGAGAGATTTGTAACTCCACTTTTCTAGATTGAGTTTTTCTCCTATGATTTAATTAAGATTTTTATTTACTTTTGATTTTCTTAAATAGTCATTAATTATCATTAATGATTTTCTAATTATTTTAAATCCTTCCAATTATTAAGAATTGTTAATTATAATTCTCTAAAATTTTCTATTTAAATTTATTGATTAAATCATTAAGGATTTTTATTAATCCTTTATTACTTCTTTCAGCCCAAATCCCTTGGGTTTAATCAGCCCCAACCCAATCAGTTCAGCCCAACCATTCTCTTATATTTCAGTAATTATTCAGCAGCCTGGCCCATCAGTTCAGCCCAACCATTCTCTTATATTTCAGCAATTATTCAGCAGCCTTGGCCATCCCTTCTTTTGGGTCGCAGATCCATATTGGATCCAAACCTCTAACCCGGATCCATTTTAAACTATATAACCGTTATTTTCAAACATCCTCTTCCTCATTTCTTTCCCTCCTCTGTTACTGATACAGTTGGGAACCGACGACGATGACGACGACGACGGTGACGACGACACCGAGAAGACTCCAGCCCCCTCCAGAAGCTTCTCCTCCAACGGTCTAACTGTCTCTACCGCTCCGCCGCTGCCCGCCTAACCGCCTCGCCGTTGCCCGACCTGCCCGCGCAACAGTCTGCCCGCTCGACCACCGCCTATAAATTGACCCCGAGACCCCTCCTTCTTTATCACTCTCCACTGCGGCGAAGCCCTGCCAAAATCCACTCTCGCCTCCTTTTCCTTCTTCCTTATCGAGCCCAGCCATGGAGGTGGTCATCATTCCAGTGGTCGACGTTGACGGCGACGTACGACTTCATTGGTGATCGAGTGGCGCGAAGTCTCTGATCAGCGAACTCTGCGGTGGCTCGGGGCATGCCTATTCTTCGACGATCGATTGGTAAGCATAAGTTCTTCGTCCTTGCAAATTCTTGGAATATTGAATTATCTTACTGCATTAGCGGGATATTTCTGGGTTGATTCATGAACGAATTTTTAATTAATTTTATATTTCTTGATCTCGATTGGTTTGTGGGTGAATTCTTGATTATTCTCTCCAATTTTGGAGTTGATCCAATTCAAATTGAACTCATAATCCTTCTTTCTTTTCACGCGTACCAGCTGTTTGACGAATTGCCTGAACCAGAACTCTGTAGAAGAATTGGACACGCGGAGCTGTCGTGTCGACTTTCGAAGACACGACAAACCTTCCTCGAGCTCAGGTATGCTCTTGTCCTTCGTCTCCTCTTTATGAATGCTGAGTAGAACCTTCGCGTTGCTAGTAGTGACCGGCTGTGAGTTCTGTTCTCTGTCTGCCTAGATTCGTGTTGAAGGAGGAAACGAATCGACAGAGGTCACAGAGTTACACTGTGGACACGAGTCTTGATGGACACTAACGGTAGATAGGGGATTGGTATCAGAGTTATGCATTGTGGAGGGATCGATTTTGCACTTGGGTTAGATTGGATTAATGGGCCTGTAGGCTAGCCGTTGGGATAATTTCTTCTATGTAGAAATTTGAATATCAGTGGGGCTTAGTATATTGAATTTCAGTAGAGAATATGATGAGCCCAGAGTAGACTTAAACCATTTTAGCCTATTAGAACCCATATGTTTATTTTGAGACAATAGATGGATGCCTGGGAAAATGGGCCTTGGTTATAGAGTTTTGATACATTATGATGGGCTGGTCATTAGACTGTGGTATTAATAAGAAATAAAGGTTAAGTGGCATGTAGCAATTGAAATACTGGGTATGACCAGACTTTTTGAGTTTTCATAGAGTTATTTGGGCCATAAGTTTATGTTGTTTTTAGTAAAAAGTTTGGATTAGAATATTGGGTGTGGGACTCAGCCTACTTGGTAGTATTGAGAAATGGGGTTCATATTAATGGAGATTTATGAAGTTTTAATTCTTTATTGGATTCTATTAGGTTTTGGACTCTGAGCAATATTGGACAAAATCCAGGAACCAAGGCAAGTACATGTACTCAGTATTACCATCATTGAATGCATTGCACTCACACTTGTTATCGTGTCATTTATTTCACTTGTTCTCGATTGATTGCTTGTATTATTTCTTGTGTCAGGTGGGGGACATTCTAGAGATATGTGATTGACTAATATTGGACAAATATTGCCTGATAGCATACTCCGTATGCCTGAGTCCATTTCATGCGTGACTGATAGCATTGTCGTCAGACATACCTGATTATTGCGTGACTGATAACATTGTCGTCAGCCATGCCTGATTATTGATTGGCTGATAGCATATTTTATATGCCTGATTACATATTAGTCCCCACATGTTGATAACGTCAAATTGCACATGTACACGTAGCTAGTGCATATTTTATTCACATTGTTTCTCTGTTTTTTAGTTATATTGATATACCGTTCCATTTATCTTCATGGTGAGTTTTATTAGGTTACATTGTACTTTGCTCCTTTCCTGACTGGATCGTTGATTACAGGTGAGATGGATCTTAGATTATCATTCATGGCTGGCATTGGAGCTTACTTGATATTGAGATATTAGTTTCATGTATAGGGATTTATTGAGTGTATTTGATTATATATTGTTGTTGTATCATTTATCTTTAACCGACTTTTTACCCGGACATTCATGTATAAGTTGTAATAATTATATAGTGGATTGCTGTGATGGTTAGTATAGATTCCGTGATTAGATGCTGTGATGAGATACTCTTGTTATTGATGACTAGACGACTCACTACCGCTGTCAACGACAGTGTAGGCCAGGCATGTATCGGCCCGTACCCGATTATTCGGGAGCGGGGCGTGACAACAATACATAATGCAGTTTGATCTAAGTGCCAGGTATTAAGATTTTGCTGTGGTTTACTTGCTATCTTGGGATCGCATACTAGTAGAACTGTCTGCCCTTAGTGTTTGGTCGGGACAACTGTATCCATATTGCTATAAGGGTCGACTAAGATATCAATAACCATATGACTCCAAGAGTTGGATTTTATACCAAGTATTGATCCGATACCTAAAGTCGACTATAACATTAACTTGCCCCAACTCCCTCCTCTCACTTAATCTTTACTATGTCTATGTACTCCAGTCAAGTATCGATTATACAGAGCTTTCCCTTTGATACCTATATGCAGAGTCTTCTATACTCTGATACCAACATGCAGAGTTTTCTACACTCTCTCATTAAACATTTACCGCGTACTTTGAACTTAGGCTAAAGTGGATGTAGTGTTACTTGTATATCAAGAAATTGGCTACACCTGGATAATAGATACTTGCCACCTGAACAAGGGAACTAGTGTGTTTCTAGCATGCTGTAAAAGGATTAATGTCCTGTAGGTACATGTCTATGGGGACAACAATTAACTAACTTCAGTGTTCGCCTGGTCATAACTAACAGATCTTTGCTATTGGGTTAGGTGGGATTTTACAATATAAACAATCGTTAGTAGGCATTTCAAGTACTTGCATCAACAACTTATACATTCCCCAACTAGAACACACACCTGTCCTTATATGTGACTTCGATGCACTGATATCCAATGTATCCCGTGTTCTGTGTATACTGGGTTACACGAGGGTTTTATGATAGCAATTATCAATTAGGTCTAATGGCTATGCTAGATATTATTAAATTTAAAAGGATGCTTCCTACATATTATTTGATCCTTACACTAGTTGCATTCCTAACTCTTTTCTATCAAATGCATTGAGTTCATAACCCGATGGGAACCATCTTTACATGTGTCCAATTGATTCGGCCATAAAGTTCAGTCCGTAGTTGTTCCCCCCTTAGCCTAGGTATCTGGTCCTCTTTGTACTTCATACATTCGTATCTTCTTTGCAAGACTCGACACCCTTCTCAAAACTGACTGTTGTTCACAACTCTTATCTATGACAATTTTTCTTATGATAATAAGAGCTTCTTCCTAAGTCTGCAAGTCCTTGCATTACTGTAGGTTCAAGTTTTTGTTAGAACCTTATGTATCTAATGAACATGCAGTTACCTCCCTTATTCTGATACTTTGGGTGGTATCAGAGTAAGCTTCATGTGCCCGATGCACAAGTACCCCCTTTCCAGATGTCTCTTACTAAGCCTTGGTCAAACACCTATAAGTCAATCTCTAATGGGTGGTAAATGACAGAAATTGCAAGTCTAAGAGTAGATCGATTTACCACTTTTGGTTTTTGAAGGAAAACTCGATCGCTTCTTGCCTCCTCTCCGATTGTCCTTTGCGTCAGGGAAGAAGTAGATGGTTAGGGTTCGTAGAGGTTTTAGTGTCGGCTGCCAAATCCTTATACATATAATAATCTTTGATAGGTCTTGGATTTTTGAAGAGATTTGAAGGAAAAATATTTGAATTGATACGAGCTCATCCTGTCGAGTTGATCATAGGAGGATATATACTTCCTTCGAATCTGTTCTCAAACAGAATTCAAACTAAGGGGGATTTGCAATTACCCCCTCCTAATTAATTGTTTTTCCAAAACAACTTCTTTCTCTTGGCCCCTTTATATTCATATTATTTCCTTTAACCTATTTTAAGAGATGGAAATACCTATATATATATAATAATAAATCTAAAAAATGAGTTGATTTCAAGAGTTTACAACGTGTACGTGACACTGCCCATGACCAAGTGCATCTCTCTCACAGAATGCCATGCATCCTAAGCAGTTAAGTCAACCGTTCACGCAAATGGATGGTCGTGCATCAATTGCAAGTGTGTGCCAACCAGGATAACTGTCTGATAGTTATCTCAAAACAATATAAATCGTGTTCCAAATCACTTCTCAAGCATAACTAATGATCATAATCGCCTGACCAAGTTGCTGCAGCACTCTCCAAAGGCTTTCTTCTTCGATATCGTATCGTCCAAGGGATAAAGTGATCATCTTCTGATCAGATTCCTATAGTTGACTTCCCCAGAATCAAAATTGTACTCTTGTATATTTTTTTCTTAGTTTGTAAACTAGTTTTCTTGGAAAACTATTGTTCTCGCAAATAATCAGGGCTGTAGTGATTGACCTGACCTTAGCAACAGACACTTGGGTATGGGATTGCACAGACGGGACGGAGTTCGTGCACCACACAGTTGCGGAGACAACTAGAAACGTCAGACCTTCCATGGCACTAGGAGAAATTGTGTGAACAAAAGGGGTAGCCAGTAAAATGCAATATTTCTTGTACAAATTGTGTCTTGGTCGGCTTCTCACCATTGACAGATTGAACAGATTCAGAATACATGTTGGTGGCCTCGGGTGTATGCTTTGTCAGCTAGTTGAAGAATTGATGGAACACATGTTTTTCTATTACTCGGTGGCATGGGAGATTTGGATGAAACAACAGGAGAAAATGCATATGAGAGGTGGAGGAGAGCGGGACTGGAAGCGCATTGTTGATCAGATTCTTGCTAACAAGACGTGAGGTATGGATTGGTTCAAGAATACACATATGCGACTGGCTGCTTCGATTTGGCATGTGTGGAGGGAGAGAAATAATATGATTTTTGAAGGACAAAGTACTTCAAAAATAGAGATTTTAAAAAATATAGAATATGATGTCTGTAGTGGGGTCAAAAGGGAATGTGCAGTAAGATTGTGAGTTGTAATTGAGATTGGTTTTGTTGGAATAAAGTAGTTACCTTCTTCCATATATATATATATATATATATATATATATATATATATATATATATATATATATATATATATATATATATATATTCTCTAATAAAATAAATTCCAAATACAGCTAGTGTGTTTGTTATTTGAAATACAGTTCATAAAGCTATATAAAGGTTCAAGTTTAAACGTTGTTGCATCGAAAACTACTAAGCAACACATTCCCAAGCCAAGCTAAATATTGGAAAATAGACCAATTGGAATTTTTTTTCCTAATTTCTATCATTCTAAAAATTTACTCGGGACTGCTCAAAATAGATATTAGACTGTCAAATTTTTTGACAATCCTAAATGAACAACATATTTCTTTAGAATTGTCAAAAAAATTGACAGCCCTGCCAATATATTAACTGCCAAAAAATTTGGAAGTACTACTATTATATTGACTGTTAAATTTTTTGACACTCCTAAAGAAAATATTTTGTTCCTTTATAACTGTCAAAATTTTTAACAGTCCTTCCAATAGGTGACACTTATCATAACATTCATAAATCATTGATCCAGTCAAGACTATAGAATTTTTTATATAGCTGTTGTTGGCCCATTCAGCCATGGTCAAACTGATTTCGATAATTGTCTTAAAACTCCGAGCCCGATATAAAAAAAAACAAAAGATCACAGATTTCATCTCTACTAATTTTTCATACTTTATTATGTATTTTTTCCTTTATTGAGTCTAGAAAAATATGCGTCGGGATCACTGGCATTTGGAAGTTCTATCCTGAACAAAAAACAAACCAATCTAATCCTTGAACCCAAACCAATTCAATATCCAAAAGCCAATCCAAAATCAAATGACCTGAAACCCTAGCAACCGAATTCGGCCAGAGTTCTGCCCGACCTAGGACTGAACTAGCTCCCCTAGGATCACTCCGGATCAATTGCATTTTCCTATTCTTTTGGATCTGCAACGTTCAAAATTATGAACGTTAGCATACCGAGTTCTGTCCGAACTTTGTCTCAAAAATTCCTATGAGTAGAGAAGAATTTGTCAATTCTATTCATTCATTCAATCTTCATCTTCTCTATCTATTCCTAAGCATCCTATCTACTTTACAAAGCTTGAATCTTCAATCTCCAAGACAACTCGCATTCTTCTAGTGCCGATGGTTTTTGATTAGGAGTATTCGAGTTGTATAAAGCTTGGCGTATAAAAATTTTTCTTAGAAAGGTGTTTTAAAGTTTGATCGCGGACTTCGGATAAAAACACGACGGTGTTGAAGTTGGCTTGTTCTTCGGACTAAAGCATACAGTGTAATCACTATTCAAAATAGTGGATTATAGCGAGCAAGAGTTGTCGCGAACTGAACTAGTCCTCTCAGAGGAAAACCAGTATAAACCTTGGTGTTTACATATTGCTTTCTTCCACTTACTTATTACTTTACTTTATTACTTTTAAGTTCATTTATATATTTGCTTCACCTGCTTAGTTTTTAAATTGTTAAATATTTTCTACTGTACTCTATTCACCCCCTCTAGAGGTGCCATCGATCCTACAATTGGTATCAGAGCACAGTTTATCTCTAGTCGGGTTAAAACTCCTTGAGATATGGCATCCCTATATATATCCAAGCAATGGTGAAAGCCAATCGACAAATATGGCTTGAAAGGATTGCCGTCTAGCCCATCTATAGTCCAAGATTGCTTGACATTTCCAGTGACCTTCACACATGTACAATGCCTTCATCTATTGATATCAGTTGACATGGGATGAATATGGTTTGTTTGTTTCAAGCACGGAGACTATGCTACGTGTGTAAAAGTAATGTAGTTTTCATATGCTATGCCTTATTATTGTTCATATGAGATCCATTAGGATGGTTAGTAAGATCACAACTTATATATGCATAATTTATAAATTCTTGAAGCAAATGAGAGCATGATACTTAATTAGCCACCCATTAGTATACGGCAATATACTGATCCTCGCTTTCCACGGGTACTACAAGTCAGGAGGAGCGTGCCACCTAGCAAGACGATGCTTGAGTGTTTTTGAAGCCTTACATCGTGGGTTCGAAGGCTTGAAGCTACTATTTTGAAGACTCTACTACATCAGTCTAAGAAATATGGCTCGACTTCCCTCGATATTAGGTGGTTTGCAACATTTTATTGTAAAAAAAGGGATATAATGTATAACATGACTATCTCATCAGCGTTCATTATGTAATCGAGTCAAGTTGTAAGCCTTCATGGCAACCACTATAATAGAGTATTGCAAATGATGTTCATTATCAATAGAGTAAAGTTTTTTTCTATTCCTAATGTATTATTTCAATTTCTCTTCGTACTTTATGTAATATTGTATTTTTGGATAACCTTATGAAACTGCCTTATGAGAGCACAACTTAGCCTTATACAGCATCACGTCCCGTGGATGACTATCGATTCTTCAAAATCGAGGCGTGACATAATGATATCATAGCACGACTTTACGTCCTTTGGCTTCCGTCTTGAGTTTCAAAATCTTTGACCTCGTGTCGATGAGATGAGTTGTTCCATACAATGAGCCCGTATATTTTTTGAGACTAATGTGACTTCCTTCTTAACTTAGATCTCGCGTAACCTGCGACTGTAATCGATTCGAGCGCTTCGAGTGGCTCTAGAAGCTCGAAGGCCGAACCATCATTGATCCAATGGAGTGGATATTGCGCATGATAGAAGCGCAACAACAACAACAGGCCGATGCTCGACAGACGCAGTTTGAGAACAGATTCGTAGATTAATTCAAGGTACAGCAGAAGCAACTTGATACCTTGCAGCAAATCATCCATAAAATTATGGCCAATAACAATCATTTCGTGTCTGCACCTGCCATAATAGAGCCGATAAACCAACGCAGCGAAGTCGACCCTGGCGAGCCTCAGTCTGCACCTACGAAGTATGCCTCCTCCAAAATCTAAGAATTCAAGAAGGTGTGCAATACTTCGTTCAATGAAACCGAAGATCTTTCTATGGCGCTCTAGCTGGGAGAATTAGAAGACCACTTTGAAGTGTCATGCCCCGCTCCCGTAGGAGCTATCGTCCTCGCTAAGGCATGATGCTGCACGAGCTTAGATTGCGCTCGTACAAGGCGGGTTCCATAACTGCTGATTACAGAGACTGTGACGAGGTCACCACAGAGAAGTCCCAAACGAAAAACATTGAATAAGCCAGCAAAAATTTAGAATAAAACACAAGTCATTCAAAAGAGGCTCTTTATTGATAATGAAAATAAGATTACAAAGGCACAAGGCCAAGATTATAAGTCGCTCAAGCTCACTTTTCTCTCATGATACAAATCACTCTGCTCTCTCTCTTCTCTCAATTCAACATGACGAGACAGCGGATGCTTCAGAGGGCGATGTCCATACATTATGTTCCGTATAAGTCCAGTCTTTAATACGGCCGTACGCCTCGAAATGCCAAGGGACTTCGTGCCTCGACGTATCCAAGTGGGCTCCGTGCCAACGAGCTTCTACCTGTGCCTACACATGAAAACTGTGTGGGTGTTAGTACTCAACTATACTGGTGAAGTGAGCTCCTCGCCCACCCAAACAGAACCAACACGTTTATTTACTTTGTGCAATGTAGCCCCTTTATGATTGTCTTTCTACTCTTGCCTTAGGATAGTTTTAGGACCTGGACGCCTAGCCTATTTGGTGTCTCTAGACCATCACCGTTCTCATGCCTACATCAATGTATCGACTCGTGCTTGCCTTTCTAACCATACTTCTAGCCGCAATATCATGATCGTGCCATAAACTCGGGCCGTGCTTCAATATCGAGTCTATGCCTCACAATTTATCTTTCGCCTACACTTTGTGTCATATCAACGTGGCCGTGCCATAACATATCGAGGTCGTACCTCGCAACTCAACATGACTCAACCGAACTTTGCCCTACGACCCTTCTTGACTTAAACTCGAAAGTACTAAATTCCAACTTACTGATACTTCAGTGTCAACAACTCACCAACTGACGCCACACTTCGTGCCGTAGCACGGTGTCTTCATTGCAGCCAAATCTTAGGCCCAAACATTATGTTGCAAATCGTGTGCACATTCGACTCGACTCCTTGTTACCGTGCACACAAATCTTGACTCGATCCAAAGGCACGTACACAGATTGCCGTTAATGCCGACTCATCTATATGAACGGGTCACTAGCACCACAAGCTATACTTGGACTTATAGCTTTGTTATTCGACGACCCTTTTAGCGCAAGTAGCGAGCCCCGTTGAGAGTTCCTGAATAACCTGAGCAAAACTTCCAGCTCGACTATACCGTGTTTCTCCCTAGCCTAGAACGGTCCTGTGGCTCCAGATTTGCCGTCCGAAGAAAACTTTCCCTTATCGACAAGTTGTCCAATGACCATGCAAGAAGTTAAACAATTTATGGGATATAAGGATGAGAAAAGTAATAAACTAGATGAAAAGTTGAATATAGAAGGTCGTTGATGCTTACAATAAGAGTAATGACAATATCAACCACAAGCGAGGTTTTGATTATTAAGTTAGTGATCATAATATTGAGACGGATAAACTTATGCCTATTTGCGAGTTAAATACGTAGGACTGAAAGTAGGGAGGATCGAATTCAATATTGAGGGATTATTAAATTTTCAAGGACGTTATAAAAGACAAAATTTAGCTTGACGAAAAACATATATATAGAAGTGTTGAAGGAAAAAAAGTATAAATTTTGAATTGAGAGTTTCGGAATGCGTGGACGCTTCTAGTACAAGATAAAGGAATTAAAATATATATTTTGGGATCAAAGTTCGTGAGTGAAATTTCTTGAGGACGATTATCAAATTAAATAAAAGAAGGAAAAATATGCTCAAAGAATTCAAGTTATGAAATATAGTTTGGAGGAGAAATCAAATTATTAAAATGTGATTCTTGACGAGTTAAATTGACGATTCAAGAGTTATGACAGTATTTTTGGTTGATTTTCGAAATCAAAGAAGTATCAACTATCATAACGATTACGTACTTCAAGTTGATGGTAGTCTCGATCGAATCAAATATTGATGGTTGTCATGAGATATCTTTTAAACTATACTCGTGAATTCATTTTTCTAGTTATCTAAGTTTCGATTATTCAAAATTGATTCCATTGTATGTCTTGCCTCCTCGCCAAAAAATTTGATTGGATTTTTTACCAATAATCTCTCTCTATCACTTCTACCTTACCTATCCTAATTATTCCTAAATTTCGAGGACGAAATTCTTTTAAGTTGGGTAGGATGTAAACCCCCTAAAATTCTACCATAATTTTTTTTAAATAAATTGGGTATTAATACGTATTGAACGTCGCGTATGAGCTCGTATTTTCGTATGGTTCGTCGAGTGCGAATATGTGCGAGGTACATTTTTTTGTAAAAACATTTTTATTTAGATGCATGGTTTTTAAAATAATAAATATTTTAATAGCGTAAAGTTGTAAAATGTGTCATATTGGAATTTCCAATTCTTTATTTTACATCATGAAAGGATATATAAATAGTAATTTTGAAAATGAGGTCTTATGCAAATATTTATTGCATAAGAGGTACATAAATTTAGATTTTATGTATATAATTCTATTTTCAAAATTTATTTAACATTAATATTTTATTATTCAAAAAAGTATTTTAAAGTAGTGTTTTGGTTTAAATTTAATTGATTGTGATAATTTATATTTGAAAAGATTTTATTGACTTCATAGATTTTTTTTTTAAAATGTAGCTATATTGGATTGGATCTGATCCAATTATCTTTATTTAATTTGAATTAATTATGATAATATCTATATGGGATTTAATCAAGTTGAATTAAAAAAATTATGTTATCTATGGGAGAATTTAAATCCTCCCAATCATTATCCATCTAGAGCACCACCTCCTATATAAGGAGAGCCCCTATTCTCTTGTCTCTAAAATTACACCATCCAAATTCTCTACAAACACATCCCGAAATTCGTGCATCGTGTCCGTATCTATACCTCCCATCCACTATAATTTTATTTGTACAAATACAATATCTCTTCCCTTGTCCGACAACCCCGAATATCCCCGCCATGTCTCGCAGGACACGACGTTTCCCCCAAACCATCCCTGTCATCATCATCATCGCAACCCTTCACCATCACATCCCCGCCGCGACCATCGTCGGCCGCGTCCTCCCCAAAAACCTCAACACCACCACCAGCGTCCCTGTCACCCCCGTTTTCCGTTCTACGTATTTCCAGTATACGTATACGGAATCCTGACAGGTATTTTATTTTTTCTGCCTGGCTAGCTAATTTCAGTTTAATCTTGATTAGGTTCATCATGGCATGTAATGGTTTAACTTGGTTTATTTTGGGTTGGCTTGGTTTATTCTTTGGTTCATCATGTTAAACCCACCACCATCCCCCTTTATAGCCCACCTAACTTTTCTCTCTCCTCCACTTTCTCATTAACTCTTCTTCCTTCTCCATTAAACCCACCACCAACCAAGAACACCACTTAGGAAAGTGCAACTTGCTTCCACAAGAGAACCCATTTTTATTGTTCTATTAGCTTCTCTTCATGTTTCTAAGACACATTAGAACTTGTCATTTTCCATTTTGAGGCTTTGATTTTTGTAGATCTAGAAATTGGTCATTTTTAGATTTTGGTAGTTTTGATCTATCAAACTTCTTTGTTTTTAAGCTTTGATGGTTCCATGTTGTAGAGAATTTTATTCTACCAAATTTTGACCATTTGAAAGTTGGATTTGGACTTGTTTTGACCAAGTTATAGACTTTTGAAGCTATGGGTTCAACCATGGAGTTCTTGCTGATTTTGGAGAAGACAGTGAGCAGTATGCACGAGCTTTTTAGCTTGCGCCACTGAGTTGTGCGCGCTCTTTAGCGCAGCGCAGTCTGACTCATGCGCAGTCTGACCTCGAGCGCAGTCTGACCTCGTGCACAGTCTGACTTCGAGCGCAGTCTGATCTCGAAAGCAGTCTGACTCGTGCGCAGTCTGACCTCGAGCGCAGTCTGACCTCGTGCGCAGTCTGACCTCGTACGCAGTCTGACTCGTGCGCAGTCTTACTCGTGCGCAGTCTGACCTTGTGCGCAGTCTGACTCAGACGCAACCTGACTCAGGCGCAACCTGACTCAGGCGCAACCTGACTCAGGCGCAACCTAGCCTCGCGCAGTCTAGTGCCTGGCTTAACATGACTTGGCCTGACTCTTCCTGGCGCAACTTGACCCGACCTTGTGCATTTTAGTGATTGGCACCCCTAGTGCCTAGGCGCAACCTGATGTTCAGGCGCAACTGGACTTGACCCTACTTGCCTTGGCGCAACCTGTTACCCTGTCGTAACTTGGCTAATGCCACTTGTTGGCCATAGTACCCCTTGCTCCTCCCCCTTGGGCGCATTATGTCCCCATATCCTCCTTTTTATGATTTTTGCACCCATTTTATATCCTTACGCCTTTTGATATAAACTTGACATGAACCCGATGTGATCATGACATTATTTATGAATGTTAATCGAAACACGGCTTAGTGATGGAATTACATGATCAGTGACCCGTTGTGGTGCACTTGCATAAACACGAAATGGCATTATGACCTTACAGGATAACTCTTGATAGTGACCCGCCGTGGTGCACTCTTGACAAGTAAGTTGACATGATAATTCTTGATGGTGGTCCGTTGTGACGCACCCTTGCCTTGATAAGTAATCTTGATAAGCAACTCGACATGATAACCTTGATACGCTGTTGCGACGGCTAACCTGACATGCTAAGTGAATTCTTGACACCGTGGGTGATTGTATCGAATATGCTTGTATAAGCAACCAGTCTTGTCTCGCAACATGTCTAGGATATGTATCCCTGGTTACCACGGTCAGGGATTCATACTGAATCTGACTAGGTTAATGACTAGATTGATCAAGTAGAGCATATAGAGAGGTATTCCGGCTACAAGCAATCCCGTTATCTGGGCGCCTTCCTTGATGGACTTGTAGCCTGCCGACGAGTAAGGCAGATTTCCAGCTCACTGTTATGTGGGGCACTACATGAAACGATTACTATGCACACTGTCATGTGTTGCATCCAAGTCACCTAACAAGGCATGATAACTCTAATCTTGAACCTTGCGTCTGGATAACCTGGATAGTCTGCAGGGCTTGTGGCCGTAGGCGTATCTCATTGCATCTTGCTAGTAACTAAGCTTGTGATAACCCTAGTTAGTTAAGTATCAATCGTACTCTTTGCTTGGCCGTGAATGATGGATGGAGTCCTATCTTGTCTAGTCTTGCCTAGATCCGGTGCATGGTTATCTCCGGACTTGCTTGTTTATGCTTTACTTTATCGATAATTCGTTCGAGGCTAAGTTCTGTTCAGGTGAAGGGTTACAACCCCGGTCCTTGTTTGGTTTACGGGTTGTAACTTGGTTACCGGAATAGTCCTCTAGTTATCTTACCGTTTATCACCCTGTTTTTTTTAACTCATGTCTTATGTTATTTCACCTATGACTTTATGTGCTGACATGCTGGTTTTAGTTCTTAAGTGAAGCCCCCTTTGTGGCACTTGCTCTTTCTGGGGTCTGACCCAGCTGGTTTTGTATGGCCAGATTTCGGAGCAGTTACCGAGGATCTCCCAACTTTCCTGCCAGATGGTGAACACTAGAAGGAATCCCGACAACGAGTGGGTTTTTATTTTGCTCTCCCACTCCCTTGTAAAAATATTCTTTTGAAGTGTTTAGCCGCCGAGCAAGTGTTAGCTCGTTTGCAACTTTACTTACTGTCTGCCTACGGGCTGTAGCATGATTGACAAATCCTAGGGTTGATCATGTATGGCTTAAACTCTTGCTAGTCTTCGTATTTTGTATGACTAGCTTCATGATCATCTGAATATGTAATGTATGGGACGCCTTACTTTGTATGTCTGATGATCTACCATCTTGTTATATCTACTCGCTCGCTGGAGATTGAGATACTAGGCTTGTTATTGACCTTAAGAGACTAATGGCTTGTAGTAAACCCTCATGCATCTAGACAGCCGTGACCGTATTGTGAGGTGAGATTCACTTCAATGTACGTAGCTGGCTGTGTCTGTCCCCCGCTCTCCAGTATTCTGGTTCTGGGGCGTGACACGGTTTAAGTGGTGGCCCATACAGGTCTTGTAGATCAAGATGTGTGAGGGTTTTACCGAATAGATGTCTCAATCAGCACTCGCCCTTGATCTCTACTCGTGCCTTCTGATCTTTCAGAATCCTTGACCTGATCACATGTTTATATCCTCGATCTATCATGGTCCTTTCTTATTGTTCCCTATGTCGTTTCTTCAGCGGCATTGTTCCTGGTCCTACCGATCAGCAAGGCGGAGCACCTCCAGTGGACCAGCAGCAACCTGGAGACCAAGCCCAGCACTCTGGAGTGGCCGCCTGAGTCATGCATTCCGAGGACCCCGAGCCCCCAGTTCAGCCAGTCCAGCCTGCAGAGCCTGACGATGGCACCTTGGTGGGTCTCATCAGGACATTGCTTGCGTCTCAAGATCGTCGGGGCGATGCCCTGCACCAGGCAGTACAGGATGCCATGGGCCGTGTTGGTTATCAAGGGAACAGTGCGGCTAGCAGTTTCAAGCGCCTCAACCCTCCCTTCTTCGACGGTAGTGAAGACGCTATTGCAGCTGATGCGTGGCTCCAGGACATTGAGATTATCTTAGATGCAGCTAAGACTCCAGAAGGAGAGAAGGTAGCTGTGGTACGCCTACATTTATTGGACCTTGCCCGTACCTGGTGGGCGATAATAGCAGTTGGTTTGGCAACGCCTGTCCCATAGGCGGTATTCAGTGACAAGTTTCAGATCAAGTACATCGATGCTGTGGCTCGGCATGACCTACAGACGAAGTTCACCAATCTCAGGCAGATGAACAGGACGGTCGATGGATATGTGGCCGGGTTTTCAAGACTGAGTCGGTTTGCTCCTACTTTGGTGGCAACCGAGTTTGATCGAGCGCAGCGGTTCCAGCAGGGACTCCATCTAGAGATCATTCTAGCAGTGGAGCAGTTTGAGCATCAGACCTTTGATGCTGTTTTGCGGGCAGCTAAGAGGCATGAGTATACCTCGCAGAGAATTATAGACAGAACTGGAGGACGGAAGCGGTCCTATGGTCAGATGATCCAGTCGTCAGCCCCAGCCCCGGCAGCTAGGGCCTTGACCATTGGAGCTCCGAGGAGGGCAGCATCAGTTACGTCAGTTCAGCATTCGACTCCGACGTATCCTCAGCAGCAGAAGCGGAGGCTGTCTTCCACAATGGGCTGCACTCATTGTGGGAAGCCAGGGCATGTAGTGTCAGAATGTCGCCGAGCACAAGGATTGTGTTCGGCTTGTGGGGCACCGGATCAAATGATAGGGTCCTGCCCGCAGAGAGCCGGTTCATCCTCATCGGCCCAGACTAGTCCCTCAGTGAGGGGACCAGCACCAGTATCAGCCTCCGAGGCCATTGCCGCCTCAGGCTCAGGCATTCCAGCAGCAGCGACCGCAACAGTATGCCCAGGTCTAACCTCAGGTTCAGAACCGCCAGAGAGGTTTCCAGCAGAGGGGACCAGCACCCAGAGGGCACGGTCAAGCGATGGCTTTGACCGTAGAGGAGGAGTTGGCATCAGGTGAGGTGGTGGCAGGTACCATTCTTGTCAACTCTTTTCCTGTATTAGTATTATTTGATTCAGGTGCATCGCATTCATTTATGTCTGCACGATTTGCGACACGGATAGGACTGGAGCCCGAGTCATTATCAGTAAGGCTCAATATACTTACTGGTAACGGACTTGTGGGTGTAGATAGGGTGTTTTCCTCGTGTCGAATCATAGTTAGCGGTAGAGAGTTTTCCGCTAGGTTGATAGAGTTCCCGATGGCCGATTATGATGTAGTCCTAGGAATGGATTGGTTGAGGGACCAGTATGCTAGAATAGATTGCCATGTCGGCAAGATTATTTTTAGTATTCCAGGTGAGCCAGAGTTTTCATTTTCTCGAGGCAGAGTAGAACCTTCTTCCCCAGCATTGCGAATTGCCGTAGCAGCAGCAGTTCAGCTTCACAGAGTTATAGAAGAGTTTCCTGACGTATTTCCCAAAGAGCTTCCAGGCATGCCCCTAGAGAGAGAGATAGAGTTCACTATCGACTTGATTCTAGGGACGACACCAGTGTCAGAGAGAGTCTATAGGATGGCACCATCATAGTTGGAGGTCCTGTACAAGATGATTGAATAACTTAGAATCAAGGGATTCATTCATGCTAGCGGATCACCTTGGGGAGCTCCGATGCTTTTTGTGAAGAAGAAGGATGGTACGTCAAGATTATGTGTTGATTATCGTACCTTGAACTCTGTAACAATTAAGAACAGATATCCTTTACCAAGGATAGATGATTTATTTGATCAGCTCAGGGGAGCGGCAGTATTCTCAAAGATTGACTTGCGATTGGGGTACCATCAGATCAGAGTCAGAGAGCAGGACATCCCGAAGACAGCATTCAGATCTAGATATGGACATTGGGAGTTCCTTGTTACGCCATTTGGAGCGACCAATGCGCCGGCCGTATTTATGGACCTCATGAATCGTATCTTCATGCCCTATTTGGACCAGTTCGTGATAGTGTTCATAGACGACATCTTAGTCTATAGCGAGAACGAGGCAGAGCATGAACAGCATCTTCGTGTAGTTCTTTAGATTCTCAGGGAGCACCAGTTGTATGCGAAGTTCAGTAAGTGCGAGTTTTGGTTGGATCGTATCTCGTACTTGGGTCATATCATCACCAGAGGTAGAGTGGAAGTTGATCCCTAGAAGATAGTGGCTATAGAGACATGGCCAGTACCTAGCACCGTCGCAGAAGTTCGGAGTTTCCTCGGATTGGCCGGCTATTACCGACGCTTTGTGTCAGACTTTGCTCGGATTTCAGCACCACTAACGCGGTTGACCCGTAAGGATGTGCAGTTTGCGTGGACAGCAGAGTGTCAGAGTTTATTTGAGAAGTTGAAGCGGAGATTGATGACGGCCCCCATTCTCACTCTTCCCGACGGGACGGGAGGATTTTCAGTTTTTTGCGACGCATCCGGCAAGGGATTAGGATGTGTCTTGATGTAGCATGGTAAGGTAGTCGCTTATGCGTCACGTCGACTTCGTGGCCATGAGAGGAATTACCCAACCCATGACCTGGAGTTAGCAGCCGTAGTTTTTGCATTAAAACTTTGGAGGCATTATTTGTATGGAGATCGGGTGGAGATTTTCACCGACTACAAGAGTATGAAGTATGTGTTTACCCAGAAGGATCTTAATATGCGTCAGAGGAGATGGATAGAGCTACTTGTGGATTATGACATCAACTTGCAGTATCATCCTGGGAAGGCCAACGTGGTAGCAGATGCATTGAGCAGGAGAGCCGGAGTTTATTTTCTAACGACGCAGCCAGAGTTGTTAGCAGATCTTCAGAAGATGGGTATTAAAATTGTTCTTCCTTCCAGTGTGGCATTGATGGCCAGTATGCAAGTTCAGTCCAGTATAGTTGAGAGGATCAAGTTAGCTCAGTCCACAGACTCTAAGCTTCAGCGGCTTAGGACAGAATGTGTGGCAGGACAGAGACCAGAGTTATGCATTCATGAAGATGGTACACTCCAGCATGGGAGGCATCTTTATGTACCGAGTGGAGATATCAGACAGGAAATCATGGCAGAATCCTACAGTTCTCAGTATTCAATTCATCCCAGCGGTACGAAGATGTATCGTGATATTCGACAGCATTTTTGGTGGAATGGCATGAAGAGGGAGATAGCCCGGTTTGTCTCTCGTTGTTTAGTTTGTCAACAAGTTATGGCCGAACATCAGAGATCAGCTGGACTTCTTCAACCTTTGCCGATCCCGGAATGGAAATGGGAGCACATTACTATGGTTTTTGTAACTGGATTACCTAGATCCCCAGCTGGGAGAGATGCCATATGGGTTATAGTTGATCGTCTCACGAAGGTAGCTCATTTTCTTCCTTTCAAAATCGGTCAGTCGACGGATCAGCTTGCAGAGATGTACCTCAGGCAGATAGTCAGATTGCATGGAGTGCCAGTCAGTATTGTGTTCGACAGAGATTCAAGATTTACCTCGCACTTTTGGCGAAGTCTTCAAGAGAGTTTGGGGACTCGTCTCAAGTTCAGTTCAGCCTACCATCCGCAGACAGATGGTCAGTCAGAACGCACGATCCAGACTCTTGAAGACATGCTGCGGTCATGTACACTCGACTTCGGGGGTTCGTGGGAAGATCACCTGCATCTCGTAGAGTTCTCGTACAACAACAGTTTCCAGGCTAGTATCCAGATGGCACCTTTCGAGGTCTTGTACGACAGGAAGTGCAGATCTCCTTTAGCTTGGGACGATATCGGTGAGAGGCAAATGCTTGGACCAGAGATGGTGACGTAGACTATTGAGGTGGTCAGACAAGTCAGAGATCATCTTCGAGTTGCCCAAGATTGCCAGCGTCATTGGGCCGATTCCCATCGGTGCCCTCTTGAATTTTCTGTCGGCGACCACGTATTCCTTAGGATCTCGCCTACCCATGGTGTCATTCGATTCGGCGTACGGGGAAAGCTCAGTCCTAGGTATATAGGGCCGTTTGATATTCTAGAGCGAGTAGGTGATAAAGAACAGATGACAACTCTAGAGGGGGGTGAATAGAGTTTAAAATAATAATAACCAATTAAAAAATTAACTCTATCACAATCTAAAAAATTATCAGAGTAAATGCGGAAATAAATGAGAAGCAGGAAAGCATACGCAAACACAGCCGATTTTAACCTGGTTTCCCTCGTGGAGGACTAGTCCAGGCCTGAGAACTCTAGCTCAGGATTAAATCCACTATTTGTGAAATAGTAGTTACACCCCGTGCCTTTTCTTCAGAAGAGCACGTCAACTTCTTACAATGGATCGCAGTGGCGATGCTTGGACTTTTCCAAGCGACTTCTTGAACTCTTGCACAAGACTCCTAACTGAGAGATGCTGAGCACTCGAGACTTAGGAAACTTGTGGCTAGTAGATGAAGAAGGGTATGGCTTATATTGAGCTTAGGAGAGAAGAGAAGAGAAGATTGGATGAATGAAAATGAGAGAATTCTTGGCCTATTTATAGGTTTTTAACAGGCAGAATTCGACCAGAATTCTGGTAGGAATTTTCAAAAATTTGGCCGTTGGACAACTAGCAGCCAGCCAACCCTAAAAATTAGGGTGCTGATTTTTAGGGGACAGAGTTCGGCCCGAACTCTGTGTGGAGGCAGAGTTCGGCCCAAACTCTGTCTCCAGAGCACAGAACTGGTCCAAAGGTCCAATGGGCTAAGTTTGGATGTGGAGCTTTATGGATTTTGGATAGGTTGTGGGTTGAGTCTCAAGAGCCCAGCATAACTCAGCTTACAATCATTCTAGACTCAATAAATATAAAAGTACAGACGTAAAAACGACTTGTATTTGCACAACTGAGCTGTCGTCTGGCTTGAGCAGAATATAGTTGTCGTGTGTCGTATTAAATTATCACAAGTATTATTTAGTCAATATTATCAATATTTGGTTGACTGTGACTTTGTGTCAACAATCTCCCCCATATTGATAATTGACAAAATAATAATTGTATATTCAATATCCATACGTGGACACATGTACCGACATAGCTCCCCCATAATAAGTGCCGAGCTTAAGAGTAGCTCCTCCATACACAATGCTGTGAATCTTTGTTGGCCTGTTAAAAATATACTTCCAAAAGCACATATAAACCAAACAAAATAGAATATACATAACTCCCCCTTTTGGCATTTAGCAATATGAGATAAATAAAGAGTAACTGGCAAAAACACACGTAAAGGAGAAGAAACTACATATAAAATAAGATAATGACCAAGAGTCATAATGACATAGAAACTGATAATAGATCTACCAATGTCTCAAAAGCATAACTCATAATAAGTCTACTACAAAGCAAGTAACTAAAGTAGAATGTAGAAAACATAATCTAAGATCTCCAGTAGCAGCCGCAAGTAGCAGTCCAAAACCATCATCGAGCACGAGAGGGCCCGGCGTCGTCCGATGGATCAGTAAAGGAGCGACGTGGGTCCACAAATGCCGCATCTGGATCCATGTAGCGACGGACCCAAGGATCATCAATACGAAAGCCCTCACGATCGGGATCTCGCTCCATAGGAATGGGCATGGTAGGATGGCGAGACATGGAATATCGGATGTCATGCAGTGAGTTGCTGATAGCACTCATCTGCAATGTGGTCCGATAATCCAGCTGAGTCCAACGATCGTCCTCCAAAGTAAAACGATCTCGGAGCATGGTCTGAAGAGACTCGAGAGTGGCAGGAGGAGGAGGATCCTGTCCGAGAGGAGGGGCATCTGGCTCATCCTCAGAATGCTCAGACACGACCGGAGAGCCAACGGCCGCGTGAAGCCTCCTTGCCTTGGAGAGAAAGGTAGGGGCAGGTAAGAATGGACACTCATCAAGCGGTACATGGAACGCACGAAAGATCATAGGAAGATATAAAGCATAAACCAAGGATCTTGGCTTCTTCCTACAGTTGATCATCCAATCCATCATTGTGCGTAGAAGATTGAAGGAAACATGGAAGTGGAGATGGTATAAGGCCGATATTTCAAAATAAGTAACTTCATCGGTAGAGCCCGCTTTGGGTAGAATAGTGTTGAAAATGATCCGATGAAGTTCATAGAAATAAGGGTTGAGGAATTTATCCAAAAGCTTACGAGGACGTGTGTTAGGGCTACACAAGTCGTCCTTGAAGCTTTCAAGTGAAATTCCTTCGAGAAATTGGAAAGATCTTGCTTCAACAAGCTTTTTCCAAGAATTTGGCTCTTGAAGTTCAAGATATTCGGCCAATTCAAAATCATCAAATGAGATATCAATACCCGCAACACGTGAATAGATGCGAGTATCATCATGTGTCAAGTTGCAATAAAACATTTGTATTGCACTACGATATATGACCGAATTTGAGGTAACAAGTTCGTCAAGGCAAAGGTCATTAAAGAGTGCATCATATTGAGAGAAAATTGTAAAGTTTATGGGGTGTCCCGCAAACACCGGACGTGTCCGAAAATCACTAAACCACTCATTGGATGCGTCTAGTGATATAAAAATTCGGTCGTCGAAAGTGTTTGGATCACGTGGACGTGGAGGATTGAACAACGGATGGGTTTGTTGTTCAATAGCTGGTGCAATGGGTGGTGCAACGGGCGGCTCAACAGGAGGAGGAGCATTCGACGAGGACGCGCCCTCGGTCCGAAGTTTCTTCCCACGATTGAGCAATCGTGGAGCCATAACACAATAGATAGATAATAAAGAAATTTGAGATATAGAAAAGGAAGGAGTTATACCTCAAAATATTGAAAGATTATGAAAGAGAATTGAAAACCAAGCCTCCTCCTTGAGTTTGGGGAAGAATGGAGCTCTCGAAAGGAGAAAATAGGGTTAGGGTTTTGAGAGTTTTGAGTTGGAGAAGTAGAAAAGGTGGTAAGAAGGAAGGAGAGGGAAGAGAAACCAAAATTAAGGGAAGGATTTCTCTTGGTTGGGTCAATTAATGACCATTGGATCAACAATTGGATCAACGGCTGAGCCTGTTCCCGGTTCTGGAACAGGCAGGCCGAATTCGGCCCGAACTCTGGTATGGGCAGAGTTCGGCCCAAATTTTGGATCCTGGGGACAGAACAGGAATCAGGCTGAGTTGAGTCAAAAATTGGTTAAGTAAAGATAAAAACCAATATACTACATGAGTATAGGTACAGAAAAAGATCCAATAAGTAAATAGATGAATAGCAGATAGTGAGTTCAAAGCTGTAATATGAAGTTTGAAAAATTAGTGTTTCAGCATGTGATAGATGAAAATGAACCGTATAATAAACACGGAATTATATCGTAATTCAATATTTTGAAGCTGCCATGGGTTAGCTGCAGGGGCCGGATCCCAGCTAGCGGTAGTCCTGAGGACTAGTGCACCGTGTCGCTTAGGCTTTTACGCCTTATTGTTAGAAGGACCCTTTCGGCTTGTACCCATAGCAAGTTTATCATAAGAGAATCATAATATATTCGATATTTATGCAGGTTTATTTTAATTTATAACAGCTTCATCTAAAATTTCAAGTTCACGATAAAGAAAATTGAAGCGCTCTTCGGATAATGGTTTGGTGAAGAAGTCTGCTAACTGATGATCAGTGTCAATACATTCTAAGTTAATCGTGCCATTTTGCTGATGATCACGCAAAAAGTGGTGTCGTATCTCAATGTGCTTCGTGCGTAAGTGACAAATGGGGTTCTTAGTAAGATTTATTGCACTAGTGTTGTCACAAAAGATTGGAATATGTATGAAAGATAAATTATAGTCTTCAAGGGTTTGCTTCATCCACAGAATTTGTGCACAACAACGCCCAGCTGCTATGTATTCGGCTTCTGTTGTGGATAGTACGACATAATTCTGCTTCTTGCTAAACCAAGAGACTAAAGTCTTTCCTAATAAATGACATGTGCTGCTCGTACTTTTACGGTCGACCTTGCATCCGGGGAAGTCAGCATCAGAGTAACCAATGAGGTCAAATGATGTTGACTTGGGATACCATAGGCCCACTGTAACCGTACCCTTAAGGTATCGAAAGATACGCTTAACTGCGGTCATGTGTGATTCCTTAGGATTTGCTTGATATCTAGCACACAGGCAAACGCTAAACATTATATCAGGGTGACTAGCAGTAAGATAGAGTAAACTGCCTATCATACCTTGATACTTACGTTGATCTACGGGTTTGCCGCTATCATCTGGTTCAAGTTTGGTTGAAGTAGCCATAGGAGTGCTGATTGGTTTGACATTATCAAGGTCGAATTTCTTCAGCATGTCCTTTGTATACTTCGACTGATAGATGAAGGTTCCATTTGACATTTGTTTGACTTGCAGCCCAAGAAAGTAGTTGAGCTCCCCCATCATGCTCATCTCAAATTCGGTCTGCATACACTTGGCAAAACCTTGACAAAGGTTTCATCAGTGGAACCAAATATAATATCATCTACGTATATTTGTACTAAAAGAATCGTGTCTTTGAAAGATTTTATGAAAAGTGTGGTGTCAATTTTCCCTTTTGAAAAACCTTTCTCAAGCAAGAAGTTGCTTAGCCGTTCATACCAAGCTCTAGGGGCTTGTTTGAGGCCATACAGCACTTTCTTTAGCTTGAACACGTGGTCGGAAAATTTATGATTTTCAAAGCCAGGAGGTTGTTTTACATAAACTTCCTCCTTAATAAAACCATTCAAGAAAGCACTTTTAACATCCATTTGAAATAATTTGAAATTTTGAAAATTTGCAAATGCACAAAGCATCCGAATGGATTCTAATCTAGCAACAGGAGCATACGTCTCATCGTAGTCGATACCTTCCTCTTGGTTGTATCCTTGGGCTACTAGACGAGCTTTGTTGCGTGTGACTGAACCATCTTCATTTACTTTGTTTCTAAAAACCCATTTAGTACCAATAATCGAGTGATTAGCCGGTCTAGGAACGAGTTTCCATACTTGGCTCCTCTCGAATTGGTTGAGTTCCTCTTGCATAGCAGAAATCCCAAATTCATCACTGAAAGCTTCTAAAATGTTTTTCGGCTCAATTTGTGAAATAAAGGCAGTGCTAGCAATAGAGTCTTTTAATGATGATCTAGTAGTTACTCCACGTGAGACCTCGCCGATTACCAAATTTTTTGGATATGATGGCTTGAAAGAGAACTTCTTTGGCAAGCCTTCCAGAGAATTGGTTTCGGTTGTGGTATTCATTGGAGTAGACGTTGATGGCTCAATATCATCATCAAGAGTAGCTGCAGTACTATTATCTTCATCAAAAGTCACATTTGTAGACTCTTCCACAATTAAAGAGCGTTTGTTAAAAACTCTATATCCCTTGCTCTTGGCCGCATAGCCAAGGAAAATACCATCGTCAGCTTTGGCATCAAATTTGCCTAAGTTGTCTTTGGTGTTAAGGATAAAACATCTACATCCAAAAACTCTAAACTAAGAAACATTTGGGGTTCTCCCAAACCAAAGCTCATAGGGTGTTTTCTTCGTAATAGGACGAATAAGCACCCTATTTTAAATGTGGTATGCTGTACTGACAGCTTCAGCCCAAAAGTATTTCGGAAGTAAAAACTTGTTCAACATGACTCTAGCCATATCGCCAAGAGTTCTATTCTTCCGCTCCACAACACCATTTTGTTGAGGAGTTCTTGGACAAGAAAACTCATGATCAAAACCATTGGAATCACAAAACTTTTCAAAATCATAATTTTTGAACTTGCCTCCATGATCACTTCGGATATGAGTAATCATGTAGCCTTTTTCGTCTTGAACTTTCTTAACAAAAATCTTGAAAACCGAAATAGCATCACTTTTATTTGCAAGAAAAAAAACCCAAGTAAATCTTGAAAAGTCATCAACAATAACAAAGGCATAAAGTTTTCCACCAAGACTGGCTACTCTACTAGGGCCAAACAAATCCATATGAAGTAGTTGCAGGGGTCTAGTAGTGCTTACAGAGTTTATAGAATGGAAAGATAATTTGTTTGCCTTATTCAACTCACATTCGGCACATACGGTGTCCTTTTTGAATGTGATGTCGGGCAAGCCTCTAACTAGCTTCTTGGTCGATAGCCTGGATATAGTATCCATATTGGCATAACCAAGACGCTGGTGCTATAGTAACCGTTCATCTTTATGAGCATATAGGCATCAACCTGCATTGTTAGTATTTCTAGACAAATAGAAAATATAAATATTATCCTCTCTTACCCCTTTAAAAGCAATGTCTCCCGTTGACCTATCATAAATAAGGCATTTGTTTTGTCCAAAGTTAATGTCATATCCATGGTCAGCAAGATGACTAATGTTGAGCAGGTTATTCTTTAACTCGGTCACCAGAAAGACATCCTTTATTACGGAAGAGAGAGGATAACCAATATTACCATTACCTATAATATAACCTTTAAGGTTGTTGCCGAAGGATACATATCCTTCTTTCTTCATCGACAGTAATGCGAAAAGATTTGCGTCTCTCGTCATATGTCGCGAGCATCCACTATCGAGAATCCACTTACTCTTAGTTGAGGAGGAAAGGTCCACCTACATCAAGAGTAGATGTGACCTTTGGTATCCAAGTTCTTGAGGGTCCTGAAAAGTTAGTTTTTGGAAACCATACATATATCTTTCTATCTACTAATCTTCTAATTCTACATTGTGGTGAAATATGTCCATGTAAACCACAATAAGTACATGTAGCATTCCTATTCACATTAGGAGCATGCTGGTGATGTCTATAAGCAGAATAATAAGGAAAAGTATGATGATGTGTAGAGTTAGCATGGTGATGATGACTATAGTGATGTGGTGATGCATGGTGATATTGTTTATATGGTATGGCATGGTGATGTTGTCTATATGGCATGGCATGATGATATTGTCTATATGTAGAGTAATGTTGATTGTGTCTTTATGCAACATGGTGATGATTGTATCTATGTGTAGCATGATGTTTTTGTGATATATGATGATTATTTCTACGTGCATATGGTTTGTGTCCTTTGTGAAAGTGTGTGTACATGTAAGCATGATTGTGAGCAGCATGAGGATGACATGGTTGACTAGTATGAGTGGTGTCATGCTTTGTGTGTGTCCCATGTGATTGGGTTTGAGGTTGAGCAACCTGTTTTCCCAATTTAGTTTCTAGTTTCTTAGAGACAGCTTGCAATTCAGTGATCTTAGCATTCAAACCATGCATCTTAGTAATAGAGATCTTGTGTCTGCTATTTTCTTCTGTAAGCTCCGTGTTGAGTGTTGTGATTTCTTGTGTTTATTGCTCAATACGTGCTTCGGCATCATGTAAGCTTATTTTAATCTTAGATACCTCATCAGTGACATCCGTGGGTGTAGTGTCTCTAATATTATCAAGTAATAAAGAAAGTCTTTGTATTTCGACTTCATGACTTTTGATTTTGTCCTTGGCATGTTTGTATTTACCAATGACCTTTTTGTGATCACTAAGTAAATCGGTAGAAGCATCGCCAAGTTTATCAAAAGTGAAGTCATCAAGGGTTTCGTTTGATACTTTGTCGGACGTTGCCATTAGGCACACATTAGCCGTATCTTGAGGAGAGTCCTTTTCTTCCTCGGAGTCACTAGCTTCGCTTTCATGCCAAATGCTTGTATTGGCATATTTCTTTGAGGAAGTCTTCTTGTATGGCTTCTCATAGCGATTGCTCTTCTTCAAGAATGGAGAGTCTTTTCGGACGTGTCCAGTCTTCTTGCATCCGTAGCAGGTTGGCTCTTTTTTGCCATCTTCTTGAGGTTCCTTCTTTCTTCGATTGAAGCGAAGGAATTTCTTGAAGTTGCGGACCATAAGGGCTTGATCATCGTCTTCTGAGTTGTCGTCATCCGTCTCTTCGGTTTCAGCCCTTCATCGGTGCGCTTTGAGTGTGATCTCCTTAGACTTAGGAGCAGGCTCTTCGAAGTCCTTGAGGTCAAGCTCATGCGTCATTAGCTTTCCCATCAAGGTCTCTATGGACATGATTGTGAGATCATTTCCTTCTATGATGGCTGTCACCTTAGGGTTCCAAATTTTTGGTAGCCCCCTAAGTAGCTTGCGAATCTTCTCGTGATTTGAGTATTGCTTGCCGAGCGAAGACAGGGGGTTAATGATGTCGAGGAATCTTGTGAACATTTGCGTGATCGTCTCGTTTGGCTTCATCTTGAAAGCCTCGTGTTCTTGAGTGAGACGGCTTATCTTTGATTCCTTGACTTGGGTGGTTCCTTCATGCGTCACTTCTAGAAGTTTTTATACTTCGTGAGATGTGGTGCATGTAGATACCCTGTTGAACTCATTCCTGTCTATAGCACAGAATAAAGCATTAATAGCTCTCGCGTCTAGACTTGCCTGTTTCTTCTCCTCGTCAGAATACTTGTCATGTGATTTCTCGACGAGATCACCGTTGACAACTATTCTGGCGGGCTTTTTGTAACCGTCAGTGACGATAGTCCACAGGTCAAAGTCTAGCGACTTGAGATAAAAACTCATCCTTATTTTCCAATACGTATAGTTAGTTCCATCAAATAGGGGAGGCCTATGAGTGGACTGTCCTTCACCGTGATTGGAAATTAAGGATTGTGTGGTTGCCATGGATCAGCTCTATGATGTAAGTCCTTGTAAAGAGAACAGAGCTCTGATACCAATTGAAGAACAGATGGCAACTCTAGAGGGGGGTGAATAGAGTTTATAATAATAATAACTAATTAAAAAATTAACTCTATCACAATCTAAAAAATTATCAGAGTAAATACAGAAATAAATGAGAAGTAGGAAAGCATATGCAAACACAGCTGATTTTAACCTGGTTTCCCTCGTGGAGGACTAGTCCAGGCCTGAGAACTCTAGCTCAGGATTAAATCTACTATTTGTGAAATAGTAGTTACACCCCGTGCCTTTTCTTCAGAAGAGCACGTCAACTTCTTACAACGGATCGCAGTGGCGATGTTTGGACTTTTTTAAGCGACTTCTTGAACTCTTGCACAAGACTCCTAACTGAGAGATGCTGAGCACTCGAGACTTAGAAAACTTGTGGCTAGTAGATGAAGAAGGGTATGGCTTATATTGAGCTTAGAAGAGAAGAGAAGATTGGATGAATGAAAATGAGAGAATTCTTGGCCTATTTATAGGTTTTTAACAGGCAGAATTCGGCCAAAATTATGGTAGGAATTTTCAAAAATTTGGCCGTTGGACAACTAGCAGCCAGCCAACCCTAAAAATTAGGGTGCTGATTTTTAGGGGACAGAGTTCGGCCCGAACTCTGTGTGGAGGCATAGTTCGGCCCGAACTCTGTCTCCAGAGCACAGAATTGGTCTAAAGGTCTAATGGGCTAAGTTTGGATGTGGAGCTTTATGGATTTTGGATAGGTTGTGGGTTGAGTCTCAAGAGCCCAGCATAACTCAGCTTACAATCATTCTAGACTCAATAAATATAAAAGTACAGACGCAAAAATGACTTGTATTTGCACAACTGAGCTGTCGTCTGGCTTGAGCAGAATATAGTTGTCGTGTGTCGTATTGAATTATCACAAGTATTATTTAGTCAAATTATCAATATTTGGTTGACTGTGACTTTGTGTCAACAGGTGATGTATCCTATCGTCTCGCTCTTCTGCCGTCGTTACGTGAGGTACATGATGTCTTCCATGTATCCCAATTACGATGGTATATCCCGGATCTGAGTCATGTTCTTGATCATTCGAAATTAGTTGTTGGTACCAACCTTTCGTATGAGGAGAGACCCGTATCCATATTGGACCGGAGGGAGAAGATACTCAAGAACAACACTATCAAGTTAGTCCGTGTTGCTTGGGGTCATCACTCTTTGGGTGAGTCAACGTGGGAGCGTGAGGATGATATTCGATCGCGATATCCCGACCTGTTTGACTCGTAAGGTATAATGTCTTTCTTATGCCTTATGCTTAAGTTCCTTGCTTGCATGAATGATTGCTTGATTGACTGCTAGTCATATATTGCCTGCAATTGATATAGCTTACTCGACATCTCTAGCCTCTTGATTAAATTCCGAGGACGGAATTCTTTTAAGGTGGGTAGAGTTGTCACCCCTGTTTTCCGTTCTACGTATTTCCAGTATACGTATACGGAATCCTGACATGTATTTTATTTTTTCTGCCTGGCTAGCTAATTTCAGTTTAATCTTGATTAGGTTCATCATGGCATGTAATGGTTTAACTTGGTTTATTTTGGGTTGGCTTGGTTTATTCTTTGGTTCATCATGTTAAACCCACCACCATCTCCCTTTATAACCCACCTAACTTTTCTCTCTCCTCCACTTTCTCATTAACTCTTCTTCCTTCTCCATTAAACCCACCACCAACCAAGAACACCCCTTAGGCAAGTGCAACTTGCTTCCACAAGAGAACCCATTTTTATTATTCCATTAGCTTCTCCTCATGTTTCTAAGACACATTAGAACTTGTCATTTTCCATTTTGAGGCTTTGATTTTTGTAGATCTAGAAATTGGCCAATTTAGGATTTTGGTAGTATTAATCTATCAAACTTCTTTGTTTTTAAGCTTTGATGGTTCTTTGTTGTAGAAAATTTCATTCTACCCAATTTTGACCATTTGTAAGTTGGATTTGGACTTGTTTTGACCAAGTTATAGACTTTTGAAGCTATGGGTTCAACCATAGAGTTCTTGCTGATTTTGGAGAAGACAGTGAGCAGTGTGCGCGAGCTTTTTAGCTTGTGCCACTGAGTTGCGCGCATTCTTTAGCACAGCGCAGTCTGACTCGTGCGCAGTCTGACTCGTGCGCAGTCTGACCTCGAGCGCAGTCTGATCTCGAGTGTAGTCTAACCTCGTGCGCAGTCTGACTCGTGCGCAGTCTGACCTCGAGCGCAGTCTGACCTCGTGCTCAGTCTGACCTCGTGCGCAGTCAGACCTCGTGCGCAGTCTGACTCAGGCGCAACCTGACTCAGGCGCAACCTGACTCAGGCGCAACCTAGCCTCGCACAGTCTAGTGCCTGGCTTAACATGACTTGGCCTGACTCTTCCTGGCGCAACTTGACCCGACCTTGTGTATTTTAATGATTGGCACCCCTAGTGCCTAGGCGTAACCTGATTTTCAGGCGCAACTGGACTTGACCCTACTTGCCTTGGCGCAACCTGTTACCTTGTCGCAACTTGGCTAATGCCACTTGTTGGCCATAGTACCCCTTGCTCCTCCCCCTTGGGCGTATTATGTCCCCATATCCCCCTTTTTATGATTTTTGCACCCATTTTATATCCTTACGCCTTTTGATATAAACTCGACATGAACCCGATGTGATCATGACATTATTTATGAATGTTAATCGAAATACGGCTTAGTGATGGAATTGCATGATCAGTGACCTGTTGTGTTGCACTTGCATAAACACGAAATGGCATTATGACCTTACAGGATAACTCTTGATAGTGACCCGCCGTGGTGCACTCTTGACAAGTAATTTGACATGATAATTCTTGATGGTGGTCCGTTGTGACGCACCCTTGCCTTGATAAGTAATCTTGATAAGCAACCCGACATGATAACCTTGATACGCTGTTATGACGGCTAACCTGATATGCTAAGTGAATTCTTGACACCGTGGGTGATTGTATCGAATATGCTTGTATAAGCAACCGGTCTTGTCTCGCATCATGTCTAGGATATGTATCCCTGGTTACCACGGTCAGGGATTCATACTGAATCTGACTAGGTTAATGACTAGATTGATCAAGTAGAGCATATAGAGAGGTATTCCGGCTACAAGCAATCCTGTTATCTGGGCACCTTCCTTGATGGACTTGTAGCCTGCCGACGAGTAGGGCACATTTCCAGCTCACTGTTATGTGGGGCACTACATGAAACGATTACTATGCACACTGTCATGTGTTGCATCCAAGACACCTAACAAGGCATGATAACTCTAATCTTGAACCTTGCGTCTGGATAACCTGGATAGTCTGCAGGGCTTGTGGCCGTAGGCGTATCTCATTGCATCTTGCTAGTAACTAAGCTTGTAATAACCCTAGTTAGTTAAGTATCATGCCGTACTCTTTGCTTGGCCGTGAATGATGGATGGAGTCCTATCTTGTCTAGTCATGCCTAGATCCGGTGCATGGATATCTCCGGACATGCTTGTTTATGCTTTACTTTATCGATAATTGGTTCGAAGCTAAGTTCTGTTCAGGTGAAGGGTTACAACCCCGGTCCTTGTTTGGTTTACGGGTTGTAACTTGGTTACCGCAATAGTCCTCTAGTTATCTTATCGTTTATCACCCTGTTTTCTTTAACTCATGTCTTATGTTATTTCACCTATGACTTTATGTGCTGACATGCTGGTTTTAGTTCTTAAGTGAAGCCCCCTTTGTGGCACTTGCTCTTTCTGGGGACTGACCTAGCTGGTTTTGTATGGCCAGATTTCGGAGCAGCTACCGAGGATCTCCCAACTTTCCTGCCAGATGGTGAACACTAGAAGGAATCCCGGCAACGAGTGGGTTTTTATTTTGCTCTCCCACTCCCTTGTAAAAATATTCTTTTGAGGCGTTTAGCCGCCGAGCAAGTGTTAGCTCGTTTGCAACTTTACTTACTGTCTGCCTACGGGCTGTAGCATGATTGACAAATCCTAGGGTTGATCACTATGACTTAAACTCTTGCTAGTCTTCGTATTTTGTATGACTAGCTTCATGATCATCTGAATATATAATGTATGGGACGCCTTACTTTGTATGTCTGATGATCTACCATCTTGTTATATCTACTCGCTTGCTGGAGATTGAGACACTAGGCTTGTTATTGACCTTAAGAGACTAATGTCTTGTAGTAAACCCTCATGCATCTAAACAGTCGTGACCGTATTACGAGGTGAGATTCACTTCAATGTACGTAGCTGGCTGTGTCTGTCCCCCGCTCTCCAGTATTCTAGTTCTGGGGCATGACAGTCCCCGACTACCATCACCAACCTGCCTCCTCCCGCTCGATTTCTCGACCGCCCACGGCAACATCCCGACCATCCCCAACCCACGCCGAGGCACCGTCACCCCCGCCATCTCCCCTGGCTCACCACCACCAGTATCTCCGTCATTACCATCATCGTCCCGACCCGTCCCGACAGCACCACCACGTCATCGTCACCAACATACCCATCCCCGTCTTCACCTGACCACCGATCGCCCCGATTATCGACTCCGACGAAAGCCACACCTCCGTCCCATATTATAAAACAACCACCACCGTCACCGGCGCCCATCGCCGGCGACCCCAAAAACCACCACCATAACAAAGAAAGAAGAAGAAGAAAAACCCTCACCTAGGACCACGGCACCGGAGTGCGCGCCGCATGCGTACTTCTCGACCGCAGGCAGGATCTCCTCCTCGGTTATCTCCGGCGCCATCCCGCCAAAGCCGCCAACGTGGCGGAACAGCCACCGCACCCTGTCCGTCGGCCATCGACGTGAGCGCCGGAGGGCTGGTGCGCCATCCCAATCGAGCCGGCCACCGGTGCCGGAGTCGTCCCTGTAAGTTCCTCCTCCAGCCTCTCCGGTAATCTCTCTCCCGATCTCCCTATCCCTCTTCCTCTCTCTCTCGAAATTTTTTGAGTTCTCTTTCTTCTCTTTACTGGAATTCTTCTGTTTATATGAGGTTTCTTTTTTTTTTGCTCTCGAAAAGAGAGAAGGGAGCACTGCCCCTTAACTTTTATTGCTGCTTGTAGTTTTATTTGATTTTTTTCCTATCTCCTTTTTGTGGTATATATTATTTTATACATTATTATATATTATCAACATTATTATTATTAATACCTTTGTTATGATTATTATTATTGGAATTATTATAATTATTATCATAGAATTATTAGTATTTTTTTATTTCTGTGGAAATATCTATGAGTACGGGTATTAAATATTTTGCCATTGTTATATATATATATATATATATATATATATATTATATATATATATATATATATATATATATATATATATATTTTATATATATATATATATATATATATATATATTTTTATATATATATATATTTATATATATATATATATATATATATATAAATATATATATATATATATATTTTATATATATATATATATATATATATATATATATATATATATATATATATATATATATATATATATATATATATATATATACATTATACAATAAATTGCTATTATACAATAAATTGCTAGTCTTTCCAAATAATTACTTTGATTTACCGTAGTGATTTCTATTATTAAAATTTTAGTTGCCCTAAAATAATTTTTCCTAATATTTTTTTTCTAAATAATTTTGCTAACAAGATATGGTTTTCTATCAAAACTTTATCATTACCAACTTAGAAATTTAGCCTAAATTGATTTTTGTATATTTTCAAGTATGTATCAAAAACTATTTTAATTAGTAAATATATTTTCTCTTATTATAAATATTTTCTAAAATCATGTAATTTATTTATCTAATTACCATCGATTATCCCAGCCCGTGACCAAGCCCATATTCTTGTTCCCTCGCCATTTTTATACCTCTTTATGTCGTTCATCAGCTAATTTGATTATTCTGGACCCGATTGAACAGCATGTGCCATCGTCGGAGACCAATATACGCAGTTGTTATATTAAAGTCAAATTTGTGCTACCTTGATCATCACACCGGGCGCAACCCCAGGCAAGATACCTTGCCATCACTATTTATTTCCTTGCTCATTATATTGCATGCATTAATTCATTTAGTATTTATTTTCTACAATTATATCTTGTACTTCTCAATTATGCGTAGATGCAAATTTTATTGTTTAAATTCTGTCTTTCCTCATTTATTTTATTTGTATGCACACTCGACCTAGAAGGAAGAGACCTCCTGCATTCATTGGCCTTGACACTTGTATGTCATGATTCACGAGTCGCATATAGATCTCCGACGTGTGTACCTAGTGGCCAGCGGTATATATTGGACGGGCGTTAGGCCATGACTACTACTAGGGTTGCATGATAAAAGACTAGTGGTCATTAGAGTTAGACCATTGGGTGGAAAGAATAAAACTGGACGTTGACCTCCTCCCTATCTATCGTAGACTCGCTCGCTACTGAGGAATGATAGGTAGACTATATACTATAGACTCGCTCGATACTGAGGAATGGTATATAGTATTGAGACTCGCTACTGAGGTTCTGCTTATTTTATCTTAACTTGACTTGGAGGTTATACGACCAAGTGCTATTCTCGATTGCATTACACTTAGAGTGGTTAGGTAACCGTTATCCAGTAGGTATAGGTACTTTTGGTTTATGTACTTATGCCTGACCATGACTTGGAACCGTATCTTGTCACGGAGTAGTTGCCACACCTTGTCCTTGTTTGGTTGTAGGTGTGGTTAACTGCTTCGATGATAAGTTACTGAACCTTGTTATGGTCCGGATTATTATTGAGCAGCTTTATATTCAGTTTATGGCATGTTGTTTATTGTATCTTGTTACGTCCCTCTGAGGACCTGGTGAATTCTCCAGGTGTGTGTTTTGTGACTTCTGCAGGTGCTCTAGCCAAGGACATGATTTACTCTCTTGCTTCGTAGATAGCATGCTCTTGGATCGCCCTTCACTTCGCTTGATTATTTCTTTCATGTATATCTATTTCTTTTCATTTAATAGTTGGTAGTGGATTTATCTCCGCCCAACACGTGTACATGACAATTCAAAGTTGATTTTATATCATTATTCCTTTATAATTGTGGATGAGATTTAGTGTGACTTGGTTTACTACACTTTACAGCTTATGTATACATATGAGGGCTCTATATACTTCGTATGTATATAGCTGGCATGTCTACGTACTTAGTCCTAAGTATTTTGGAACTAGGGCGTTACAGGTCACTAGCACCACAAGCTATACTTGGACTTATGGCTTTGTTATTCGACGACCCTTTCAGCGCAAGTAGCGAGCCCCGTTGAAAGTTCCTGAATAACCTGAGCGAAACTTCCAGCTCGGCTATACCGTGTTTCTCCCTAGCCCGGAACGGTCCCGTGGCTCCAGATTTACCGTCCGAAGAAAACTTTCCCTTATCGACAAGTTGTCCAATGACCATGCCAGACTCGACTCGAACTACCGTCTTACACAGTCATTCTTCTTCTAGTGTTACCATCTTTTCAGGACACCATGTTAAGGACTTCTAGTAATTGAGACCGCCTCGACGACCCATGGTCGCAAGTATTCTTCCATGTTGCCCTATCATTTTACTCAACTCAGGAATGACTATTTGATAGCCCTTTTTCCAAACTCAATTTGAATCAACCGTGGCTCGTGCCTTAAGCCAACTTTTGTTCTGTACGACATCACCGTCCAAGTCATACTTTATATGACAAGCCTTGAGACCGTGGAAACATGTGACTTGACAACCGCATAAAACATGGAACAGTGCTTGTTATGACTTTTACAGCCCAACATAACTCTTGTCTAACTCAATCGTGCAACAACTTGACGAGCAAAGGCTATGCCAAGCCTTGCATCGTGGAAACGTGTTGTGCACGCGTTCGACTTGAACAACCAAGTCCTTTGGGTGCCTAGACTTATGACATAATCCATGCGGCATAACTTTACCCATGTGTAACGCCCCAGTCCCAAAATACGTATAGGACCAAGATACGGTACATGCCAGCAACACTTCACCTAATGGGCCAAATCTCATAATAAGCCCATTAGCGAAATGCTTAAGCTGTAAATCATGATAATCCAAAAAAATAACACAGTCACAGGTCACAGCTAATCTCATACACACAGAATAATATGACACAAGATATCAAGTCCAATAAAATAATACTAATGAAAAGATCTGTCCAACAAATAGAAATAATAACTGTACGGGTAAGACATCCCGAAACCACAGTATAGAGAAATAAATAATCAACTACATATCCACTAAAAAGAAAGAAAATAAGGTATCGAGTCTAAAATAAAGAGAGATATCTCAAGAGAAGTCCTCCGCCACTATCTCGTCCTCCTGCGAAGGTACGTCACCTCCCTCGACTCCAGAACCGTAAACCTCCAGGTAGTCCTCCTCTCTAACTAAGCCTGGAGAGATCACCAGGTCCTCAGGGGACTATCAAGACACATAATATACATGTCTACTGTACAATATATAACATACGAAAAAAATAGAAAATAACTGCTAGAACAGGAATAAAGATCATATGGAAGAATTCTATGACATGTCATAATAATACTAAGAATGACTATAAAATGAATCGAATGACCGTAGTCCTACCATGGTACTCCCGGTCCTATAGCTAGTAGTCATGCCGTGGTACTCCCTAACTATAGTAAGTCTCTATCGTAGCCCCGTCGTGGGTCTCTCAAGTCGAGAGTGGTCAAGTAGCCAATCCTAGTATCGGTAGAGGGTCAAGTCAAGGTAACATGGAACTCGTGATCAAGTTAAAGTATCATGGCTAGGTTATCAAGGCAAGTCACTCAAGTAATAACACTGTCAAAATCATGTATGGAAACATATAGATACAACAAATGATAAAGATAAGTGATAACGGATAAGAGGCATAGAATTAAACCATGAAATGATAGTAAATATGGAAAAAAGGAGACATGAATATGAAAGAATAATAAAAGCATGCATGTAAGTAAACTATACAAGTTGGCAAGGTGTACTTGCCTGGTGCAGAATCGTCCACATCCAAATAAGCAAAGGGTCTAATCAGTGAGCCACGAAAGCTGAACTTCGCAAACAACGTTGGATGATGAAATAAACATTGCCAACATTCTCGAAATAAACAAAATAGCTAGAATAGCCTACCCATAAGTCCAATTCTAGACACAGGGACAAAACGGTAATTTTAGGTCAAAACGATGTCTGCCGTTGGACCCGCTTTGCACCAAAATGTGTGCCAACATCTACGATCTCTAAAGTTATCAAACTATATGTCTACTGGTCCGATTTGACAAGACAAACCCAATAATATGTCCACAGTTAGATTGCGGTGGGTCGTGCACAATTTCGCCCGTTGAGTCAGGTCGTAGGCCCGCCAAAATAGCGTTCCGGTCGACCTTCTCAGAATCAGACCAAACTTGGCATACATGACCAGAAAAATGATACGGTCCTGTTGGCATAAGTTTCGTCCCGAGTTGACAAACGTACATGAAGTAATTGACTAATTTGCAAAGAGGCCGATACGGTAATTTTTAACGGATACGTCTCGAATTCGTCACGCACACACAACGAAATTAAGTTCCGTCAAAGCCCACACAACCACGAAGTCGATATGAATATTTTGTTGCTTTCGGTTCGTGACCAAGTCGCCTGGTTTGACGGGACGCACGGCATATCAGGAGATTTTTCTGAAAAAGTTCTGTTTTAAAAGCTATTTTTCCTGATTTTCGAAAGCTGATTTCTTGATGCATAGTTGTCTAAATTAATTTGTACAAAGAGGATTTGAAAGCCCTATAGGTTGTCTATAAGTCCAATCAAACTGGTTCTTGAATCTGTTGCTGGATTGGTTAACAATGGCCTTCCAAAACAGGTTTTCGGAAAAGTTTTCAATTGTCAAGATTAGTGGTATTTCGTTGATTTCGAGTTAATATAACTCAAAATCCTAAATGAATTAAATAGAACTAATTAATGGGGTTTAAAGATGTATAAGTTAGCTTCATACCAGAAGTAACATATTGAAAATTGGTCGAATTAGCGTTGCGAAAAGTCGCGACGAAGTCAGCTGTGCCAGTGTTGTTATTGTTGTTGATGCTGTTGTATGTGGCTGCTGCTGTTGTCGCTCGCGCGGCCTGCGGAAGCTGTGGACGGCCGACAGCATACTCGGGCATGTAAGGGGTGGCTCGTACAGATGTAGACTAGGTTGGGGAGTCATGGGGTGGCAAAGGATCGAGTACTAGGGCGCACAAGAGGTTTGAAGCTTTCGGGAAGTTATATATATATATAGGTTTTTCTCTTCCAGTTTGAATCTTATTTAGATTGTTTTAAATATAGATTAGATTGGGTTCTCGATGTGTTTAGAGGAGAATCTAATTAGGATTTGGATCAAAAAAATTATGGTGGATTTTGTAGAGATTTGATTGAGTTTGGAAATTTCCAAACAGAGACGTAAACTCTGTTACATTAGGACGGGTTTTGGGAGGGAGATGTGGTGAACAGTGTTCACCTAAATATTTCTAATTATATGTATATATGGTATATATATACATATATACCATATGTACTTATATATAAAAAATTATGGTGGATTTCGTAGAGATTTGATTGAGTTTGGAAATTTCCAAACAGAGACGTAAACTCTATTACATTAGGGCGAGTTTTGGGGGGGGGGGGGGGGAGAGGTGGTGAACAGTGTTCACCTAAATATTTCTAATTATATATATACATATATATTTTATATATATATATATATATATATATTATATATATATATATATAAATATTTCTAATAATATATATATATATATATATATATATATATATATATATATATATATATAATAAATATAAAAACAAATACATAAAATTCTAAAAAATCTAAATAAATAAAAACTAAATAAGTTGTATCTTACATGAATTTTATTTATCAAATTTATATATAAAAAGAAATCTATTGGTATATATAAAAACCTAATATTTGCATACTACGAATACGCTTATATATTACACAAGTTTATATCTATATCCTAAAATCCCAAAAAATCTAAAATAATATTTTAGGGAAATGCCCGTCATAATTCCAAGATAAAAATAATAATTCAATATCACATAACATTTATATTGTAAAACAATATTTTAGAGAATAAATATTAGTCAATTAAAACAAAGTACGAGATATATGAATCTAAAATACCTCTACATGGACCCCCTTGGATGCACTACCCGACTACATGGGTTTGGGTTTGTGTTTGGGTTTGGCTCGGGTCTAGTTCGGGCTAAATTGGTACAACCGGGCCTCCTAAAAGTCAATATTCTTAATAATAAATAATTGATTCGTATATACGGGTTAAGTCGTAACTAGGCCTGGTTTTCCTGTTAGAACCCATATTTGACTCGGCCTTCCCTACCATGACTAAAACACTAGTCAAAGCACACGAGTACACTATCCGTGCCACAAATCTTGGTCATCTTGTGCTCCAAAACTTAACCATGGCTAAGGTCATTTATATTAATAACTATTTAATTAAAAATATTCATAAATTCCATTAAATCCTATTTAATTCAAATAAATAATAATAATAAAATTTTAAAATTCAGGGGTGTTACATTCTACCCCCCTTAAAAGAATTTTGTCCTCAAAATTAAAATAACTCACTATAGTAAAGGGGAAAAATATGTCAATGGTTCTAAAATGTCTAAGGTGTTCTATGTTTCTATGATTGTTCATAATCAAACATTTAACAAGCAAGCATAAACTACTATTCTACTTACTATCATTATCATAAAAATCTTAAGCTGTTACCTCCGTTTGCTTCTTTGGTTGCTGCTCCGGCTTCAACTATCATGGCAAAGGTTTGTCCTGGTCGTTGTGCGCTTGCCTATTGTTTCGCCTGTGTAAACTGCGTCGCCTGGTCCGGAAGCGGTCCACGCGAATATCCTCCTTGTGCTGTGGGTTTAGTTGGTCATTGCGGTAGTTGCATCACGGGTCATAAATTCGGACAGTCTCATGCAAAATGCTGGGTAGATCGACAATTCAAGCATAGGTTTAGTCTTTGACGACAGTCTCTCTGAAGATGTCCTCTTCTTTCGCAAAACTCACATGTTGACAGTTCTCGATTTGGATTTGGGGCTGCTCTCGGTTGCTGAGGTATAACGATGCGTCTTTCAGGTCTTCCTGTCGTTGCTTTTGCTGATGGTGTCGCTAGCTGTGGTCGCTTCTCGTTGGTTCCCTTTCGATGGACTCGCTCTAAACGTCGTGCTGTGGTAAGTACCCCAGAGTAAGTGGTAGGTGCAGTGGCTCCAATATGCTCTTGTAGTCTTTAGCTCATGTAACGCCCCAGTCCCAAAATACGTAGGACTAGGAACGTAGACATGCCAGCTGTATTCATACGAAGTATACTCCAATGTATGGAAGCCTCGTATAAATACATAAGCTGTAAAATGCAGTAGAACCATAACTAATCTCATCCACACAGAATAAATGAATAAAAGACATCATATAAAGATAATAAATTGTCTTGATACAATATGTTGGGCGGAGACAAATCTACTACCAACAAAATAAGAAAAAGTACATAATAGAATAAATAATTTTGGCGAGCAGAGCGAAGACGATCCAAGTGCAATCATCCTCGAAGAAATAGCGAAGGTCACGACTAGAGCTAAAGCATCTGCGAAAGACAATAGCACACACCTGGCAAGACAACCAGGTCCTCAGAGGGACGTAACAAGACACATAATATCATGCCATATAAACTGAATAAATATTGCTCAAATAAATAAGTCAATCGAATTATAACATGGTCCAATACGCACCTACTGAACGAGCGTACCATCCCCCCAACCAAACAAAGACAGGAGATGGTAAACTAATTCACGGTAACGTATCTTCCCATGCTATGAATCCAATATAGTATTCGGACCCCAACAAGGTTCAGTACCTTCTCATCGAAGTAGTAAGTCACACCTACAACCAAACAAGGACAAGATGTGACGAACTAATCCGCGATAAGTTATTGTTCCAAGTCACGGTCAGATACAAGTACCCAAACCAAAAGTACTCGTACCTAACGGATAAGGTAGCCTACCGTTCTAAGTGAAATATAGTTAAGAACAACCCTTCCTGCGTATGGACCCTGGCTAAATAGGATCGGCATAGTCCTCCATTGGGCACCAGAGTCCCCATCCGTAAGAGCATGACGTTCCGCAGAATCATCAGTGGCCGTCAGTAATCATGGGTCATCAACCCCGTATCTCCAGCGGAGAGTCCGGGTCACAAGGGAAAGTGCATCGAAGCCCATACGCTAAGGAATTGTCCCTCCCGCCCAATGCCTACTGTGTTGCATCCACAACACAAAACCACTATAACCGCTAAGTCAAACTAGCATGCAACCTCTATTAGCGGTTATTCCTATCGCACGGCTTGTACGTACGTACTGGTGGCCAGCCAATCACGTACTTCCGTGTTCTACATGCGACACACAACCTCGTGTTACAACGTGTCAAGGCCAATGAATGCAACACACAAGGTGGTCCCTTAAATCTAGGTTTAATGTGAGAAAAATAATACATAGCAGGAAAAATAAATGAACAGTAAGTTCTAACAGTTATGCCATGTATCACAGTTTATTTTGCATAAAGAAAATAATGAACATGCATGAAATATGAGCTAAAATAATTAAACAGCAAATGGCAAGGTGTCTTGCCTGATAGGGCGCCTGTGTGCTGCGATGATCAATGTGGCACGAACTGCAACTTCGGTGTAACAACTATACATGGTGACCTCTGATGGTGGCACGAATCGTGTCATTGAGTCCGAAAGGGTCAAATTAGTTAGGGTAGGCATATGGGGTAGTCTCGGACAGGCGAAGGAATAGGAATAACGGAATTTGTTTTTACGGACAGGAGGAAATCGAAGGGAATAATAATATATATAAATTAGAAACTATTTATAATAATTTGGAGAAATATTTTAGATAAATACGTACTTACAAATTTAGAAATCGTCTTTCGTCTAAGCTCTAAGTAGTAAAATATGGTTTAGAGAGAACTATATTTCATTTGTAAAAATACTTGTAGGTAATACTAGAAATCAAAATAATTTTTTAGGCAAAAACTCGAATCTTATCAAAATAGGATATCTAGGTTAGAAACTAAATTTTTCATTAGTCCAAAAATATTTTAAATAAATATATAAAAAAAGTCTAGGAAAATATTTTAGGGCTACTGTGTTGCCAAACATAATTTTAAAATATTAACTATCTATTTATCTAATAAACAAAATAGTAACAATAATATTACTAATAATTATAATCATAATAATACTTATAACTTACCCTAAATATTATACTGGAGGATAATAATAATAATAATAATAATAATAATAATAATAATAATAATAATAACAATAAAAATGATAATAATAATGATGGTAATATTATTGATATATATTCCTACAAGAAAATAATAGACATATAATAATAATGATGATAATAATAATAATAAGGATAATAATAGTAATGATAAAATACAAACACACCATTAAAATAAACAATGAAATAAACAACTAAAATAATAATAATAATAATAATAATAATAATAATAATAATAATAATAACACACAAAAAAACAAAAAACAACAAAAATAATAATAAAAAAAAGTTCACCAAACCCAAAATCGCAGCAGACTGCTGCTGTTCCTCACTGGAGAGAGAAAGCTGAAAGAAAAAAAGAAAAAAAATTTGGGATGATGAAGAGAGAGGGAGAGAGCGACGAGAGAAGGGCGAGAGGGAGAGTGGAGCTGTGGTCGGGAGAGAGGAGGAAGGGCATGGGGGTTCCGACGGATGAGAGGGCTGAGGACACGGGTGGAGCGGAGCGGGCGGCCGGGCTTCGAGAGGGTCGGTCGGGAGACGCCGGCGATGGAGGTTTTTCAGGCAGGAGTGGAGGGCGGTTAGGGCACGCGCGGCGGAGCGGGAAGGAGGATGATCGGTGATGGACGAGCGAGGCGGAGAGCTCGGGAGGCGAGGGGTTCTCGACCACGGTGGCGCTCGGCGCTGCCAAGCTGGAGCCGGCGGCAGGGTTGGGGGAAGTCGGAGGAAGAGAAAAGGCGGCGGTTCCAGGCGGGAGACTGGGCGGACTCGGGTCGGGGGTTGGAGGTCGGCGGCGCTGGCCGCAGCGCGCGTGGGTTCTCAATGGGCGGCCCCGGGGAGGAGATCGGACGGCGGGGTCAGTGGAGGCGGTCGTTGGGGCTCACCGCTCCGGCGGTCTAGGGCACGCGTCAGGGCTCGGCGAGGCCGGACGAGGCGGACGCTGGGAGCGTGGCGGCGTAGCTCCGGCAAGGTCAGACTAGTGGTTAGGGTTTAATTTTATTTTCTTTCTTTGGTGTTTGGTGGTGGTGGTTGTGTAGTGACGATGACGACGATGGTGGTGGCGATAGCTTTGGTGGTGGAGTTTGGTTGTCGACTGGTGTTGACGGTGATGGCGTTGTGGTGTTACTGATGGTGGTGGCTGTGTTGTAGACGACGACGGGGGTGGTAATGGTGGTGGCTGACCGGAGACGAGGGGTCGGGGTCGGGTGTGCTGAGATGGTGGTCGCGACGGGGTTGGCTTTGGTGGCCAGGGAGTCGGGCGGTCCGAGTTGATCGGGACAGTAGGTGGCGACGGCTAGGTTAGGTTAGGGGTTAGGAATTGGTTTTGGGTTGTCCTGCGAGACATAGCCTTGGGGTCGAGTTCGTGTCCGGCGTGTGGACACGACGAAGAAGATGAAATGTAAATGTAATAGAAATAAAAAAAATAGTGGAAGGGAAGGGGGACACCGACACGATGTACGATCTTTGGGTTGTGGAAATTTTTGTGGAAGAATTTGTGGAGAAAATAATGGAGGAGTACCTACCTATTTATAGGATGTGGGAATTCCCATTAGGATATGATTAGGATCTATTTAAAACCCAAGTAGATAAATCATCTATTTAATTAAAATAAATCAAATCAAATTAAATCCAATCCAAATCCAATTAAATCTAATTAAATCACTTAGTTTAAAATTAAATCAATAAATCAAATTTCAATATTAATTATTTAAATAAATACATAAATTCAAATCAAGATTTAAAATGGCCACAAAATTTTCAAATATATTTTCCAAAATTACCAATAATAATAATTTCGAAAATAATAAATATTTATAAATATCCTTTTTGAATAATAAATATTAATATTAGTAAATCTCGAAAATTACATTTTTAATTAAAATAACTAGCAAAATATTTAGGCAATATATGTATGCCTAAGAATATATTCTATTATTAATAATAGCTATAAACGAAAAGGCTTTCATAATTAAAATCGTAAACTTGAAAATAATAGCTAGAAATAATTATTGTCTATATTTCTTTGAAACTATAAAAATAATAAAAATAATATTTTTCAAAAATATGTACGCTCGCACATATTCGCACTCGACGAGCAAGAAAAATAATTTCGTGCGCGGCGTACAATACGACTACGCGACGTACAATATAAAATTTTAAATCCGTACAAATTTTAATAAAGAAAATATAGTAGAAATTTAGGGGTTTTACATCCTACCCAACTTAAAAGAATTTCGTCCTCGAAATTAAGAATTTGTAGGGGGTGAGAGGACACAAAGGGGTATCAATGGGGATTCAACGATGTCAATGTTTTCATAAAATCAAGTCGTACGCAATCTAGATCGTAGAAAAATGATACGGTATGGTCACGGGTAATGAATGAGGGTCACGATTAAGAGAACGAAATATATTCGCTTAAATTAAGCGATTAGAGGGTCTTGATAGGGTCGAGTAGTTTAGGATGAAGATATAGCAACATCGAGTGAGAATGGTCATAGCCGATAGGAAGGCTAGAGGAAGTTCTAGTATAACGCCTTCGTCCTCCTAAAATAGGTGAAGGAATAAGCAATATAGAGTTCAAAAGACAATCATATCGAATACGAGTACGTGATTCAAGGACGTCTAAAATTTTTAAAGGAATTGTCAAGGCAGTCGTGGATGGGACTCTAGAGGGGGAGTTCAACTATGTCCCCATCCACGTAGAATAATAGACAAAAGCGAACCAAAGTGCACTTGGTTGATCAAACCATTATGCACCGGTTCTGATTAGACAACATGTTAGTGGGAGCTCTTCCAATAACATATGTCTTGAACAAGCTCGATAAAAAGTTGAACTTGCAAAAACTAGGCTACATTAGCATCATTAGTTTAGATAGTAAAAATATAGGCACGATGGTAGATAATTAAAATCAATTATGAATAGTCTAAGAGTCATAAGGATCTAAGTCTTTTATTCCTATACAATCATTCTATGGCTTATTGGCCAAGGCTTGGTTGACCAAATGGGTTAGATTCCTCTAGTCTCTATGGTCTTAATAGTCAAGGGCGTGTCGGGTCATGGGATGTTCTACCCAACTTAAAAGAATTAAGCTAAGGGTGTTTGGGACATCTAACTAGTAGGGTCGATCTCTAGCAAGCACGAAGGGAAGATAAGAATAGGGATGGAAGTAAGCAAGGAAGATGCAATTGATGAGTCAAACGGTAGATAAAATCAAGGAAAGAGGTCAAGTATGTGGATGAGATCCTAGACTTCTAATCCTATACACATGTTTGCTTGGTACGATAAAGTAACCAAACAATTTATCTTGACCTGTATGGGCCACCACAAAAACATGTAACGCCCCAGTCCCAAAATACGTAGGACTAGGAACGTAGACATGCCAGCTGTATTCATACGAAGTATACTCCAATGTATGGAAGCCTCGTATAAATACATAAGCTGTAAAATGCAGTAGAACCATAACTAATCTCATCCACACAGAATAAATGAATAAAAGACATTATATAAAGATAATGAATTGTCTTGATACAATATGTTGGGCGGAGACAAATTCACTACCAACAAAATAAGAAAAAGTACATGATAGAATAAATGATTTTGGCGAGCAGAGCAAAGACGATCCAAGTGCAATCATCCTCGAAGAAATAGCGAAGGTCACGACTAGAGCTAAAGCACCTGCGAAAGACAATAGCACACACCTGGCAAGACAACCAGGTCCTCAGAGTGACGTAACAAGACACATAATATCATGCCATATAAACTGAATAAATATTGCTCAAATAAATAAGTCAATCGAATTATAACATGGTCCAATACGCACCTACTGAACGAGCGTACCATCCCCCCAATCAAACAAGGACAGGAGATGGTAAACTAATTCACGGTAACATATCTTCCCATGCTATGAATCCAATATAGTATCCGGACCCCAACAAGGTTCAGTACCTTCTCATCGAAGTAGTAAGTCACACCTACAACCAAACAAGGACAAGATCTGACGAACTAATCCACGACAAGTTATTGTTCCAAGTCACGGTCAGATACAAGTACCCAAACCAAAAGTACTCGTACCTAACGGATAAGGTAGCCTACCGTTCTAAGTGAAATATAGTTAAGAACAACCCTTCCTGCGCATGGATCCTGGCTAAATAGGATCGGCATAGTCCCCCATTGGGCACCAGAGGCCCCATCAGTAAGAGCATGACGTTCCGTAGAATCGTCAGTGGCCGTCAGTAATCATGGGTCATCAACCCCGTATCTCCAGCGGAGAGTCCAGGTCACAAGGGAAAGTGCATCGAAGCCCATACGCTAAGAATTGTCCTCCCCGCCCAATGCCTACTGTGTTGCATCCACAACACAAAACCACTATAACCGCTAAGTTAAACTAGCATACAACCTCTATTAGCGGTTATTCCTATCGCACGGCTTGTACGTACTGGTGGCCAGCTAATCACGTACTTCCGTGTTCTACATACGACACACAACCTCGTGTTACAACGTGTCAAGGCCAATGAATGCAACACACAAGGTGGTCCCTTAAATCTAGGTTTAATGTGAGAAAAATAATACATAGCAGGAAAAATAAATGAACAGTAAGTTCTAAAAGTTATGCCATGTATCACAGTTTATTTTGCATAAAGAAAATAATGAACATGCATGAAATATGTGCTAAAATAATTAAACAGCAAATGGCAAGGTGTCTTGCCTGATAGGGCGCCTGTGTTCGGCGATGATCAATGTGGCACGAACTGCAACTTCGGTGTAACAACTATACATGGTGACCTTTGATGGTGGCACGAATCGTGTCATTGAGTCCGGAAGGGTCAAATTAGTTAGGGTAGGCATATGGGGTAGTCTCGGACAGGCGAAGGAATAGGAATAACAGGAATTTGTTTTTACGGACAGGAGGAAATCGAAGGGAATAATAATATATATAAATTAGAAACTATTTATAATAATTTGGAGAAATATTTTAGATAAATACGTACTTACAAATTTAGAAATCATTTTTCGTCTAAGCTCTAAGTAGTAAAATATGGTTTAGAGAGAACTATATTTCATTTGTAAAATACTTGTTGGTAATACTAGAAATCAAAATAATTTTTAGGCAAAAACTCGAATCTTATCAAAATAGGATATCTAGGTTAGAAACTAAATTTTTCATTAGTCCAAAAATATTTTAAATAAATATATAAAAAAGTCTAGGAAAATATTTTAGGGCTACTGTGTTGCCAATCATAATTTTAAAATATTAACTATCTATTTATCTAATAAACAGAATAGTAACAATAATATTACTGCTAATTATAATCATAATAATACTTATAACTTACCCTAAATATTATACGGTAAAATAATAATAATAATAATAATAATAATAATAACAATAAAAATGATAATAATAATGATGGTAATATTATTGATATATATTCCTACAAGAAAATAATAGACATATAATAATAATGATGATAATAATAGTAATAAGGATAATAATAGTAACGATAAAATACAAACACACCATTAAAATAAACAATTAAATAAACAACTAAAATAATAATAATAATAACACACAAAAAAAACAAAAACAACAAAAATAATAATAATAAAAAAAGTTCACCAAACCCAAAATTGCAGCAGACTGCTGCTGTTCCTCACTGGAGAGAGAAAGCTGAAAGAAAAAAGAAAAAAAATTTGGGATGATGAAGAGAGAGGGAGAGAGCGACGAGAGAAGGGCGAGAGGGAGAGTGGTGCTGTGGTCGGGAGAGAGGAGGAAGGGCATGGGGGTTCCGGCGGAAGAGAGGGCTGAGGACACGGGTGGAACGGAGCAGGAGGCCGGGCTTTGAGAGGGTCGGTCGGGAGACGCCGGCGATGGGGTTTTTCAGGCAGGAGTGGAGGGCGGTTAGGGCACGCGCGGCGGAGCGGGAAGGAGGATGATCGGTGATGGGCGAGCGAGGCGGAGAGCTCGGGAGGCGAGGGGTTCCCGACCACGGTGGCGCTCGGTGCTGCCAAGCTGGAGCCGGAGGCAGGGTTGGGGGAAGTCGGAAGAAGAGGAAAGGCGGCGGTTCCAGGCGGGAGACTGGACGAACACGGGTCGGGGGTCGGAGGTCGGCGGCGCTGGCCGCAGCGCGCGGGGGTTCTCAATGGGCGGCCCCGGGGAGGAGATCGGACGGCGGGGTCAGTGGAGGCGGTCGTCGGGGCTCACCGCTCCGGCGGTCTAGGGCACGCGTCAGGGCTCGGCGAGGCCGGACGAGGCGACGCTGGGAGCGTGGCGGCGTAGCTCCGGCAAGGTCAGACTAGTGGTTAGGGTTTAATTTTATTTTCTTTCTCTGGTGTTTGGTGGTGGTGGTTGTGTAGTGACGATGACGACGATGGTGGTGGCGATGGCTTTGGTGGTGTGGAGTTTGGTTGTCGGCTGGTGTTGACGGTGATGGCGTTGTGGTGTTACTGATGGTGGTGGCTGTGTTGTAGACGACGACGGGGGTGGTAATGGTGGTGGCTGACCGGAGACGAGGGGTCGGGGTCGGGTGTGCTGAGATGGTGGTCGCGACGGGGTTGGCTTTGGTGGCCAGGGAGTCGGGCGGTCCGAGTTGATCGGGACAGTAGGTGGCGACGGCTAGGTTAGGTTAGGGGTTAGGAATTGGTTTTGGGTTGTCCTGCGAGACATAGCCTTGGGGTCGAGTTCGTGTCCGGCGTGTGGACACGACGAAGAAGATGAAATGTAAATGTAATAGAAATAAAAAAAATAGTGGAAGGGAAGGGGGACACCGACACGATGCACGATCTTTGGGTTGTGGAAATTTTTGTGGAAGAATTTGTGGAGAAAATAATGGAGGAGTACCTGCCTATTTATAGGATGTGGGAATTCCCATTAGGATATGATTAGGATCTATTTAAAACCCAAGTAGATAAATCATCTATTTAATTAAAATAAATCAAATCAAATCAAATCCAATCCAAATCCAATTAAATCTAATTAAATCACTTAGTTTAAAATTAAATCAATAAATCAAATTTCAATATTAATTATTTAAATAAATACATAAATTCAAATCAAGATTTAAAATGGCCACAAAATTTTCAAATATATTTTCCAAAATTACCAATAATAATAATTTCGAAAATAATAAATATTTATAAATATCCTTTTTGAATAATAAAATATTAATATTAGTAAATCTCGAAAATTACATTTTTATTAAAATAACTAGCAAAATATTTAGGCAATATATGTATGCCTAAGAATATATTCTATTATTAATAATAGCTATAAACGAAAAGGCTTTCATAATTAAAATCGTAAACTTGAAAATAATAGCTAGAAATAATTATTGTCTATATTTCTTTGAAACTATAAAAATAATAAAAATAATATTTTTCAAAAATATGTACGCTCGCACATATTCGCACTCGACGAGCAAGAAAAATAATTTCGTGCGCGGCGTACAATACGACTACGCGACGTACAATATAAAATTTTAAATCCGTACAAATTTTAATAAAGAAAATATAGTAGAAATTTAGGGGTTTTACATCCTACCCAACTTAAAAGAATTTCGTCCTCGAAATTAAGAATTTGTAGGGGGTGAGAGGACACAAAGGGGTATCAATGGGGATTCAACGATGTCAATGTTTTCATAAAATCAAGTCGTACGCAATCTAGATCGTAGAAAAATGATACGGTATGGTCACGGGTAATGAATGAGGGTCACGATTAAGAGAACGAAATATATTCGCTTAAATTAAGCGATTAGAGGGTCTTGATAGGGTCGAGTAGTTTAGGATGAAGATATAGCAACATCGAGTGAGAATGGTCATAGCCGATAGGAAGGCTAGAGGAAGTTCTAGTATAACGCCTTCGTCCTCCTAAAATAGGTGAAGGAATAAGCAATATAGAGTTCAAAAGACAATCATTATCGAATACGAGTACGTGATTCAAGGACGTCTAAAATTTTTAAAGGAATTGTCAAGGCAGTCGTGGATGGGACTCTAGAGGGGGAGTTCAACTATGTCCCCATCCACGTAGAATAATAGACAAAAGCGAACCAAAGTGCACTTGGTTGATCAAACCATTATGCACCGGTTCTGATTAGACAACATGTTAGTGGGAGCTCTTCCAATAACATATGTCTTGAACAAGCTCGATAAAAAGTTGAACTTGCAAAAACTAGGCTACATTAGCATCATTAGTTTAGATAGTAAAAATATAGGCACGATGGTAGATAATTAAAATCAATTATGAATAGTCTAAGAGTCATAAGGATCTAAGTCTTTTATTCCTATACAATCATTCTATGGCTTATTGGCCAAGGCTTGGTTGACCAAATGGGTTAGATTCCTCTAGTCTCTATGGTCTTAATAGTCAAGGGCGTGTCGGGTCATGGGATGTTCTACCCAACTTAAAAGAATTAAGCTAAGGGTGTTTGGGACATCTAACTAGTAGGGTCGATCTCTAGCAAGCACGAAGGGAAGATAAGAATAGGGATGGAAGTAAGCAAGGAAGATGCAATTGATGAGTCAAACGGTAGATAAAATCAAGGAAAGAGGTCAAGTATGTGGATGAGATCCTAGACTTCTAATCCTATACACATGTTTGCTTGGTACGATAAAGTAACCAAACAATTTATCTTGACCTGTATGGGCCACCACAAAAACATGTAACGCCCCAGTCCCTAAAATACGTAGGACTAGGAACGTAGACATGCCAGCTGTATTCATACGAAGTATACTCCAATGTATGGAAGCCTCGTATAAATACATAAGCTGTAAAATGCAGTAGAACCATAACTAATCTCATCCACACAGAATAAATGAATAAAAGACATTATATAAAGATAATGAATTGTCTTGATACAATATGTTGGGCGGAGACAAATTCACTACCAACAAAATAAGAAAAAGTACATGATAGAATAAATGATTTTGGCGAGCAGAGCAAGACGATCCAAGTGCAATCATCCTCGAAGAAATAGCGAAGGTCACGACTAGAGCTAAAGCACCTGCGAAAGACAATAGCACACACCTGGCAAGACAACCAGGTCCTCAGAGTGACGTAACAAGACACATAATATCATGCCATATAAACTGAATAAATATTGCTCAAATAAATAAGTCAATCGAATTATAACATGGCTCCAATACGCACCTACTGAACGAGCGTACCATCCCCCCAATCAAACAAGGACAGGAGATGGTAAACTAATTCACGGTAACATATCTTCCCATGCTATGAATCCAATATAGTATCCGGACCCCAACAAGGTTCAGTACCTTCTCATCGAAGTAGTAAGTCACACCTACAACCAAACAAGGACAAGATCTGACGAACTAATCCACGACAAGTTATTGTTCCAAGTCACGGTCAGATACAAGTACCCAAACCAAAAGTACTCGTACCTAACGGATAAGGTAGCCTACCGTTCTAAGTGAAATATAGTTAAGAACAACCCTTCCTGCGCATGGATCCTGGCTAAATAGGATCGGCATAGTCCCCCATTGGGCACCAGAGGCCCCATCAGTAAGAGCATGACGTTCCGTAGAATCGTCAGTGGCCGTCAGTAATCATGGGTCATCAACCCCGTATCTCCAGCGGAGAGTCCAGGTCACAAGGGAAAGTGCATCGAAGCCCATACGCTAAGAATTGTCCTCCCCGCCCAATGCCTACTGTGTTGCATCCACAACACAAAACCACTATAACCGCTAAGTAAACTAGCATACAACCTCTATTAGCGGTTATTCCTATCGCACGGCTTGTACGTACTGGTGGCCAGCTAATCACGTACTTCCGTGTTCTACATACGACACACAACCTCGTGTTACAACGTGTCAAGGCCAATGAATGCAACACACAAGGTGGTCCCTTAAATCTAGGTTTAATGTGAGAAAAATAATACATAGCAGGAAAAATAAATGAACAGTAAGTTCTAAAAGTTATGCCATGTATCACAGTTTATTTTGCATAAAGAAAATAATGAACATGCATGAAATATGTGCTAAAATAATTAAACAGCAAATGGCAAGGTGTCTTGCCTGATAGGGCGCCTGTGTTCGGCGATGATCAATGTGGCACGAACTGCAACTTCGGTGTAACAACTATACATGGTGACCTTGATGGTGGCACGAATCGTGTCATTGAGTCCGGAAGGGTCAAATTAGTTAGGGTAGGCATATGGGGTAGTCTCGGACAGGCGAAGGAATATGAATAACAGAATTTGTTTTTACGGACAGGAGGAAATCGAAGGGAATAATAATATATATAAATTAGAAACTATTTATAATAATTTGGAGAAATATTTTAGATAAATACGTACTTACAAATTTAGAAATCATTTTTCGTCTAAGCTCTAAGTAGTAAAATATGGTTTAGAGAGAACTATATTTCATTTGTAAAATACTTGTTGGTAATACTAGAAATCAAAATAAATTTTTAGGCAAAAACTCGAATCTTATCAAAATAGGATATCTAGGTTAGAAACTAAATTTTTCATTAGTCCAAAAATATTTTAAATAAATATATAAAAAAGTCTAGGAAAATATTTTAGGGCTACTGTGTTGCCAATCATAATTTTAAAATATTAACTATCTATTTATCTAATAAACAGAATAGTAACAATAATATTACTGCTAATTATAATCATAATAATACTTATAACTTACCCTAAATATTATACGGTAAAATAATAATAATAATAATAATAATAATAATAACAATAAAAATGATAATAATAATGATGGTAATATTATTGATATATATATTCCTACAAGAAAATAATAGACATATAATAATAATGATGATAATAATAGTAATAAGGATAATAATAGTAACGATAAAATACAAACACACCATTAAAATAAACAATTAAATAAACAACTAAAATAATAATAATAATAACACACAAAAAAACAAAAACAACAAAAATAATAATAATAAAAAAGTTCACCAAACCCAAAATTGCAGCAGACTGCTGCTGTTCCTCACTGGAGAGAGAAAGCTGAAAGAAAAAAGAAAAAAATTTGGGATGATGAAGAGAGAGGGAGAGAGCGACGAGAGAAGGGCGAGAGGGAGAGTGGTGCTGTGGTCGGGAGAGAGGAGGAAGGGCATGGGGGTTCCGGCGGAAGAGAGGGCTGAGGACACGGGTGGAACGGAGCAGGAGGCCGGGCTTTGAGAGGGTCGGTCGGGAGACGCCGGCGATGGGGTTTTTCAGGCAGGAGTGGAGGGCGGTTAGGGCACGCGCGGCGGAGCGGGAAGGAGGATGATCGGTGATGGGCGAGCGAGGCGGAGAGCTCGGGAGGCGAGGGGTTCCCGACCACGGTGGCGCTCGGTGCTGCCAAGCTGGAGCCGGAGGCAGGGTTGGGGGAAGTCGGAAGAAGAGGAAAGGCGGCGGTTCCAGGCGGGAGACTGGACGAACACGGGTCGGGGGTCGGAGGTCGGCGGCGCTGGCCGCAGCGCGCGGGGGTTCTCAATGGGCGGCCCCGGAGAGGAGATCGGACGGCGGGGTCAGTGGAGGCGGTCGTCGGGGCTCACCGCTCCGGTGGTCTAGGGCACGCGTCAGGGCTCGGCGAAGTCGGACGCGGCGAACGCTAGGAGAGTGGCGGTGTAGCTCCGACAAGGTCAGACTAGTGGTTAGGGTTTAATTTTATTTTCTTTCCCTGGTGTTTGGTGGTGGTGGTTGTGTAGTGACGATGACGACGATGGTGGTGGCGATGGCTTTGGTGGTGGTGGAGTTTGGTTGTCGGCTGGTGTTGACGGTGATGTCGTTGTGGTGTTACTGATGGTGGTGGCTGTGTTGTAGACAGCGACGGGGGGTGGTAATGGTGGTGGCTGACCGGAGACGAGGGGTCGGGGTCGGGTGTGCTGAGATGGTGGTCGCGACGGGGTTAGCTTTGGTGGCCAGGGAGTCGGGCGGTCCGAGTTGATCGGGACAGTAGGTGGCGACGGCTAGGTTAGGTTAGGGGTTAGGAATTGGTTTTGGGTTGTCCTGTGAGACATAGCCTTGGGGTCGAGTTCGTGTCCGGCGTGTGGACACGACGAAGAAGATGAAATGTAAATGTAATAGAAATAAAAAAAATAGTGGAAGGGAAGGGGGACACCGACACTGATGCACGATCTTTGGGTTGTGGAAATTTTTGTGGAAGAATTTGTGGAGAAAAATAATGGAGGAGTACCTGCCTATTTATAGGATGTGAAAATTCCCATTAGGATAGGATTAGGATCTATTTAAAACCCAAGTAGATAAATCATCTATTTAATTAAAATAAATCAAATCAAATCAAATCCAATCCAAATCCAATTAAATCTAATTAAATCACTTAGTTTAAAATTAAATCAATAAATCAAATTTCAATATTAATTATTTAAATAAATACATAAATTCAAATCAAGATTTAAAATGGCCACAAAATTTTCAAATATATTTTCCAAAATTACCAATAATAATAATTTTAAAAATAATAAATATTTATAAATATCCTTTTTGAATAATAAAATATTAATATTAGTAAATCTCGAAAATTACATTTTTATTTAAAATAACTAGCAAAATATTTAGGCAATATATGTATGCCTAAGAATATATTCTATTATTAATAATAGCTATAAACGAAAAGGCTTTCATAATTAAAATCGTAAACTTGAAAATAATAGCTAGAAATAATTATTGTCTATATTTCTTTGAAACTATAAAAATAATAAAAATAATATTTTTCAAAAATATGTACGCTCGTACATATTCGCACTCGACGAGCAAGAAAAATAATTTCGTGTGCGGCGTACAATACGACTACGCGACGTACAATACAAAATTTTAAATCCGTACAAATTTTAATAAAGAAAATATAGTAGAAATTTAGGGTTTTACAGCTCAGCCCTTCGTAAAACTTCTCGGCCTTCTCTTATTCAGTATGGATCAATATAGGTGCGAAGTGGCTTAGTCTTAGGAATTCGACGTTGTATTCTTCTACTGTCATGCTTCCTTGTACGAGATACAAGAATTGTCTTCGAAGCTCTGCTTTGAAAGTGGCCAGGATAAACATCTCTTGGAATAGTTTGGAGAACTCCTCCTAAATGACATTATCATGCCCAAGTCTTCTTTCCTCTGTAAGCCACCAGTGGTGTGCATTATCGGTCAGCTGCATCCTGACGGCAATCATCCAACGATCTCTCCGTAACTCGGCTACTTTCAACTGCCTTTCCAAACCGAGCCACCACGCCGGAGCGGTCCCTTCGCGGCGTCCGCCGTGAGCGGCTCTCGATCACCCCTCTTTTTCCAAATGGTAACCTCTCTCTCTCTCTCTCTCTCTTCCAATATAAAGCTCTGGAATGGAAACGAATATAAGCTCTGGAAACAAACAGTATTGATATTTTTTATGTTATTATTATTAGTATTGTTCTGTCTAATTATTATTATTATTGCTCTGGGAACAAACATTATATCTATCTTCATTATAAATTTCAGCATATTTGTATAGTATACTACTATTAGTGGCAAATATATGTATAATATATAGGGCAATATAGCCATATTTATTATTAAAAGTATTGTTGTTTATTAATTAGTAGTATTATAGTTATTTTGATAATATGTTATATAATTTTAAACCAGGTTTAGAAACTTAAATAGGGTATTATATTTGTTTAGGGCATTTTAAATATTTTTGACCTAAAAATACTGTCGTATTTTTATCTAGCTAAAATATTAGATTCGCACTAAAAGCACGATTTATATAGTTTCAGGTGATTATCTACAAATATTTTATTAATAAAATATAGTTCCAAGGTACCATAAATATTTATAGAATTAGTTATATATATTATTTATACAAATTCTTCGATCATAGATCCTCTAACTAATCGATAATTCCCTATTTTCTTGCAACCCGAACATTACACTAGGCTAAGTGGACTATTCCATACGCAGCGAGATTGTCAGTTTCACCAGCTAAGGACCTCAGGCAAGTGCACTTTCTGATTGCTTTCCGATTCATAGTAGTTTTTTCATTTCATGTCTATACATATATCTTGCTGCTTGTTGACACGCTCGTCACACGGAGTAGTCGGGAGGGGAAGTATCTTAGTACACATGTGAACTACCCAGAAATATCCCCAAAATGTCAATTATTGCATGATAGCAGCTGCACACGACACGTGCAGTGAGCCGGATTTACCCCCTAGCCGTTCACATGTCGAAACAGATATTTCACACCACCTAGATAGATAGATGTCTTTTATTAGTTTTTCCATATTTACTTCTCTATCGTACCATGTCATCAGTTTTCTTACCAGCTTTCATATCTCATATGCTATTTTCATGTTTTGTTAATTCTATTATGTTTTGCATTGCCGTCGGTTTGTGTACTTGTTCCATTCCTGACTGGAAACCAACATTTTTCAGGTTTAGCCGCTATCACTCTTAGCACTGGGGAAGACTTGGGTATGCTGAGGACAACCTAGAAATAGAAAGCAATTGTATCAATTTCATTATTGTAAAATCTTGTATTTTCTTTAAATATAAATGTTGTAATAAATATAGAAATGTGAATGAGCAATAATGTTTATTTTTTTAGCATTTATTTTCTTGCGGGCTTGACAGCGTTCTACCGCCGACTCTGCGGCGTAGGCTGGCTTGGACACGTCTCGTATCCGAAAAGAGGGTGCGGGTCGTGACACTGCTCAATGTTGGTGAGCCATTCATGAACTTTGGTGGGCTCCTCCTTGCCCGAAAACTTGGCTAGCTTCAACTGGTGGAAGTTTACGATAGTTCCCATTGTCGTCTGAGGAACTGGTGGAGTCACCCGCTCTAGTTCTGTCATGATGCAATCCTCAATGTGCTCTGTCTGTCTTTGTTGGGTCTCCAACTGAATCTGCTGTTGTGCTTGCATCATTACGCAGATAGTCTGGAACAGCTGCTGGGGATCCATTGCCTGTCCAAGCTGGAGAAACATCATCGATGACATCTATGGCAATGATGGCATCTGTGGGATATCTTCTCTCCTGAACCTCGGTGGGTGCGAAGCTATTGGATCGTCTGGTTGGGTAGAAGAACCTCCAATCGGTGGTGGGGTCGTGTCGACATGAGTCACTATAGCGTCCTACGGGGTTCTCGTCACTAGCTTGCGGGTCCATTTCACTGCATTTAAACAAAACTTATAAGCTAAGGGAAAATGATATCAAGCAGGATGCATGTCAAGGAAATAATTTCGAATGTCGATATATATAGTTCAAGGACTTGAAACATTATAAAGATGTGGATGAGATCCTAAAGGTCATTTCTATCCTATTCGCTAGGCTCACATCGGTACAACAACTTAACCGAGGTAATTAATATAGACCTGCATGGGCCACCACAAAAACATGTAACGCTCCAATTCCAATATACGTATAGGACTAGGATACGGTACATGCCAGCAACACTTCACCTAATGGGCCAAATCTCATAATAAGCCCATTAGCGAAATGCTTAAGCTATAATTTGCAAAGAGGCCGATACGATAATTTTCAACGGATACGTCTCGAATTCGTCGCACACACACAACGAAATCAAGTTCCGTCAAAGCCCATATGTCGCCCGGTTTGACAGGACGCATGGCGTATCGATAGGTTTCTCTGAAAAAGTTCTATTTTAAAAGTTGTTTTTTCCTGATTTTTGAAAGCTGATTTCTTGATGCATAGTTGACTAAATTAATTTCTATAAAGAGAATTTAAAAGACCTATTGGTTGTTTATAAGTCTAATCAAACAGGTTCTTGAATCTATTACTGGATTGGTTAACAATGGCCTTCTAAAACAGGTTTTCGAAACAGTTTTCAACTGTCAAGGTTAGTGGTTTTTCGTCGATTTCAAGTTAATATAACTTGAAATCCTAAATGATTTAAACCGAACTAATTAATGGGGGTTTAAAGATGCATAAGTTAGGTTCATACCAGAAGTATCGGATTGAAAACTGGCCGAACGAGCGTTGTGAAAAGTTACGACGAAGTTGGCTCTGCCACTGTTCTTGTTGTTGCTGCTGTATGTGGCTGCTGCTGCTGTCGCTCGCGCGGCCTTTGGCGGATATGGTCGGCCGACGGCGTATTCTGGCATGTTAGGGGTGGCTCGCACGGACGTAGACTAGGTTGGGGAGTCGTAGGGTGGCAGAGGGTCGAGTACTAGGGTGCAAAGAGTTTTGAAGCTTTCGAAAAGTTATATATATATATATATATATATATATATATATATATATATATATATATATATATATATATAGATTTTTTTCTTCCAGTTTGAATCTTATTTAGATTGTTTTAAATCTAAATTATATTGGGTTCTCGATGTGTTTAGAGGAGAATCTAGTTAGGATTTGGATCAAAAAAAAATTGTTGTGGATTTCGTAGAGATTTGATTGAGTTTGGAAATTTCCAAACAGAGACGTAAACTCTGTTACATTAGCGCAGGTTTTGGGGGGAGCGGTGGTGAACGGTGTTCACCTAAATATTTCTCATTATATGTATATATGGTATATATATACATATATACCATATGTACTTATATATATATATATATATTTTTTTTTTCCATATGTACATATATATATATATATATATATATATATATATATATATATATATATATATATATATATATATATATATATATATATATTGTTGGCCCATTGGTCATAGTCAAACCTGATTTTAATAATTGATCAAACTCTGTCTCGATATAAATGCAAGTCAACTCAGATGTTTACCTACGGCGTTTGGACACTGCTCAACAATGGTTATCAACAATGTTCAAGACTGAAGCCGTTTGCCATTCAGAATGTACTTCCTGCTAAACAATGTAATTTTCATTTTATTTGAGTCTAGGAATACATTGTACACCGAGTCGTACTGGCAAATAGGCTATCCGAAAATATTTTTCAAAACCATCATATTCTTTTACAAATGACCCATGCTTTTGAAAAATATTCTGTTTACAAAAAGCCTTTGAAGGATTGTTTCAAAAAGCCAAAATTTATTTTCTCCAAAAATGAACTAGCAGAACCTCAGGAGAACTCGGCCCGAGTTCGGCCAGAGTTCGGCCATTTGGAACGTTAGTGAACGTTGGGTTTTTGAACTTGGTCATCCTTCAGTTACGGGTTGTTACAAAGAGTTCTGTCCGAATTCTGCCCGAATTCTGTCAGAGTTCTGTCTTTGGAAAAGCTATAAATAGAGAAGCATTTCGATCATTTCAAAACACCAATTCACTTTCAATCTTCTTTTCTTAAAGCTTACAGTCTTCCAAAGTAGTTCTTAAAAAGATTTCATTTTCAAATCCCAAGCCAGTTACAATCCTCTAGTCGATTTGCCAGTACGGTACGGTCTAGAAGTTTCAGAGTGATTGTAATCAGAGGCTTGATAGTAGATTCAACTCTTCATAATTGAAGTTGGACGAGTTCTTCGTATCAAAGCTCGCGTCTGTAGAAGTTGCAAAGACTTCGTATGAAAACTTGCAGGATTTTCCAATAGTGGATTCAACTGAAGCTCGAGTTCTTCCGACTGGACTAGTCCTCACCAGAGGGAAACCAGTATAAATCTCGGTGTTTGTGTTTGCCTTCTGATCATTTTTAAATTCTGTCATTTACTTTTTATGGTTATTATTATATCTGTGATCTAACTGCTAACAAGTTTTAATTAGCAATATTCCGCTGCCTACTCTATTCACCCCCCTCTAGAGTATTCTGCTTTACGATTTCGTACCTATAATTGGTATCAGAGCAGGTTATACAGGTAAAGCAAGGTAAAACTATCAGTTATATTCAATTTTATATAGATCACAGCTTTACACATGGCAACTGTGAAATTCACAAGTGAAGGCCAAGCCGCAAACAGATCCTCCACTGTTTGACGGCACAAACTACACCTATTGGAAAACACGTATGAGTTTCTTTCTGAAATCTCTTGATTTTGACTTATGGTCTGTGGTTATTGATGGCTATAAAAAGCCACCTCGTATAAATGTTGATGGAGTTTTAACTGAAAAAACCCCATGACAAATATACAGAGGAAGAAAAAAAAAGGCTAGTCTTGACGCACGTGCTATTAACGCTTTATTTTGTGCTTTAGAGAGAACTGAATTTAACAGGGTATCTATCTACACAACTGCAAATAAGTATGAAAACTTCTTGAAGTCACACATGAGGGCACAACTCAAGTCAAAGAATCAAAGGTCAGCAGACTTACTCAAGAGTATGAGGCGTTCAAGATGAAGCCCAACGAAATAGTTACTCAGATGTTCGAGAGATTCTTGGATATTGTAAATCCTTTGTCCTCCTAGGCAAAGATTACAGTAACCATGAAAAGATTCGCAAACTCCTGCGAGCACTTACAAAGAACTGGATTCCGAAGGCTACTACAATCATTGAAGGAAACGACCTCACTACCATGACACTTGAAGTACTCATGGGTAAGCTACTCACTCATGAACTAGAGCTACAAGACTTTAAAGAGCCTGCACCAAAGGAGAAGACGATCGCCTTCAAGGCTCAGCACAGAAGATCTACTGAAGATGATTCAGACAACAGTGAATCAGATGCTGAAGATCAAGCACTCCTTGCAAGAAAATTCAAAAGATTCTTGAGATATGAGAAGAAGACAAAAGAGAATAATGGTGGCAACAGCTGGTATCAAGATGACGCTGTCTGCTACGGCTGCAAGAATAAAGGACACATGAAGAAGGACTGTCCTACAAACACATCAACAAACAAGAAGAGCAACAGATACGAGAAAGGGAACCTGAAGAGATCAACATCTCGGAAGTATGCCAACACCAGCATATGGCATGAAAGTGAAGCCAGCGACTCAGAAGATGAACAATCAGAAGACGCTGTAAATGTATGCTTTATGGCATCCGATCAGGTACTCTCTGAACCTATAGTTGATACATATGATGACATCACCTTTGAGCAATTAGGAGAAGCCTTCAGTGAACTGTTAAGTGATTACAGAAAACTGCGTAGCAAATATCAGACCTCTAAGAAGGTACTCAAAGAGTACAAAGGTGAAATAGAAAGACTTACCGACCTACTAGCTGAGGTTAAAGATAATGTTAGTGAGTCTGGTGAGATTTCTTCTATTAAGCTCTTATTACACGAGACTACCAAGTCATCCGAAGAAAAAGACAAGGTTATTGACCAACTGAGAGAAGAACTTTCTAAAGAGAAGAAAAGTCTTCAAAGTGCACAAGTCAGAATGGAAGCACTCACTTCTGACTATACTAAGTTATATGACACTTCCAAAAGATTGGAAATTAGGTTAGGAAAACTAGCCTGAGACTGCTGCTTCCTACCCTAACACGTGTCACTTACCGAAAAATCGGAACATTCCCAAACCTAACACTGTCAGACCTAACCCTATCAAACCTTTGCCTAAAAAGGTTATGCCCAAACAGGATAATAGGTATGCTTTCTTCTATACTAGAAAACCTAAACCTACCAACCATGCACACCACCCAGCTTTCAACACTCAACATGCTAAATGTCATTATTGTGGCCTCATTGGTCATATATCTTCTGCTATGTAGAATCAGAAAGTTAGTAGATTTAAATATTTATGCATGGATACCGAAAGCTAACCAGTCAGGACCCTACAAGAAATGGGTACCAAGAGTTTTATCTGCAAATTATTTTGTATGTGGGACGCCCTTCACATGCTAGGAGCAAATGGATCCTCGACAACGGTTGCTCACGGCACATGACCGGCGATGCTTCATTATTCGCAACACTGTCGAAGAGGAATAAAGAAGGATACGTCTCCTTCGGCAATAATTTAAAAAGGTATATAATCGGTATTGGTGATATTGGTAAAGCTCCCTATCCAGTAATTAAAGATGTTTGTCTTGTTACTGAGTTAAAACATAATCTGCTCAGCATAAGCCATTTAGCTGATCACGGTTATGGTATTAACTTCGTAAAAGACAAATGTACTATTATTGATAGTTCAACTGGTAATACTATATTTGAAGGTATTCGAGAAGGCAATATATATGTTTTCTATTTGTTGGAAGATACTAACATTTCAGGTAGATGTTTAATGGCTAGAAGCGATGAGAGTCATCTGTAGCATATGAGACTCGGTCATGCAAATATGGATACTATTTCCAGATTATCCACGAAGAAGCTAGTACGCGGTTTACCGGACATTACATTCAAGAAGGATTCGGTATGCTGTTAATGTGAAAAGAACAAAGCTACTCGATCATCTTTCAAGTCAGTAAATGCTGTATGTACTACTAGACCTCTATAATTACTATATATGGACTTATTTGGTCCTAGCAGAGTTGCTAGCCTCGGAGGTAAGCTATATGCTTTTGTAATTGCAGATGATTATTCTAGATACACGTGGGTATATTTTCTGACACGCAAAAATGATGCATTATCAGAATTTGTCACCTTTTGCAAGAAAGTACAGAATAAAAAAGGTTACATGATCACTCGTATTAGAAGCGATCATGGAGGCGAATTCGAGAATGCAGAGTTTGAGCAATTTTGTGACACACACGGTTTTATACACGAATTCTCCTGCCCTAGGACTCCACAACTAAATAGAGTTGTGGAACGTAAGAACCGAACTCTATCCGAAATGGCCAGAGTAATGTTAAACCAGTTTAGTCTACCCAAGTATTTCTGGGCTGAAGCTGTCAATACAGCTTGTTTTGTTCTCAATAGAGTTCTAATTCTACCCAAATCGAAGAAGACTCCATTTGAACTATGGTTTGATAGAATTCCATCAGTTTCATATTTTAGAATATTTGGTTGTAAATGTTTTATTCTTAATACAAAAGATAATTTGGGAAAGTTTGACGAAAAGGCCGATGAAGGTATATTTTTAGATTATGCGGGCAAAAGTAAAGGATACAGAGTCTTCAACAAAAGAACTATGATCATCGAAGAGTCGATCAATGTCACATTTGATGAATTAAATCAACGACAATCGATGACAATGACGAAGATCTTAATATACCCAGCAAAGCACCAGCTGATCCTCCTAGAGAAGATCCAGGAACCAGCTACCTTCGGAGTCTGCCAAAAAGATTGAAGTTCACGGCTAATCATCCAAAGGACTTGGTAATTGGTGAGATTACCAAGGGTGTAAGTACTCGCTCCTTTAATAAAGATATAGCTTCTTGTGTTGCTTTTGTATCTCAGTTTGAACCCAAAAGTATTGATGAAGCATGTAGTGATAATTTTTGGATAGATGCTATGCAAGAGGAATTAAACTAATTTGAACGGAATCAAGTTTGGGAACTTGTTCCCAAGCCTATTGATCATCCGGTCATTAGCACCCGATGGGTATTCCGAAATAAACTGAACGAGAATGGTTTAGTGACTCGTAATAAGGCTCGACTCGTAGCTCAAGGATACAATCAAGAAGAAGGTATCGACTACGATGAGACTTATGCCCCAGTTGCGAGATTAGAATCCATTCGCATGTTATGTGCATTTGCATATTTTCATAATTTTAAATTATTTCAAATGGAAGTCAAAAGCGCTTTTTAAAATGGTTTTTATAAAAGAAGAGGTTTATGTAGCTCAACCACCCGGTTTTACTGATTTCAAATTTCCTGAATATGTTTTCAAGTTGAAGAAAGCCTTATACGGTTTGAAACAAGCCCCTCGTGCTTGGTACGATCGTCTAAGCTCTTTTCTACTTGATAACGGTTTTTCAAAGGAAAAGGTTGACACTACTTTGTTTATAAAGTCTTTGAATAATAATATTATTTTGATTCAAGTCTATGTAGATGATATTATCTTTGGATCTACTGATGAATCTCTTTATCAAGAATTCTCAAAGTGTATGCAGAATGAGTTTGAGATGAGCATGATGGGAGAGTTGAAGTTCTTTCTCGGACTGCAAATTAAACAAACCAACAATGGGACGTTCATAAATCAAGCTAAGTACACAAAAGATCTACTAAAGAAGTTCGACATGGAAGCAGCAAAGCCACTTAGCACTCCAATGGCGACTTCAACCAAGCTTGATATTGATGAACAAGGCAAACTTGTCGACATATGTAAGTATCGAGGTATGATCGGTAGCTTACTTTATTTCACTGCCAGTCGACCAGACATTATGTTTAGTGTTTGCTTATGTGCTCGTTTTCAAGCCAATCCTAAGGAATCACATCTGTGCGCAGTTAAGTGTATCTTTCGATACCTTAAAGGCACTTCTTCTGTCGGCTTATGGTATCCCAAAACCACGTCGTTTGACCTAATCGGTTATTCCGATACTGATTTTGCCGGATGCAAAGTAGATAGAAAAAGTACTAGCGGTACATGTCATTTCCTAAGAAAAGCTCTAGTCTCTTGGTTTAGTAAAAAGCAAACTTTTGTCGCATTATCAACAACAGAGGCTGAGTATATCGCCGCAGGACGTTGTTGTGCACAAATTTTGTGGATGAAATAAACCTTAGAAGACTATGGATTGTATTTTACACATATACCCATTTTCTGTGATAATACTAGTTCTATTAATTTGACTAAGAATCCAGTATGTCATTCTCGTACTAAACATATCGAGATTCGACATCATTTTCTTAGAGATCATCAACAAAATGGACATATAGACCTTGTATACGTAGACACACAGAATCAATTAGCTGACATATTCATAAAATCTTTAGCGGAAGATCGTTTCAACTATTTACGTCGAGAATTAGGAATTTTAGATATCAATAATATTAATTAATTTTTTTATTAATTATTTATTCGATACTCATAAACTGTTTTGGAGACAAGCCTAAAAAGAGTCTGTCTGTCACCACGACTACGGTCGAAGCGAAACGGTACTTAAGAGTTCCCCGGTGAACCTCCGTTAGCTGGGACAGTACTCCTACAGCTAATCTGAGACAGATGCTGAGTAAAGAATATTAATTTATAAAATAATATTAATTATATTATTTTGAGATTTAAAATTACTAAACTTTGAATTAAGTATTTGAAACGAAGTAATGAAAAAGAATGTGGTCTCATTTGAATTTTTTATATATAGCCAGGCAACCCTAGGCGAATTCGGCCCGAGTTCGGTCCGAATTCGGCCAGAGTTCGGCTGGGTGTTTATATATAACAGTAGCAACCCGAGGCCTCCTTCTTCTTCATACTTCCCCACATCCTCATAACAGCAGCTCCGCCCCTCCGAAACCCTAGTTCTACTCCCTCATTGTTCTTCCAATTCTTGTGGTGTTTCGCATCAAAACTTTGGATTCGTGCGGAGATCGTCATCCTCTACAACATATCTGATTCTTGGAAGGTATAATCCCTTCTTTCCACCACTTTTCTATACTTAGGGTTTGTAGAAAATTTTGGGAAAGAATGCCTAAGTTAATCCCTTCAAGAGGAAGAAGACCAATGCCAGTGAAGAGGCATCGATTGCCTCTTTTCTCCGGTCCAATCGGACGATGGTACGTCGGATGAGTTTTATTTTAAAACTTTCGATCAAGCGTTATTGTGGTACGCTGATTTTAATATGCGTACTATTTACACTGGATCGCCTATTAAGTGGACTGTCTTTCCAGATCACCGTCCTTATTTTGAGGCATTAAGGTTACAATATTTTGTCACCTTACGATTCTCCATTGCCACTAATGCCATTAGATTATTCTATTATAATTTTGTGTTAGACACTTTCACAGCGAGGACACGTGTCGGAGGAATTGATATCGAATTCACTGATGACACACTAGCGGAAATCCTTGGTATCCCAAATGAAGGTGCCCCGCTAGATGACATCACTGATTTTGATTTCCCGATGGCACGATACTCGTTAGTTTCAAGAATGAACTTTGTGTGCCCGCACGCGTTCTTCCTGGAAAGTTCAAGGCTAATAACTACTTGTTTAACTACGAATTACATCGCATCATCTATTCCACCTTTTTTCCAAAATCCACTTCTAAAGATGATGTCACTGCACTTGAGCTTTCTGCTCTTTATCATATTCTTAAGGGGATTCCTTTTTCTGCCCCTAAGACTATCATTCAGATGATGGGTAGATGTCGTGGGAGAGACCGCAACCTATCTTATGCGATGCTCATTCCTCGCATATTTCAGAGATTTGATATTGATTTATCTACTTGTGCTGTCGACCCCGGGCCCAAGTTTCTCAAACTCTCTCGTCGCAGCATTGCATCTGTTCCTCCACCCACTGCACCTACTCCTCCTGCACCTACTCCCACTGATCCCGCAGTACCTGTTCCTCCTCATTCTTACCCTATGACTTTTGAGGGTATTCATCAGCACTTATCAGATCTGCAGTCTTTTTATGTTGAGACCTCTAGGGAACTCGAGTTCCGTGATGTGACTCGGTTCCAGGCGATTGCCAACTCCTTCGCCGATCTGAGGTTTGCACAGACGGGTCATTCTGCTAGCTCTCTGCCTCGAGTTCCTTCTGTTTCTGGCTACCGTATTGACGACGAGGCGGTACACTCTCTGTTCCAGTCAGGGAACACATATGATTGGTATCGTACCGCTGGCGCCACTCCTCGTACTTCTGGCGCTGGTACTTCTAGAGCTGGTCCTTCTGGACATGCTGGAGCTGCAGCTGATGATGATGATGTTGATGATGATAAGTTTTGAGATGTTAGATTATTGAGACTGTTATTTTTTGTCTTATATTTACTTGAAAATGCTCCGACATTCCAAGATTTTATCAGTACTCTTTTTAGTTATTATCAGTACTTTTTCTATTATTTGACTTTTCATGGACATGGTTGTTTTTGATTATGCCTCAGTTTTGGCATCTTATTTCAGCACTTTATATGTTTCAGTTTATAGTAGCACTATCTATCTTTTGTTGCTTTATTTAAATACTGCCTGAGATAAATACATGCATGTGTTGTTATTCTATTTCTCTTACTATTTCTACCATGCCTGTCATGTTTATTTATTTTTTTTGTGTTTCTTCACTGTTTGTTACTTCTGCATTGATTGCGGGGGAGCTCTCTCTTTTGCAATTATTTTGCTAAGTGACAACGGGAGAGAAATAAGGATCTAACATGTTGTGAATACAGGTTATGAACAATTTCTTTTGATTACTATTTTAAATTGATTCCAAGCTTAGATGTTATATCGGCAAGGTTTGTCAATTATCAAAATGGGGGAGATTGTTGGCCCATTGGTCATGGTCAAACCTGATTTTAATAATTGATCAAACTCTGTCTCGATATAAATGTAAGTCAACTCAGATGTTTACCTACGATGTTTTGGACACTGCTCAACAATGGTTATCAACAATGTTCAAGACTGAAGCCGTTTGCCATTCAGAATGTACTTCCTGCTAAGCAATGTAATTTTCATTTTATTTGAGTCTAGGAATACATTGTACACCGAGTCGTACTGGCAAATAGGCTATCCGAAAATGTTTTTCAAAACCATCATATTCTTTTACAAATGACCCATGTTTTTAAAAAATATTCTGTTTACAAAAAGTCTTTGAAGGATTGTTCAAAAAGCCAAAATTTATTTTCTCCAAAAATGAACTGGCAGAACCTCAGGAGAACTCAGCCCGAGTTCGGCCATTTGGAACGTTAGTGAACGTTGGATTTTTGAACTTGGTCATCCTTCAGTTGCGGGTTGTTACAAAGAGTTCTGTCCGAATTCTGTCAGAGTTCTGTCTTTGGAAAAGCTATAAATAGAGAAGCATTTCGATCATTTCAAAACACCAATTCACTTTCAATCTTCTCTTCTTAAAGCTTACAGTCTTCCAAAGAGTTCTTAAAAAGCTTTCATTTCCAAATTCCAAGCCAGTTACAATCCTCTAGTCGATTTGCCAGTGCAGTACGGTCTAGAAGTTTCAGAGTGATTGTAATCAGAGGCTTGATAGAAGATTCAACTCTTCACAATTGAAGTTGGACGAGTTCTTCGTATCAAAGCTCACGTCTGTAGAAGTTGCAAGGACTTCGTATGAAAACTTGCAGGATTTTCCAATAATGGATTCAACTGGAAGCTAGAGTTCTTCTGACTGGACTAGTCCCCACCAGAGGGAAACCAGTATAAATCTCGGTATTTGCGCTTGCCTTCTGATCATTTTTAAATTATGTCATTTATTTTTTATGATTATTATTATATCTGTGATCTAACTGCTAACAAGTTTTAATTAGCAATATTCCGCTGCCTACTCTATTCACCCCCCTCTAGAGTATTCTGCTTTACGATTTCGTTCATATATATATATATATATATATATATATATATATATATAAAATATTGTTTTTTTAGAAATTAACTTTTATTGATGATAAGCCATTTCCAAAAATTACATAAGGAATTCATATGATTCCTGATACACAAAAGAGCTAAACTGAGTTCTTTCTTCCATGCGAGTATGCCACCGTAGCTTTGCTAATCTGTCATTGAATCTCCTTGCAGATTTGTCGACCTGTGTATTTATATTGTTCATATCTCGATTTATTACGATTTTTCCAAAGCATCCAGTAAATCGCTCCTACGGTGACTTCTTTGTAGTGCATATTGTTCCTCCTCGACCACAATGCTAAGCGTCCTTCCATCCCTGATACACGACCCCGGATATGAAGTTGTTGTTGGAATGTCGACCATGCCTGATATGACAGATGGTTTCAGGTTTTGGATTCATACAACAATGGCAGCACGACGCTAGATGAAAACCAAGTCTTTGGATGTTATCGTCTGTTGGGAGACGACCAAGTAGAATTCGCCACATTAATACGGACCATTTGGAAGGGATGCATGTACTCCCAATGTGCTTGAATCTATTATCTACTGGATGAGTGAGTCTAATAGATCTCCAAGCCGATATCAGGGAGCCAATGTAGACCTTCACCTCTATCTTCGATCAACTGAAATCGCTCATCTAAGTCCCTTCCCATTAGTAATCGATGCCATATATGAGAGGCTTTAGAATTAGTTCTTGCTTGGCTCGGGTGGATGTAAGGGATGTATTTCATCTTAATAAATGTCGTCCAAAGTAACTCTTGTGATCGCAACTTCCACTAGAGCTTCACAGTAAATGCATCGAAGACGTCCCTGAGTCTCCGTATACCAAGACCCCCCTCCTCATGTGGTCTCGCTATTTGATTCCAACCTATCCATGTATGCTTTCACAATCCATCTTTGGAGCCCCATAAAAATTCACTAAACATAACTTTAATTTGAGTAAGAACACTCATAGGAGGGTTGCTAGCAGCCAGGCAGTAGATTGGAATGGACGATAGAACCGATTTTATGAGAATTAGCTTACCTCCAGGTGAGAGTGTTTTGTTATGCCACCCCTCTATTCTACTGCGCACTTTCTCTTTGAGCTCTTCGAACATAGCTGCATTTCTCATTCCTGTCATCAGAGGACAACCAAGGTAGTTGATAGGAGGATTTGTGATCTGGTACCCAGTCAATATACTCAAGAATTGTCCCCTATCTTCTGGAAAGCCTTCTGGTACACAAATGGCCGATTGGAAAGAATTGACAAGTTGTTCCGAGGCCCTCTCATACCTATGTAAAACTGTCATAAGGAGCTGGATTAAGCGCTTATCACCTCCGGAGAAGATAATGATATCATCTGCATATGCCAGATGTGTGACTCAGGGGCAGCCGCTAGAGGAATAATACGGAGTGAAGCCTGGTTGGGAAGCACGCCTCTGTAAATTCCTGCTCAATACCTCTGCAGCTATCACAAAAAGCAAAGGCGATAAAGGATCTCCTTGTCGCAGCCCCCTAAAAGCCTAAAAATATCCAGACATACTGCCATTGATCATTATAGAGAAGCACACATTGTTCACCAAATGTAGGATCATATTAATCCAAGTTTCATTGAAACCTAGTCTTTGAAGGGTAGCTAGTAGGAATCTCCAGTTGACACGGTCATACGCCTTGCTCATATCGAGTTTGATAGCTACATTGCGACCCCAATTATCATGTCCTAGCATACTGAACATCTCTTGAGCAAGTATAATGTTGTCCGCTATCTCCCTTCCCTTGATGAACCCCCTTTGTTCCGGGGATATAATCTTTGTCATCATTGGAGAAAGCCTATTTGCCAAAAGTTTGGAGAAAATTTTGTTAGAAAAATTGCAAAGGCTAATTGGGCGGTAATCAGTAATGGATGTTAGGTTTCTGTTCTTAGGAATTAGGATGAGAAGTGTGCTGGTAATGACTTTCGAAAGAGAGAAGCCATCAAAGAATATGTAGACAGCGGCCAGGATGTCATCCTTAATGATATGCCGACATTTGATGAAGAAAATGCCTGTAAATCCATCAGGCCCTAGAGCGCTATGACGATCAATAGATTTGACAGTAGCAAGAATCTCCTCCACGGTAGGTTTATCTGTAAGAGTAGTACTTTCTTCGCCATTGAGGACCCGAGGAAGCACTGACATGAAGTCTTCATCCTCATTCACCTGCTCTGGTAAGAATAACCTAGCATAATGCTCGTTAGCAATCTGTTGAATACCTGCAAGATCAGTCGCGGAAGAGCCATCCTCGCCCATGATTTGGTGGATATGGAGACGACGTCGTTTGTTGGTAACACAGGAGTGAAAATACCCCAAGTTCTTGTCCCCTTGCAAATCCTACATGAGCCTAGCCTTTTGTTTCCAGTAGGCTTTTTCAATCTGAATACGCTGCTTGGGATGGGCCTGTGCCTCTAGAAGGCTTGAGCGTTGAGAAGGGTCCTGTTCAAAGGCCACCTCAGCTGCTACAACCCTATCTTCTTCTTGTTTGACAGCTTGGAATATGTCTCCAAACGTAGCATGACTCCACGACGAGAGTGCCCTCTTAGTCGCAGTGAGACGCATACCAAGTTTAATAAGAGGGTTAGGATGATACACCGATTCCTATGCTTGCTCCACTGTTTGAAAGAAAGAAGAATGAGCTGGCCAGAATGAAAGGAACCGAAATGGTTTCCTTGGTGCTGAGGATGGAGCTCGAAATTGAGTCAGTATGGGAGCATGATCTGACTCCGTACGATTTAAGTGATCACACGAAGTGAGGGGGGCCCATTCCCACCAGCTTTTGTCCATGAGAACCCTATCAAGCCTGGATCCTTGTCGATCAGGACCCTCATCTGATTTAACCCATGTAAAGCAACTTCCAGTGAACGGGGTTTCAGACACTCCTGCAGCCATTTGGAACTCTAAGAAATCCCGCATGGAAGCCTCATTGGGGGGAAGGCCACCAAACTTTTCTTTCGTACGCGATACAGCATTGAAGTCTCTCCCAATCAGCCAGGAAAAAGGAAAAAAGTTCGAAAGCCTGAGCAAGGAGTCCCATAGCATACAACGGCCCTCTTTGGTGTTACTGCCATGAACAACCGATATGAGTGAGGTGGATGGAAGGAGCAGGTGGAGAAAAGAACCGAAAGTGACTGCTCAGTGGAATCTGCCAGTGTGATTTGTCCTTCTTTGTTGCAAACAATCCAAATGTTCCCTTTGTTGTTGGTAAAAGTCGTTGGAAACCCTAGTTTCACTTGATAAAAATATAGTTGGTCAACGGAGACTTTGGGCTAGATAATGGCAAGAAGTTGAACTTTATGCAAGCGACATAGAGACTTTATTCTTTTAAGAGTCATATGATTTGCAACTCCTCTAACGTTCCAAAAAAGTATGTCAAACATTAGTAGAGGAGGGGGCGGGGTGGTTTGGAGTATGCTTAGCTGCAGATCTAAGGACTCTAGAAGAAGGAGCCGGCGGCAGCTTCTTCGTTCGGATGTCACTGGTTCGATTAGCTTCTGGTTCCTGGGAATCCGTCTGAGCGTCTGCTTCTTCCATTTGCTGAGCCCACGATTTACTCTGGGTGGCAACTTCTCCCTCCTCGAGCTGGTCATCAGGTGTATCCGCAAGAAGAGCCTGGTCTTGTACAAAATGTTGGTTAATTAGGGAGTGGTTTAGTGAAGAGGTAATGGTGACAATGGGGGGACCTCATTAGAAACAGGCATGACGGTGGTAGCCGTCTCTGTCGAACTGACGGGGATAGTCGCGGGTTCCTTGGGGAGAGCGTCATGATTGTTGTCGCAGCCGTTATTGGAAGAATTAGGTTACGGTGGCAAGTCGGGATTGGTTTGAACATGGGGAGCAGTGGAGGAGATCATGTGGGTATTTATAGGAATTAATGCTGCTGTGGGATCATGCGGCTGGGTTTGAGAATTAATTGAGGTAGTGGGCAGTTCATTATTAAGACTTCCAACTAATGTGGCTTGTAATGAACTTTTCCCTACTGCTCTAGTTACCGGGTCCTCCCCCGAAGCAATCTCACGTGTCCGTCACTGAGGTGGTTCAGTCTGCTTCATTGGCTGCTTATCTTTCTGGAGAGCCTTGCATAAAGATCGAGCATGACCTTGATGCTTGCAAAAAGTGCAGTACAGAGGGGAAGATTCATATTTTACTTTCTGGGAGATGCGTCTACCGTTTGAGAGATTTATGCAGATTAATGGTGGAGGAGTCTTACTTGCATCAATTTCGACGAGTATACGTGCAACACTGGGTCGTCTTAGCACTTCTGTGGCTTTATCAATGCGCAATGGATTACCAATACCCATAGCCAAGGAAAACATCGCGTTCTTGTTGAAGAATTGGATGGGCAGTCCAGGGAAGAACACCCACACAGGTGCTAAGGGGGATTCTTCCGTAGGAGAAAAATCTTTCTGCCATCTGAAAAGTCTTATAGGGGCCCGAGAGATGAACCATAAGTCTTTAGGCCGGAGACGAAGAAAATCCGCCTCCACCTGAGGCCGAATAAGGATATGTTTAGGATCGATCGATCCAACTTGTACAAGACCGACGAACTTGAAGTTGAAGAAAGCTTACCGAATCACGTCAATAGAAGGACGTGAGTGGGAGAACTTCCCAACGAGGGCAAAACGAAACGGGTCCGCTAGGATGTTTTCCTCCTCTTTCGAGAAAGAGATGACCGGGATCCCTCGCGAAAGGGGTGGAGGCCGGATCTGTATGGTGGGGGTTGAACAAGGCTGAACCCCCGTCACCACCTCGGCGAACGACTTAGCCATGACTGGGGAGGGGAGTCGATGGAGCAAGTGTCTCCACTGGCGATGAGGCCGGCCCGGCCAGAGGCCAAGTCAGAGTCGTGGAAGAAAAGGAATACGCGGCTAGGGTTTAGACGATCGCCAAGACGGAGCTCCCATATATATATATATATATATATATATATATATATATATATATATATATATATAGAAGCGGATCAAAAGCCCCCCTTAGAAAACCCCCTAAAAACCCCCCTCACTCTAGTCCGTAATTTAATGTTAATATTAATGTTAATGTTAATATTAATGTTAATATTAACATTAAATACTAAAATTAACATTAAACTTAACATTAAAATTAATATTAACATTAATATTAACATTAATATTAATATTAACATTAACATTAACATTAACATTAACATTAACATTAACATTAATATAAAAAAATAAAAAAAAATAATATTAACATTAACATTAACATTAACATTAACATTAACATTAATATTAACATTAACATTAATATTAACATTAATATTAACATTAATATTACGAATTAGAGTGAAGGGGGTTTTTAGGGGGTTTTCTAAGGGGGGCTTTTGATCCGCTCCCTATATATATATATATATATATATATATATATATATATATATATATATATATATATTTTTTTTTTTTTTTTTGAGAAAAGCAATAACTATATATCATGTGAACAAATAAGCGGTTACACGGGGGGCCACAAAAGTGCACTGCACGCCACTCCCAATGGCCGACACAATAAGCCTAGCCACATGCAAAACACAAAAACCAACAACAAAAAACCTGGAGACACAAAGCGTCACCCAAGCCCCTCCCTCTCATCAACGCTGGACCCGACCCAACAAAGAGGGGCCCAAGCCTTCGCGCATTGCCTGTTCACTTCACGAGCCATTTGGGGAAGCGAGTACGCGCGGGAACAACCTTCGTATCGATACTTGTTGCGGTTCTTCCAGAGAACCCAGATGATCGCTGACGCCGTAGTGTCATTAATGTCTGTCCGGACGTTGCCCCAATCCGCCAGCCGCTGGGACAGGAGCGAACCCCCCCCCGGAGATGCCGCGAGAATGTTGGAAAAGCTCCCAAAGGCCGCTAGCGAGATGTCCTGATGAGAAAGTGTGTTCCAGGTGCTCAACATCAGGAACGTTGCAGCAATGACACTTAGAGGCGATCGCATACCCGGCTTGCTGGAGCCAGTCGTCCGTTGGTAGCTTGTGTCTGACCACCCGCCACAGAAGGATCGACCACTTGGCCGGAATACGAGGCAACAACTACATAAAATTCTAAAAACATCTAAATAAATAAAAACTAAATAAGTTGTATCATACATTAATTTTATTTATCGAATTTATATATAAAAAGAAATCTATTGGTATATATAAAAACCTAATATTTGTATACTACAAATACGCTTATATATTACACAAGTTTATATCTATATCCTAAAATCCCCCAAAAAAATCTAAAATAAAATTTTAGGGAAATGCTCGTCATAATTCTATGATAAAAATAATAATTCAATATCATATAAAATTTATATTGTAAAACAATATTTTAGAGAATAAATATTAGTCAATTAAAACAAAGTACGAGATATATGAATCTAAAATAACTCTACATGGACGTCTTTAGATTCACTACCCGATTACATGGGTTTGGACTTGGCTTGGGTCCAGTCTGGGCTAAATTGGTACAATCGGGCCTCCTAAAAGTCAATATTCTTAATAATAAATAATTAATTCGTATATACGGGTTAAGTCGCAACTTGGCCTGGTTTTCCTAGTTAGAACCCACATTTGGCTTGGCCTTCCCTACCATGGCTAAAACACTAGTCAAAGCACACGAATACACTATCCGTGCCACAAATCTTGGTTATCTGTACTCCAAAACTTAACCATGGCTAAGATCATCTATAATAATAACTATTTAATTAAAAATATTCATAAATTCCATAAAATCCTATTTAAGTCAAATAAATAATAATAATAAAAATTCAAAAATTCATGGGACGAGTAAGGCTATGCCAAGCCTTGGATGATAGGACCATGCAAGCTTTATTAAGCATTTATGCGTGCGACGTCGATGACTTTTGCTAAGTTCATAGCTTTATGGCAACTTAGACCAACTCTCCTTATCCCAAGCCACGGGACAAAGGACCGAGTGTCATTTAGAAGCACGTCGTGTAACACTTTTAAGCCAACCATGGGACCTTTCCATATTCAAACTCAATCCGACCCAAGTTGGTATTATTCTCTTAGTCATGTGGATTCGTCACTTTTACTATTAAGCCTACTTGTGCAGTTGAATACTTTCGTTTTATTAGTGCAAAGGCCAAGCTGAGGCAAGTTCACCGAAGCCACCTACCTGTGCGAGGCGTTACCTCGACCGAGCAGGACTTTGAGCCGCCGTTGCATGGCTAAGTCGAACGCCGTTGGCGTTCCGATTCCACCGATTGAGCTGAGCGGGACGGGGCATTACATGAAACACTCGACATGGACTAGTTGAGGAGAATTACTTGCGCTCAACTTCAACTTAGGTTGAACGCGCATGACTGGTGGGATGTGCAGAAATGAGCGATCCTCCGAGACGAAGAGACGACGAAGATCACTTGGGCTACATTCCATAAAGCATTCGAAGACGAATTCGTTCCACTAGTAGTTCATCAAGAAAAGGATAACGAGTTCATGCAACTGAGACAGAGGAATATGACAGTTCACCAATATGCATCTAAGTTCAACAGACTCGCCAAGTTTGCAAGTGTGCTTCTACCTGATGCCACAAGTAGGACACGACATTTCGAAGTTGGTTTGAGGCCTTCTATCGTCGCACATGTGACCATTCCAGAGTATCAAACGGTATGGGTGGCCCTCAATCATGCTATCTACCTTGAGCTCCAGTATCACTCCAGCTACTTTCGACGATGTGCATTATGTCAATCACAAATGCCATAGTAATACAAGAGGCAACAACACGTATAAGCGTCCCAATCATGGCATCAACGACGGCTACCAAGGGCGGAACCCTATACCTTAGTACAACAAAGGCAATCAGGATGTGCATTACACGAATGATTATCGAGCGAGGCATAGAGCTTGCTCATGAAATAAGGGTCAAAATTTGTTGATACTTGTTTCTACAACATATCTACCCAATGATTTATCTAGTTATTGTATAAAGCCTTTCTCTCTCTCTCTCTCTTTATAATTTAAAGAATTGGTATTTAGTGAAGATTAAGAAGAAGAAGCATACCTAAATGCATGGCCAACAACAAAACGCAGTAATGATTCTATAGACTATATAGCTTTAACTAAACTCAAGGCTGGCCCAGGAGATTGGGTTGCCCTATCCGGATCAGCTAGCTTGGTTAAGTCACTCTCCGGTTCTGCAGAACCGTCCATCCTCGCAAGGAGGAGATGCCGCACGAGCCTAGATTGTGCCCACGTAAGACAATTCTATAACGTTCGATTATAGGCTAAACGACGGGATCGTTGCGCAAAAGTCCCGAGCAGAAAGTTGAATGACATAAAGAAAACACAAGTATTCGAATACTAGTGTTACATACAAAATCATAACTTTTATTTGTAATCAACAAAATTACAATGGGACACATGGCCAAGATTATAATATCTCAAGCTTACAGTCTGTCTGAATACAAGTCACTCAGCTCTCTCTCATCTTTCAATACAAAGTTTCAAGGCTTGCCACTATAGATGCTTCAGAAGATAATGTCCATACATTATGTCCCGTAAATGTGAAGTCTTCAACGAGCCCGCATGCCTCGGAATGCCAAGAAACTCCATGCCTTAGTGCATCCAAGCGAGCACTGCCTCGAGCGATGCAAGTACCAGAACCTGCACATGAAACTGGTAGGGTGTCAGTATACAACCGTACTGGTGGACTAGTCTCTTGTAAGCCCAAACAAAAACCAACACGTTCATTTAATGTGTACAACTTTTATCCCTTCGATTGTCTTTCTAATCTTGTCTTAGGATCAGTTTTAGGACATAGAATCCTGGCCTATTTTGTGTCTCTAGACAATCACTGTGTCTCGCATTGATAACTTACTTATCCTTGTGCCCCTAGACCATTCTCGTGCCAACAACATCAACGTGTCGAATCGTGCCTGCCTTTTTGCCTCATACTCTGTGATGTAAAAACATGGTCACACCATAAACTACGTTCGTGCTTCAACATCGAGGCCGTGCCTCACAACTCAATATGACTTAAACTCGAAACAACTATCCCAAACTCGCAGAACTTGTGTTGACGACTCAACACGACGTCACATTTCATGTCGAAGCATATGTCTTCACTATAGCCAAATCTTAGGCTCCATAATGCTGTTATAACCGTGTATACCCTCTTGACTCAATTTGTGCCGTTCTTGCACTTTCTTTGATTTGACTGACATCGTGCATGCGGATTTCCGTTCAGCACACAACTTATCTACATGAAAGGTCACTGGCATGCCACGCCATTGTGGACTGTAGCACCCAGTTTCTAAAATGAGGGTAATTTTTAAATTTTGTAATTATAATTATTTAATAATGATATTTAAACTATATTATGATTTTTGGTGATTTTTAGTTATTTTAAAAACTATTTAAAACCACGACTTATGATTTTAATGTTTTGCTAGTGCAACCTTAGAGATTACTTAACCTAGAGACTAACCATGATCATATGAGCCTAGCCATAGGTTTAGAACATCAAGTTAGGGCTTTTTAGCCTAAGGGGTATTTTGGTAATTTACTAGGAAATTATTGGAATTTTTGGATTTATGTGAATTATTATTATTTAATTATTTTCATGAGAGTCCCTAACCTAGTTTACCCTAATCTAGAGGTTAGCCACTAACCTAGAGACTAGAGGATGGATATTGCATATTAGTTAAGGTTGGAAAATATCTAAGATATTTACATATGTGATATTTTCCTTAAAACCCTCAAAATATCATTGCTTTACCTAGAAGTCCTTGCCTTCAACATGAAGGAAGGCAAGAGGACACCTCCCCCTTGCTATGACCAGCCAAGGGCACCCCCCCTATCACTACCCCCTTCTATATAATCACTACATTTCATTCATGTCTCATTTACATGAATTTACACTTCTTTAGACCATTGGAAATCCCATACCTTCAAACCCTCACAACTTGTTCATTTCAACTCCTTTTCCCCTCTAGTCTTTTACATTGGGACCCTACAACATCAAGGGTGCTAAGGGAGGCTAGCAATCAAGATTCCACAAGGCTAGGACATCTCCAAGTGAAGAGGACACACCCCCCTATTCTAGGCTTTTCCTTGAGTTTTCACTCAATAGGTAAAGTGCCTCAAACCTAGTTAATATTGTGTTTTCTCTTCATAATTGCATGCATATAGGAATACCCTAGCTGTGGGTCAAGTTTGGTAGGATACAGATTTGGTTTGGTGTCCGAATCGGACACGTATCTATGTTTTAATTCTAGTGTTTGGTGAAATACCACTTAGGAATAAAAGTTAGTGTTTTGTAAAAAAAAATATATTTTTGGGTAGCCCTAGACATGTAGGACACAACCCTAGTTGACTGAGCACACTTCGTGTCATGTCCGTGTCCAAAACGGGATACGAATACACTGTTAACACCACACTGTGCACACTGTAAAACCCTACAGTTTGACACTTCGTGTAGTGTCCACACGTGTCGTGGACACGATACAGAAACCTAGACACGAACCTAACTACCCCACCTACCCACTGACACGAGCACAAGGCTCTACGTGCCATGTGTGGAGCACACGACCCTTCGACACGCGTGCACGAGACTGAGCACGCTGTCCTGCTACCCGACACTGATTGCGGACACGACACAACACGTAGATACGTGCCACTTGGCACAGAGGTGGGGGCAACCTCTGACATGCCCCCTCTCGAGTCTCACAACTTCTCGAGTCGTGTCGGACACGAAAATACGTTCGTACGGGTCACGTACTACACAGACACGCGTGCACCAGTGGCTCTGATACGCACTTCGTGCGCGGACACGGGGATACGTGGACACTGTGTAGGCTACCTAATAGCTAGACCAACCCTAGGCGAACCTAAGGACACGAGCATGACACCTCACGTGCCCTGTGTCGTGAGCACGAGACACGTGAACACGTGCACGATACAGTATAAATTCCAGTGCACTGTGTTACCCGATTTGGTTTTTGATCACTTGGACACGTCGTGTCGTGTCGTGGTAGACACTTAGGGACACGAGGGACACAAGTGCACCTAGGAGCACGATTACCAACCATTGGTATTGAGTCTTAGCTAGGTTTAGGGTTTGAAATCGGGTTTTCCCCAATTTCTGATACAATGCACAGTATCCCAATTTCTGGGCTATTTTCCAGTTTTCCAAAATGGAATTCAAATCGATTTTATTATAAATATATATGTGTTTTTGATTGTATATATGTTGTATACATATTTATATATGTATATGTGTGTGTATATGAGTGTGTGGGTATAGGTGTAGGTGCACGTGAACATATATATATGTATATATGTATGTATGTATATTATGTGTGTGTGTGTGTGAGTTTGGGTTCTCAGTTTTCTGAGAACCCCTCCCCTTCATAGTTCAGCCCACTACCCCCATAACCCTAAACCCCCTTAACCCAAATCCTAACCCTAACCCTTCACTCCCTTCCATTCTCTCTCTATATATATGTTATGTATATATATATGTTATATTATAGATAATTACATATTGGTATATAGTTGAGTGTATATATGGGTTTATATATATATATATATATATATATATATATATATATATATATATATATATTTTTTTTTTTTTATATATATGAGAAAATGTATATATATGTATATATGTTATCTATCTATATATGTATATATATATATATATATATATATATATGAAAATGTATATATATGTATATATGTTATCTATCTATATATGTATATATATATATATATATATATATATATATATATATATATATATATATATATATATATATATATATATATACATATGTATTATATATATATATTTGGTTATCTATATATAGTTGGTATATATATGAGAGTATATGTATATATGTTATATATAAATGGGATATATATATATATATATATATATATATATATATATATATATATATATATATGTATAGATATGGGTAGGTTTATATTTTATATAGATATAGATACCTATATGAGGTATCCTAGATACATGAGCCTATGGCCTATGGCTAGTTTTGGCTTTGACTTGACCAAATTGACCATGGTTGACCAAACCCTAGATGACTTGACCTAGTTGACTAGAATGTTTGACTAGAGATGACTTTAACCTAGAATTGACTAAGATTAACCTAAAGTGACTAGTTAAGCTAAGTTTGACTAAACCTTAACTAGTTGACATTGGTTGACCTAACTTTGACTAGTTTGACCTGGTTTGACTTTTAAAGTTGACCAGAGTTGACCAAGAGTTGCTTTTGACCAGATTGACCTAGAATCATGTAGTATGCATTGTATACTCTATTTTTACCATTGTGGATATATTGTGACCTGTTTTACTCTAAATAGGACTCTGTGACACCAGTTCGGACATCTATTCATATCAGTCATACAGGGTGACAGGCGAGTACATTCTCTGATCATTTCATACTAGTTAGGACTTATATTCTTGCTTTAGATTACTTTACATGATGCTGTCACGTCATTATCATGGATTGGTACTATATGGATCTTGTCATGCGATGTTATCTCCCTCGGAGTGCATTAGATACAGTTGTCATGTGTTTTTCACAACCATCTTGTATTTCATGTACACCGCTTTCATGTATACTCTTGTGCAATCTTGTAGTCTCATGATCACGTGAGCAAATATGATAAAAACCTCTTGTACAAGGTAATGTAACTTGACTGGATCGTTGTGTATTAATTGGGGAGGGTGAGTAGGAAATGGTTATGTGATCAAAATCCCATCTTGTGAAATCTTTTGAAATCATGTATATGTCCATAGTACACTCACGTATGATGGAGTTAACCTTGCATTGTCCTAACCCGTTTATATAACCATCTCATGCTCTAAATCATAGGTTACCTATAGTTCTTACCTATCATATATATAGATATTTCCAGTTATCAAATCTCTCTCGTTTTTATATATATTTCTTTACAGTCCATGTATCTTACTCTTTGCATGCTTTATATTTCCCAACATGATATGAACTGCGTGAGATATATTGTGCTCGTTCCTGTCCTGACTGGACCTGTTGAAAATATTACAGATGATGATGGTGACTGTCCTACCTTCTATGGGACACATGAGGGTCACCTTCAGGAGCCTGAGGAGCATCTAGCTCAGTAGAGGGTGCCTAGTCTAGTCTAGTGTTTATAGTTTTCATTTTGTATCGGATTGTTCCGATTGTTAGTTGTGACTTAGTTATATTTTAGGTCTTGTACTTATTTGTGTTGGACATCTACTTTGTGTGGTGTGATAACTCTATATATATTCAGTTTCTTCCTTTCATCTGATTCCATATCATGCTCTATCTTTCCTAGACTTGTGTTTGAGATATAGAGTTGAGATGTTATGTTATACCTCCGTGCGGAGATGACAGGTTTATATATCTTGTTGTTAGATATTAGATGTTATAGATGACCTATACAGCGTTCTACCGCCGACACTGCGGCGTAGGCTGGATGTACCCACGTTCTCGTGCCCCTAATCAGGGTACGGGTCGTGACACGTTTTTGTGGTGGCCCATGCAGATCAGTGTCACAATTAGTGCGATCTTGTAGTGGTGCTCGACTTAGAGTACTAATTACGAGCCTGCAATTAGGACGTAGGACCTAGGACATGATAGGAGTTTCTCAATCACACCTAGAAAAATTTTCGATCTTTTGATTTTCATAATTACTCTCCTTGTATTAAATTAACTGTCCTCCTTTGATAAATCTACTCATGTTCCATATTGATCTCTTTGTTTCAAATCGTCTCCAGGATGACGAAGACGCATCCGCAGGCCACTGGATCGAGTAGCTTGCCCGAGAGATCTGATCAGGCTGAGGAGGAGGTTCACGAGACTGCCTCTAGTGATTCCACTATCCCGGAGACCCCGACAGTTGCACAGGGAGGTCTACTACCTCCACCCCAGAGGGTTTCGGTCGTCATTCCGGAGATGCTGTCGCCACCACCACCGATACCGACGGATACACATCATATGTTCCTTCTCCTTCAGCTGATGATGGAGACACAGCGGGCCCAGGCAGAGGCGTCACAGCGCCAGTCGGAGGCGTCACACCGTCAGATTGAGATGCTGAGGCAGAGCATGGAGAACTCGCATCAGCTTGCCCTTGCATCAGTGGAGAGAGTGGCACCGGGTACGGTATAGGGCCCTACTGGCCAGCAGCCGTACCAGCAGCAGTCCAGGCCGGGGACAGTATTAGACTTTAGGAAGATGAGCTCCAGGGACTTCATGGGCACGGAGGGCATCCTCTATGCAGACGACTGGCTAGAGGATGTGCAGCGGAGCATGGAGCTGGCAGAGCTTCCTAGAGCACTTTCGGTTTCGGCCGCAGCCAGTCGATTCTTCGACATCGCGCTGACATGGTACCGCACGGATCCTCATGCGTCGGTGAGAGGGCTGACATGGGAGAACTTTCGGAGGCTCTTCAAGGAGAAGTTCTTCCCGGACATGGCTCTTACAGCATTGGAGGGCTAGTTCGTGGGTCTAGTACAGGGGAACTCGTCGGTGGACGAGTATGCATCTGAGTTCTTCCGCCTTAGCAGGTTCGCTCCCGATATGATCCAGGATGAGGGGCAGAAGGCTCGTAAGTTCCGTAGGAGACTTATTCATGCAGTGCACACCCGCACCTCGGGACGCCGTGACGCGACGTTCGATCAGATATTGATGGACGCACATATTGCAGAGGAGGACTTCGGCCTCAAGCCAAAGAGGGGCAGTGATACCTTAGGGGCTAATTCTAGTGCAGGGCCAGCCAAGCGCCCTTACATACAGCAGAGGCCTGTTCAGCAGCCGCTTCAGGGCCAGGGACATGTACTTCACTAGCAGGCACTCAGGCAGCAACAACACCCTATATGTAACTTCTGTAAGAAGCAAGGTCACGGATGGGACGACTGCAGGAAGAGGCAGGGCCTGTGTTTGCTTTGTGGTTCAGCAGAGCATCAGTTGAAGGAGTGTCCCAAGAACTTGGCACGATTGGCTTAGGCAGCAGCAGGAGCCACGGCTCCGACAGGACAGCAGACGGGACCACCGTTGCAGACTCAGCAGCAGAGGTTTGTCCAGCATCAGCAGCAGGCCAAGGGAGGCCAGCCGGGGCGAGCTTTCGCCATGGCAGTCGATGATGCACAGGCAGAGGGAGAGCTAATTGCAGGTTCCTCCCTTTTCGATTCTATTTCCGCATTTGCCTCCTTATAACTGTTTTGAAATTCGATTCTATCTGTTCCTTGTAGTTGATAAATTTTGTTCGGATATTTCATTGTGAATTATTTTCTTCTGAGATAAGTCGTATGGGCTAGGTCGTCTCGATTATGGGATCTAGAGTCTTCTATAGCCATGTGAGCTGGCAAAGTAAGGACATATAGTCGGATTTTGGACGTATTTCTCGGGTGTCGAAATTTAAGGTTTTTGCGGCCAGGCATGCGGCAATGCGAAAATTTTAAATACCATGATTCTAGAGGTATGTACCTTAGTCGAGGACTCTGTAAATATCGTAGCCTTGCTCACTAGCATGACGAAGATTCCGAGTATATGATTATCGGACTGTGTGTTTGAGACTGTGATTGTTGGGGTGTTTGACCTAGAAGGAGTATGACCATTTTAATTTCGAGGACGAAATTTTCTAATGAGGGTAGAATTGTAGCACCCAGTTTCTAAAATAAGGGTAATTTTGAAATTTTGTAATTATAATTATTTAATAATGATATTTAAACTATATTAAGATTTTTGGTGATTTTTAGTTATTTTAAAAACTATTTAAAACCACGACTTATAATTTTAATGTTTTACTAGTGCAACCTTAGAGATTACTTAACCTAGAGACTAACCATGATCATATGAGCCTAGCCATAGATTTAGAACATCAAGTTAGGGCTTTTTAGCCTAAAGGGTATTTTGGTAATTTACTAGGAAATTATTGGAATTTTTGGATTTATGTGAATTATTATTATTTAATTATTGTCATGAGAGTCCCTAACCTAGTTTACCCTAATCTAGAGGTTAGCCACTAACCTAGAGACTAGAGGATGGATATTGCATATTAGTTAAGGTAGGAAAATATCTAAGATATTTACATATGTGATATTTTCCTTAAAACCCACAAAATATCATTGCTTTACCTAGAAGTCCTTGCCTTCACCATGAAGGAAGGCAAGAGGACACCCCCCTTGCTATGACCAGCCAAGGGCACCCCCCCATCACTACCCCCTTCTATATAATCACTACATTTCATTCATGTCTCATTTACATGAATTTACACTTCTTTAGACCATTGAAAATCCCATACCTTAAAACCCTCACAACTTGTTCATTTCAACTCCTTTTCCCCTCTAGTCTTTTGCATTGGTACCCTACAACATCAAGGGTGCTAAAGGAGGCTAGCAATCAAGATTCCACAAGGCTAGGACATCTCCAAGTGAAGAGGATACACCCCCCTATTCTAGGCTTTTCCTTGAGTTTTTACTCAATAGGTAAAGTGCCTTAAACCTAGTTAATATTGTGTTTTCTCTTCATAATTGCATGCATATAGGTATACCCTAGCTGTGGGTCAAGTTTGGTAGGATACGTATTTGGTTTGGTGTCCGTATCAGACACGTATCTATGTTTTAATTCTAGTGTTTGGTGAAATTCCACTTAGGAATAAAAGTTAGTGTTTTGTAAAACAAAATATATTTTTGGATAGCCCTAGTCATGTAGGACACAACCCTAGTTGACTGAGCACACTTCGTGTCGTGTCCGTATCTAAAATGGGACACGAACACACTGTTTACACCACACTGTGCACACTATAAAACCCTACTGTTTGACACTTCGTGTCGTGTCCACACGTGTCATGGACATGATATAGAAACCTAGACACGAACCTAACAACCCCACCTACCCACTGACACGAGCACAAGGCTCTACGTGCCACGTGTGGAGCACACGACCCTTCGACACACGTGCACGAGACTGAGCACGCTGTCCTGCTACCCGACACTGACTGCGGACACGACACAACACGTGGACACGTGCCACTTGGCACAGAGGTGGGGGCAACCTCTGACATGCCCCCTCTCGAGTCTCACAACTTCTCGAGTCATGTCGGACACGAAAATGCGATCGTACGGGTCACGTACTGCACAGACACGTGCGCACCAGTGCCTCTGATACGCACTTCGTGCGCGGACACGGGGACACGTAGACACTGTACAGGCTACCTAATAGCTAGACCAACCCTAGGCGAACCTAGGGACACGAGAATGACACCTCACGTGCCCTGTGTCATGAGCACGAGACACGTGAACACGTGCACGATACAGTGCAAATTCCAGTGCACTGTGTTACCCGATTTGGTTTTTGATCACTTGGACACGTCGTGTCGTGTCGTGTCGTGGTGGCCACTTAGGGACACGAGGGACACAAGTACACCTAGGGGCACGATTACCAACCATTGGTATTGAGTCTTAGCTAGGTTTAGGGTTTGAAATCGGGTTTTCCCCAATTTCTGATACAATGCACAATATCCCAATTTCTGGGCTATTTTCCAGTTTTCCAAAATGGAATTCAAATCGATTTTATTATAAATATATATGTGTTTTTGAGTGTATATATGTTGTATACATATTTATATATGTATATGTGTGTGTATATGAGTGTGTGGGTATAGGTGTAGGTGCACGTGAACATATATATATGTATATATGTATGTATGTATATTATGTATGTGTGTGCGAGTTTGGGTTCTCAGTTATCTGAGAACCCCTCCCCTTCACAGTTCAGCCCACTACCCCCATAACCCTAAACCCCCTTAACCCAAATCCTAACCCTAACCCTGCACTCCCTTCCATTCTCTCTCTATATATATGTTATGTACATATATATGTTATATTATATATAATATATATATGTATATGTATATATGTGTATATATATATATATATATATATATATATATATATATATATATATATATATATATATATATATATATACATATATTTATATATATATATATATATATATATACATATATATATATATATATATATATATATATATGTGTGTGTGTGTGTGTGTGTGTGTGTGTGTGTGTGTGTGTGTGTGTGTGTAAAAAAAAAATATATATGTGTGTGTGTGTATAGATATGGGTAGGTTTATATTTTATATAGATATAGATACCTATATGAGGTATCATAGATACATGAGCCTATGGCCTATGGCGTATGGCTAGTTTTGGCTTAGACTTGACCAAATTGACCATGGTTGACCAAACCCTAGATGACTTGACCTAGTTGACTAGAATGTTTGACTAGAGATGACTTTAACCTAGAATTGACTAAGATTAACCTAAAGTGACTAGTTAAGCTAAGTTTGACTAAACCTTAACTAGTTGACATTGGTTGACCTAACTTTGACTAGTTTGACCTAGTTTGACTTTTAAAGTTGACCAGAGTTGACCAAGAGTTGACTTTTGACCAGATTGACCTAGAATCATGTAGTATGCATTGTATACTCTATTTTTACCATTGTGGATATATTGTGACCTATTTTACTCTAAATAGGACTCTGTAACACCAATTCGGACATCTATTCATATCAGTCATACAGGGTGACATGCGAGTACATTCTCTGATCATTTCATACTTGTTAGGACTTATATTCTTGCTTTAGATTACTTTACATGATGCTGTCACGTTATTATCACGGATTGGTACTATATGGATCTTGTCATGCGATGTTATCTCCCTCGGGGTGCATTAGATACTGTTGTCATGTGCTTTTCACAACCATCTTGTATTTCATGTACACCGCTTTCATGTATACTCTTGTGCAATCTTGTACTCTCATGATCACGTGAGCAAACAAGATAAAACCTCTTGTATAAGGTAATGTAACTTGACTGGATCGTTGTGTATTAATTGGGGAGGGTGAGTAGGAAATGGTTATGTGATCAAAATTCCATCTTGTGAAATCTTTTGAAATCATGTATATGTCCATAGTACACTCACGTATGATGGAGTTACCCTTGCATTGTCCTAACCCGTTTATATAACCATTTCATGCTCTAAATCACAGGTTACCTACAGTTCTTACTTATCATATATATAGATATTTCCAGTTATCAAATCTCTCTCGTTTTTATATATATTTCTTTACAGTCCATGTATCTTACTCTTTGTATGCTTTACATTTTCCAACATGATATGAACTGCGTGAGATGTATTGTGCTCGTTCCTGTCCTGACTGGACCTGTTGAAAATATTACAGATGATGATGGTGAATGTCCTACCTTCTATGGGACACATGAGGGTGACCTTCAGGAGCCTGAGGAGCATCTAGCTCAGTAGAGGGTGCCTAGTCTAGTCTAGTGTTTATAGTTTTTATTTTGTATCAGATTGTTCCGATTGTTAGTTGTGACTTAGTTATATTTCAGGTCTTGTACTTATTTGTGTTGGACATCTACTTTGTGTGGTGTGATAACTCTATATATATTCAGTTTTTTCCTTTCATCTGATTCCATATCATGCTCTATCTTTCCTAGACTTGTGTTTGAGATATAGAGTTGAGATATTATGTCATACCTCCGTACGGAGATGACAGGTTTATATATCTTGTTGTTAGATGTTAGATGTTATAGATGACCTATACAGCGTTCTACCGCCGACACTGCGGCGTAGGATGGACGTACCCATGTTCTCGTGCCCCTAATAAGGGTGCGGGTCGTGACATGGACAAAGCTCGACATAGACAGTGGGTCCTTCAATGCAAGTAGCGAGTCCCGGCCCAATGAAAGCCCCTGACTATCCTGGTGCGGTATAATCCAGCACTGCTATAACGTCTTCCCCTAGGTCGAACTGACCCCGGTGCCCTGGCGTAAATCAGTCAAAGAAGAAATTCTGGTGTACAAATTGACCATGACCATGTACCTACGAGAATATCTAGACTCACGTAAATGCATGGCCTAATTTACGGTATGACTCGAACCATACCTGAGCAAAATATTCTCAGAACCATACTTTACAAAACGTGCATAGGAACCATATCATGCAAAATGTGCATCGATAGAGACTCCCAAACGAGGGATTTCCTCGACGACAAATGGTCGCATGAACTTTCTATTCTATTAAACCCAGAGAACGACTACTGCATAGCCTTTCTACTTAACTTGAACAAAACGTGTTCCATTACGTGCCATACTTATCATTGAAACAATCGTATTTCGTGCCTTAGCTGAATTGTGTTCCGTGTGACACTGTCGTCCAAGTCATACTCTATATGACGAGCCTTGAGACCTTGGAAACATGTGGCTATACCAAGTCATAGAACCGTGTGATTGCATACGTGCTCAACTTAACCGTGCCATATTCTTATGGAACTAACTGTGAGACCGTAGGACATTTTGCTATGACAAGCAATGAGATCGTGGGACGCGTCTGCTATGACATCGAGTCGATAGCCCACGGCTGTCACGACCCGCTCCCGAATAATCGGACACGAATCGAACATGCCCAGTCTTCGTCGATAAACACAACGAAGTAAGCTATACAATCTAAGGAAAACTCCAAGTCCAATGATATAAAATACCACAACATCTATAATCGTTCCCAGATCACCACCATCCACTAAATCATTTATTATACGAGTCATCCGAAGACAGATCCGATAAAGAGTAAAGATATACACCTATGAATCTCAGTACAACATCCAGAAGTAAAGCTAAACAAACTTAAACCTGTAACCTCTAACTAAGTCATGGCTCCATCCTGTCCAGCTAATATCTCGGGCTCTGGCCCATCAAGGTGGAACGATATCCACAAGTACACCTGCAACGTATCTAGTCAGGAACGGAGCAAAGTATAATTCTAAGGTAATGAACAAGTACAACATGAGATAAAAATGAGCACAGGGTACATGAAATATAAAGTACATGATATAAGAACATAAATGGTGAAAATTAAAACAGAAAATATAGGGAACATGAAATACGTGAACTGGAACCTGAACATGAATGTACAAGGAACCTGACATGGGCAATATGTTGAAATACATCCAAAATATGTGACCGACTTGGGTAGTACATGGTATATGGTACATGAATAATGGTATGGTCTAGGTCCCGCATGCACGGTACGAGACCTAAGCTATTCACATGAATTTGTTTTGGGTTTGGTCAGACATCTGTAGTATTTCCCCTCCCCAGACACAAGTAAAGTACATGTGATGAGAACATAAAATATTATATTTTTATCACTTAATGTTCACCATTTATGATCATTTTATGACTAAAGGTACTCATTACATTTCTATTTTGATTTAGGTTGCAGTTGGAGACACTATGTGCAAAATGGAGCTAAATTGTAATTCTGGACAATTTTGACACCTTTTACCAACATGAGCATAACTTTTTCATCCGAAAAGCAATGAGGGTGATTCAAAAAGATTTGGAAAGCTAAGACACAGGGCTACAACTTTTATATTTGTGTTTTTCGCAAATCAAGCTGCATCATGGACGAAATCAGGCTTCAAGTTGGATAAAAGATGCTGTGAACAAAAATAGGAACCAAAATAACCATTTTCCTACTTGTTCTATGACTTAGTTTTTTTGGTTTAAGAAGTTGTAACTTTTAGTAGATATGTGAGGAGATATTGTGGGCTTGAAACAACTAATTTAGGGTGTATAAAAGGGGTAGAAATTCATGAGAAGAACACCACAAAACACACAACACAACTCTTCTTCTTCTCTTTCTCCAACTTTTCTTTTGAAGTTTTAAAAAACAAGTACGGCTAAAAGTCTTGTTGGTCGAAGTGTACGGAAGCATTGGAATCAATAAACTTGTGAGATCTAAATTATTTTTATATATTTGATTTATACTTTGAATATTGAATGTTTTTCTATGCCAACTTTCATGATTGTTTTGTTTAATTACTAGTAGGCCTACTAGTTTATTATTCATTTCGATCTACCGCTAAATTAGATATCAAATTCGTAATTGTTTGATATTTCTAATTTGTGAAGCAACCAAGATTTAATGAACTGCTTTGTTTTACTAGATCTTGGGAGGAAAAGCTTTTGACAAAATTAAATACAACCGCTTGTGCTTGTATTGTTTGGCTTTATCGATCTCTTTATTCTTTAAGAAATTGCTATTAAATCTTTAGCGCTTGTCTGAGATTATTTAGTAATTAAAGTTAATTAGGTCGCTTGTATCTAATTAACTAAGCCTAAGAGAGATAGAAAGATACTTCCAACGGTAAATATTCAAAGTATGATTTAATTTATGCTTGCATCGATGATCAATTTTATGATTTACAATGGTGAATGTTCACTAAAACTAATATTCCTCCCTTTGATTCATTTTAGTACTTTAATTGTTTTTTTAGCTCTTCTTAAATTTTCTCTTATCATATTCAAGACCTCCCCATCCTTATTCACATTGCATAAAAGTATACTAATTGCTCTCCGTGGGATCGATCCTTACTCTCACTTCTACAAATCATTTTAAGAGTAAAGGTTTTATTTTTGGGTGCCTACGACAGCACACCAACATGAAACATGAACAAGGCACTAGTCTATATCGTGTAACATCATGTCCAAGATGAAAGTACAAGACATGAAGTAAACGAACAAGGCACTAGTCTATATCGTGTAACATCGTGTCCAAGATGAAAGTACAAGACATGAAGTAAATGAACAAACCTAAGAATGTACTTGCCTTACTCAGGGTGATCGAGAATATGAAAGTAGATCTGTGAGTCCACCTGAATTTTTAGTACAAGTTGGTTAAGTTATAATCATTATCAATTTAAATACTTTTTATTTCCAATTGAAACTCTATAAACTAATTACTGTAAATAAATCTTTATAAGATACGTTATACGACTGAGTAGAACGAAATACTGTTACTAGATAGATATATCTACTTAGCCATTTATTACCAATTTACCTCATAAAATAGTTTAATGAGCTAGGCTTATATATAGCCATACTAATTTGATAGAACTAAAATTAAGACAAACCTTTCATGATAGAACCATATAAATTTTAATAACGAAATAAAGTACACAAATGACTTGTGCAAAAATTAGTTGTCAAGACATTTTATCATGACATAAGTTGAGTATTAATTCAATTTAACCCAAACTCCTGAACATACTCAACCACAACCTATCCCCCAGCCTTCCTTCTTGGTCCAAACCAAAGTAGCTTACACAACTACTTAACTTAAGCAATAGGATTCATCCAACAGTACTTGCCTACCAACTCCATGCACCATAACAATAGGTAGAACTCAGTAATGTATAGGCTGACCTACAAATGTGCAACTTATAGACCTGCTTATCACAACCAAACAGCAGTGCATTCTTAAAAATGGGTCCAACATTTGCTTGCAATGCTCAAACTAAGCTATACTAACAATATTTTAAACTCAGCACACAAGCCCAACCAAGGTTCTAACATAAGTTCAAAACCAACATGTAGCTCCACCTAGCCATAATCCCCAACATTAACCCACATATGCCAATTTAAATCTCTCAACTCACAGGTCATCAACAGAATGCTGAATAGACTTAGCAACATCAAAAATGACAAGATTCCATTGGACAGATTTGAACCCAAGCTTGCCAGCACACAGAGATAACAACCTTATTCAGCAATGCCTATACAAGCCCAGACCGATCCTTCAATCCAGAAACCATAAATAGGAAGTAAAAACTGAATAATATTGGGTGGAAAATATACAAACCAAATCTATACCACTGATCCTAATAGAATTATATATACATAATCCAAGCCCAGCATGCAAAACCCAGTCCCAATGCACAGAGTTAAAATTACACAGAGCTCAAATTCTATATAGATTAAGCTAACTAAAATCTAAAAAAAATATACATAGAACTCGACAATTAGATATACAAATAAGACCATAAATATACATACAAAGTTAAGCCCCGACAGAACCAATTCCTATAGGACTTAACTCCTATATACTGCACTACTCCAATCTAGCAATCTCTTTCGTGCCATTGCTAACCCAGTACCAGTGCTCCCTAGCTCATGACTTCAACATCAACCACGATCAATCGGAGCCACAGCAGGACATGAACCAACTCGACACGTCCCAATACTAACACGAATTATTCAACCTTTCCCCCCTGTCCAGTTAAAGTCTCTGCCCAGAATTCACTACTCAATTTCGAACACAGACAGAACCCATCTCTATTTCTACAGAGTTCAAATTTTACCATTCCCGCCATCTATGCCTCAACTGTACCTGCATCCGACAACCTATGTTGGATACCACAATGCTGGTACAAATAGTGTTAGACACAGTCGCATCTGGATACGAATGCCAATCTTGGTCTGACACTAACCGCATTGGACACACACACCCGACACCATCTTGGACACACCCATACGAACAAAGCTACGCCACTATTAACCTGTTTAATATTACAACCATTCAAACTTAAGACAACAACTCTAAACATTGCAAAATTAAGTCAATACCTGAGGGGAACATTGCAGACACGCTCAACTGATCGAACACTTCTTCTCGAGCCAAGGGTGCTCGATAGTTCCTCAGGGCATTGCAGCGAACAGGTACCGAGCAAGAACAGAAACGAATTCATAAGACAGTGTTAGTGCCGAGGCACAATTTTCGATAGAAAATTCTGAAACTGAAACAATTGTAAAGACAACGTTTCAAATGCAACACCTTAAAGAAGATGTGCAACAGAGATCCTGGAGGATTCTAAATTACGAGGATCTAAAAAGATTCTACGTAATACACAAAAAATCTAAAAAGACTTTTGTGCAAGCGACTATCGGCAGTAGAGCTTCTAAAAAGAAGTTACTGTAAAAGGTAACAGCAGCGATGACAGGCGAGAATGAGATGCTGGGGTGAATGAACCACCGTTGCTCAAAGCTTTATTCGCCCCACACGAGCACGAACAGCTTCCAGGAACCAGCAAGTTCACGAAGAACTTCTGGAACGCTCGTAAGTCAATATTTGAGACTTGAACGGGCTTTCTGGACTTAACAGACTCCCTCAACTCTCTTCTTGGTGCATCTTTCAAAGGAGGCCAAGGGGCTCTATTTATAGAGTGGAGTTGAGACTTCACCTCTTCTCCTATCCGATGTGGGACTAAAATACCAATACTCAAAAATAGAGTTTGATATTTTAGATCATCCCACAATCAGCATAGAAGTGTGCCAGTCCACGCCTACCCCCCGAACACTCCCGTGCATATACGAGACATCCTGGAGTCCGTGTCCGAGTCCGAGTCCGCACAACAAAAATTAACTTGCATCCTTGTTGGATTTAATCTTTTTTCCTTCTAGGAAAATACTTCCACATGGCACAAACTTGTGCCCCACTACACCTCATGTGCACACCTCAACACAAGCAATGCATTATATTGAGATACTCACCATTTTGTGTAGCCGATATGGGACTATCTTTTCTAGTCCAAAGGCAAAAACACCAACAATCCCCCATATATCTCAATATATGGGTTGAGCGTTCCCCCACAGTGACTGTCCATTATGCATTAGGAGAGATGTCGCTACGACTTGAATCTTCCCGTATAGGTTAAATAATAGCATGATACAAGAATGGACTAAGCCTTGAATTCTGTACCATAACTGCAATTCTTTCTACTCACATAATGACATCAACTATGCTTCTGGCTGCACATTGAAGGCCCTGTGCCAGCCTAGTTTCAGTGTATAATTTTGGGCGTCTACAAGTTTACCCTCAAGAGACGGCCTGATATCTCTTTCCATACACTATAGGTGAGTTCTTTATTAAAGAGATATGGCATGAAGCCTTGCGCTTCCTTGTGATGCTACTGCCGCTATGACATGGCCTGAAGCCGAGGCATTACCCCTACCTGGGAACCTCATCGTAGTGTCATACTACTGTAGCATGAGGTCATAAGCCTCTTTGTAGTGCCAAACTACCCAGCATGAAGCCTAAGGCTTCCTTGCGGTGTTACGCCGCAACGACATGGCTTGCAATGCTGAGGCTTTACCCCTACCTGGGTACCTCATCGTGGTGTCATGCCACTGTAACATGGGGCCATCCTCCCCTTTGTAGTGCTTTCTACAACTCTTTAATTACGTCATACAGCATTAGGCTACCTGCCTATTTGCGGTGCTACGCCGCTATTACTTGGCTTGCAAAGCCGAGGCATTACCCCTATCTGGGAACCTCATGGTGGAGTCACCCCACTGTAGCATGGAGTTTCACTCCTTGTAGTGCTGCTCTACCATGCTTCCTGTAAAGCACACCAGGCATTCACTCTGCCTGAGAACTCATTAAGGCGTTTAAGCCAACCTTCCACAGGATCTGTTTTTTCTGCAGAAAATATATAGTAGACAACAGTGGTTATGGGTCCGTATCCCTTCCATGTTCTAGAGAACAAGTACCCACTGTTACCTGATAGTTTCCCAGTCAGTGATCCTCCTTTGAACCAAAAGTTAGATGCCTAGTAGATTTCTCTTTGAACTAATAGCATAAAACTTTATGGTAGGATTACAAAGACACACTATCAGAATGCCTTCAAGCTATTTTACAAGCTGTGTCATCGACCAGCTGGCGCTTGAGGCCCTTGGTGAACGGATCCGCAAGGTTCTCCTGACTCCGAACATCAATCACTGCAATAATACCTCTTGATAAGATCGTGTACTGCTCTGTGCTTCAACCGCACCGTTCTCTTCTTTCCGTTGAAGAGTTCATTTGATGCCACTGCTGCTGCCGCCAGGTTGTCACAGTATATCGGTATTGTCGGTATAGTGAGTCCCAACCACCGAAGATCATACATGAGCTCCCGAAGCCACTCTGTTTCATCTGCAGTAGCATCCAATGCAAAGAATTCAGATTCCATGGAGGAGCGAGATAACATAGTCTGCTTCTTCGACTTCCTACGATATAGCAGCTCCGTCCATGGCGAATTACGAATCCACCTGTGGAATACTCGCTCTCCATATCTGAACACCAGCTAGCATCACTGAAGCCTTCCACTACTGACGGATCTCCGCTATAGAAAAGTGTATATGTCTGAGTTTTCTTGAGATATCTCATAACACGCTTCACAGCTTTCCAGTGCTCAACGCCTGGATTGCTAGTAAACCGACTCAGCATTCCCACGGCAAAAGCTATGTCAGGTCTTGTGGCAGTAGTAGCGTACATCAAGCTTCCGATGACGCTAGCGTACTCCAACTGCCTGACACTTTCCCTCGAATTTGGCTCCAGCATCTGATCACATCCGGTACGGTGTATCAATAATAGGAAGATCTTGATACCCGTAGCGAGTGAGCATCTTCTCAATATAATGAGATTGTGACAGCGCTATTCCAGTGCCTGTCCGGATGATCATGAGCCCCAAGATTACGTCGGCATCCCCCAAGTCCTTCATACTGATCTTGGTCGAGAGGAAATTTCTTTGTCTCTATGATGCAGCTTAAATCCGTACCTAGGATTAGCATATCGTCCACGTAAAGATATACGATTACTCCTCTTCCGTCAGCAAACTTCGTATAGACACACTTATCTGTTTCACTGACCCTGTAGCCATTTGACCTTATCACCTTGTTAAACTTCTCATGCCACATTTTGGGAGCTTGTTTCAAACCATACAGAGACTTCATCAACTTGCAGAATTTGTCTTCCAGACCTTTGACGACAAAACCTTCTGGTTGTTGCATGTAGATCTCTTCGGTCAGCTCGCCATTAAGGAATGCCGTTTTTACATCCATCTGATGCATCACCAGCTTGTGTATTGCTGCTAGAGCAATTAACAATCTGATGGTTGTCATCCGAGCTACTGGAGCATAAGTGTCAAAGTAGTCGATCCCCTGCTTCTGAGTAAACCCCTTGGCCACTAGCCTGGCCTTGACCTTGTCAATGGTTCCATCTGCTTTCATCTTTTTCTTGAAGATCCATTTGCATCCGATGGGTCTTGCTCCTTCTGGCAGGTCAACCAATACCCATGTGTTGTTGGAGGTGATTGAGTCAATCTCATTGTCTATCGCCTCCTTCCAGAATACAACATCTCTGGTCTTCATCGCCTCATCATAGGTAAGCGGATCTGCTTCCACATGATAGGTGACGAAGTCATCTCCGAAGTCTTTCGGCCTCCTCGTTCGCTTAGTTGACGGCTCAGCGCGTTCTGGTTCAGCTGGTGTCTCCTTGACGACAGCTTCATCTTGGACTACTGGTTCATTAAAGACTTCTGTTTGCTTTATACCCTCATCATTCTCCGAAAGATCCGTGAGAACAATATTCTTGTGTTTTGCAAACTTGTCTTCAAAGTATTCAGCATCGCGAGATTCGATGATATGGTTTGACTCGATATCGAGGAATCTCCGAGCATCACTCTTCTCGGCATACCCCAAGAAGATTGCCTTCGTAGTCCTTGTCCCCAGCTTCTGAATCTTCAGATCCGGGAGCTTCACATAAGCCAGACACCCCCACACTCGAATGACATTCAAGTTAGGTCTGACTTTGAACCAGAGTTCATGAGGAGTTATGTCGGAAGTTGCATATGGCACTCTGTTCAGAATGAACGTTGCCGTTAGTGCAGCTTCTCCCTAGTAGCACTTTGGAAGACCCGCAGTCAACAGCATGAAGTTCATCATCTCTGTCAACGTTCTGTTCTTCCTTTCTGCTACTCCGTTGGATTGAGGAGAGTACAGAGCTGTTGTTCATTGATGATTCCATGTTCTTTGTAGAATGATAAGAATTCATGAGACCGATACTCCCCGCCTCGATCACTCCTTAACCTCTTGAGTTGTTGTCCAGTTTGCCGCTCAGCCTCGACCCTGAACTCTTTGAACTTCTTGAATGCTTCGTCTTTAGACTTGAGCAAGTAGACGAAAGCATACTTTGAGAAGTCATCGATGAAAGTAATAAATACTTCATCCCGGCCTTTGTAGAGAATTGTTTGAAGTCACAGATATCTGAGTGAACCAACTCCAGAAGATTTGTGCTTCGATGGACCCTGTGAAAGGGTTTCCTTGTGATCTTCGTCTGAGCACATACTTCGCAATTCTCTACCTTACCCCCACACTTGGAGATAAGTCCTAGACTAGACATTCTGTTAATCCTTTTACAATGAACATGTCCTAGCCTATTATGCCACAACTCAAGAGAATAATCAGAAAAAGTGATTGCATTTATATTATCAAGCTGGGTTACAACAAGCTAAATCTTGTACATTCCTTCAGTTTGGAAAGCTTTCCCGAAGAATGTACCCTTCTTGGACATCACCAACTGGCCAGCATTGATGTCCATCCTCAAGCCTGCGTTACAGAGCAAACTTCCAGAGATCAGGTTCTTAGCAATTACTGGAACATGCTTTACACCTTGAAGCGTCAGAGTGTTCCCCGATGTGAGTTTCAGCTCCACCGTCCCGATCCCCAGTACTTCAGCTTGTGCCTGGTTTGCCATTATGACCTTCTCTGAAGTTGGCTCATAAGAGACAAACCAGTCTTTGTCTGAACAGACATGGCAGGTCGCACCAGTGTCTATCCACCAGTCCAAGTCAGCCCCTACAGTTGCAACCTGTGCTATCATGGCAACTAGATTAGTAATCATAGAAACCTTACTAGGCTCACCTTGTTCTTTAGGCTTAGACTTGCATTCAGATTTGTAGTGGCCTTTCTTGCCACAATTGAAGCAAGTCACATGGGACTTGGACTTCTGCTGCTTGAAAGCAGGACCCTTCACTTTCAGATTCGTGAAGTCCTTCTTTTTGCGATGAGAAGCAGCCTACTTTCCCTGGTACTCTCTGGTTTGGACCAGATTTGTCTTTGCCAGTTGTTTGGACAGAGTATCCATCTTCTGTTGAGAGCGTATCTCGTCCTCAACATGGATCTCTTGCAAGAAATCTTCCAAGCTAATTTCCATCTTCTTTCGATGCATCCTTGCATAGAAGTTGCTCCATTCTGTAGGAAGTTTCGCGACGATCCCTCCAACGACAAACTTGTCGACGAGGGGCATGTTCTCGTCTTCTAGTTTCTGACGCAACTTCAGAAACTCCTTCACTTGGGGCAGCATCGCATTCTCGTCTTCGAAGGTCCACTTGTGGTATTTTTCTACCATGAACATCTTGGACCGGTTCTCGTCATCTTCATAGAGCTTTCCCAAGGAGTCCCATATCTCTTTGGCAGATGTCTTCTTGGAGTAGGACTCTGCCAGAGAGTCTTCCATGGAATTGAGTATCAGTAGTTTGCATATACTGTTTTCTCTCTTCCACTTCGCTTGCTTGGTCGTAGCAGCGGCCACAGCCGCAGCAGATCCAGTGGTTGGAATGATCGCTTCTTCTTCTGACAGTACGTGATCAACATTCACGAGTTGAAGATTTAAAGTGACCTTTCATCTCCATATCTGGAAGTGTTCGCCATCGAATTTCTCCAACTTGTTAAAGCCGGTATCGATGAGCGAAGCACGAGAATTATCCATCTTCTCAATAAAGCTTTGAGATTGTTGGTGCTGAGGCACAATTTTCGATGGAAAATTCTGAAACTGAAATAATTGTAAAGACAACGTTTCAAATGCAACACCTTAAAGAAGATGTGCAACAGAGATCCTGGAGGATTCTGAATTACGAGGATCTAAAAAGATTCTACGTAATACACAAAAAATCTAAAAAGACTTTTGTGCAAGCGACTATCGGCAGTAGAGCTTCTAAAAAGAAGTTACTGAAAAGGCAACAGCAGCGATGACAGACGAGATTGAGATGCTGGGGTGAATGAACCACCGTTGCTCAAAGCTTTATTCGCCCAACACGAGCACGAACAGCTTTCAAGAACCAGCAAGTTCACGAAGAACTTCTGGAACGCTCGTAAGTCAATATTTAAGACTTGAACGGGCTTCCTGGACTTAACAGACTCCCTCAACTCTCTTCTTGGTGCATCTTTCAAAGGAGGCCAAGGGGCTCTATTTATAGAGTGGAGTTGAGACTTCACCTCTTCTCCTATCCGATGTGGGACTAAAATACCAATACTCAAAAATAGAGTTTGATATTTTAGATCATCCCACAATCAGCATAGAAGTGTGCCAGTCCACGCCTACCTCCCGAACACTCCCGTGCATGCACGAGACATCCTGGAGTCCGTGTCCGAGTCCGAATCCGCACAACAAAAATTAACTTGCATCCTTGTTGGATTTAATCCTTTTTCCTTCTAGAAAAATACTTCCACATGGCACAAACTTGTGCCCCACTACAACTCATGTGCACACCTCAACACAAGCAATGCATTATATTGAGATACCCACCATTTGGTGTAGCCGATGTGGGACTATCTTTTCTAGTCCAAAGGCAAAAACACCAACAGTCAGTCCAACAAATTCTACCAAAATTATGAAGAACTCCAAGATTCAAGAAATTCGATCATATATCCACCGTGTTGCCGTCATCGATGCGCCGCGGATCGATGGTCCAGTCGTCGAAACAGAGCAATTCACCGGAGAAGTAGATGGACAGGTCACTCCCGATCCAGAGCTTGATCGTTGAGGGAGAGGACGGAACGATCGCCGGAGAAAATCGTGCACAGTCAAGAGCCGAGGAAGAGGCGCCTAGTTCCCGTCGTTGCTGACCGCAGGGGACACCGACCATGGCTGCCGATAGAGGAGATGACCTCCGCGCCGTTGTCGAGGAAGAATCGCTCGTAGTCATTCCTGGGAAGAAGTTGCCCACTCGGTCCCGCTGCCGGGAAGATGAAGTCGCCAGAAAACGAAGAGGACGTCACCTGGTTGTCGCCGAAAATGATCGCGCAGTCGTCTAAGAGATGGTTGTCAACTGCCGCCGCTCGCCGTGGAGGAATAGTCGCCGCTACTAAGTGAAGGTGGTCACCCCATGGCTGGTTCCGAGCAATTTGGGTTAGGGTTAGGGTTTGGACATGAATTAGAGGAAAAGGATGGAGAGCAGAGCTCGATTTACTCTGGAAAGGAAACAGGAGAGAGATGAGTCTCTCTCTCTCTCCTCAATTTGGGTTTAAATAGAGAAGGACATGGAATTAGTTTATTTGCAAGTAACCCATATGGCAATTACTTAATTACAGATTATTCCCAAAAATTGTTAGTGTCGGTTATAGTTGGGGTAAAGTGCATTTAAACCCTCCTTAGAGTTGCCTCGTTCGCAAAATAAGACCTTTTAGAAAACTTAAGCAGTTTGCACCTTCCGCAAAACTGTTTTTGCTCCGAATGCCCCTTTCCGTCAAAATGACGTTAGAATTAGCCGTTAGAGCCCATATTTTGAAAAAAAAATGTGCACTCCCTAAAATACCCCTAATGCTTACATTGTGGATGCTGGCTCTCTTTCATTCTCTATATATAAGAATGTTTGTTTGAAACATAAAACCTAAGCTTTATATTTTCTATTTTTTGACCGGTTGGTTGGAAAAAAAATAATATTTAATTTTTTTATATTCTTTTTTTTACTTATTTGCTCTCATTTAATGTATTAAAGCTTTTTCTTACCTACAGATCTCAAATCCAACTACAAATTTTTTTTATATTCCCTGTTTTTTTGTACTTATTTGCTCTCATTTAATGTTTGAAGCTTTTTTTTTACTTATTCCTTTTTTTTCCCAAGACGTCCAAATAGAAATTATGGAAGAATAATTTATTGCTATTGTGGATTAATTAGCCCATTGAAAACTTTATTGACACCAACAAATCTTGGAAGATGATTCTACGGGAGTGCAAATTTTTCAACAAATTTTTGTGATTTTCTACTATGGGAGGATGAGAAACTTTCAGAACACTATCAAATTCTAATGTGAAATTTAATAAAAGAATTAAAGGAGCACCGAGGCCAAGGTTTACAGCCTATTCCTAGAGAATCGACAACGGCGGTGGTAGCCACTAAATCCGGACCATGCTTCGACATACATGTTTTGCAATTTATTTTTGGATTTTTGACACGTTTAGTAATATTTAAGTTATTTGTTTAAGGAGTACATGTGATGAAAATAAATTTGTACCAAGATTTGCAATTTTAGTTAGAATTAATAAATAAATAATATGATAATAGTCATGACTAATAAATTATTAAGTAAGACTATAATGATGATTATAATGATGATTACTAAATTATTAATTAAAATTATTATAATATATAAATTATTAACTATAATTATAATTATGATTAAATTATTATTAATTAATATTATAATAAAATTGTAATTAATAAATTATTAACTAAGATTATAATTATTAATGAAGATTATAATTATTATAAAATATTAAATAATATAATATTAGTTACAGTTATCTAGCTCCAAATACGGTTTACCAAACATGCCCTAAGTTAAATGGCTGGATAGTTCAAGACTAACCGGACATTTGTTAAAAGATTTTTTTTCCAGAAAAAATTTAAGATGAAAACCTATTATTTAGATTATAAACATTTATTTCCGAAAATGACGTCAAGCATGAGAATTCTATCTTTTTAAGAACGAGAGTTATTTTTAATAATCTTTTTAATATTTTGTTTTTGTTTCCATTTTTTTGTTCTTATTTCATTTTTTTTCATCTTTTTAATAATCTTTTCTAGTTTTTTAAGAGTGACTTTTATTTTCGAATTTGTATAGTTTTTGTTTTTGTCTTTTTCCATTGTTTAAGATTTATCCTCATTTTTTGGTTTTTTTGGAATATTTTGTCTATTTTTTATTTTTTCCATATTTTAATAGTATTTTTTTGTTTTTTATTTGGTATTTTTTTTCCAGTTTTTCATCATTTCTATTTTTTAAGAATTGATTTTTTTTTGTATTTATCAGTTTTGTTTTTCCCAAAAATATTTATATATTTGTTAAATAAAAAATAATTTATGACAAAATAATTTTAAATAATATTTATCCACTTTTTTGACGGAACTAACCATTTTTAACAAGTTAATATTAATTAAAATAATTTTAATAAATAATTTTACTAGCAAAGACCATTTTCCCTTTGTTAATATTTATCCACTTTTTAACAAGTATTTTTGTGTAACCGTTTTTAACAAAATAATTTTAGAACTAAACGTTTTTAACAGGTTAATATTTATTAAAATAATTTTAGATAGCCCAGGGGTAAAATGGTCAACACAACCCAATTTTAACACCCGTTAACAGAAAAGTTAGATTAGGGGGTGATTTGAGCATTTTCATAACTTTTTGAGTTTTTCAAATCAGGGAGTCTTTAATTTCGTTTTCGTAACATCTAAGGAGGGTTTAAATGCACTTTACCCGTTATAGTTGTTAGAAAGTTGTTAGAAAACTTTGGAAGCACTCTAGATAATTTGCTATAAACTTCTCCTCAATTCTCTTAATAATTTATAACCAATATTTTCTTTTATAAAAATAAAGAGGCTAATATTAATCCTCAAAATAACCCAAAATAATTATTTCCAAAATTTTAAAATATCAGGTAAATACTAAAATTTAATAATTCTGGAAAAATGGGGTTACAACGGCATAACTCAACTTAATCCAGTTCGTGTTTGGTCAAGTGCCAACTTTGAAAGCCACCGTGAAGTGATTTCAAAGTAACAACTTAACAATTTCAAGTTCTGTATCACCGACTCAAGACCACGAGATTATTCCCTTAGCTATGTGGGTTCATCACTTTTATTATCAAGCCTACTTAGTGCATGAAAATAACATTTTATTAGTGTGAAGGCCAAGTAAAGGCAAGTTCACCGAAGCCGCCCACCTGAACGAGGAATCGTCTCGACCGTGCGGGACTTCGAGCAAGCCATTGCATGGCTAAGTCCAAACGCCGTTGAGTTTCGATTTCTCCGGTTGATCTGAGCGGGACGGGGAATTATATAATAAACCACTCAGAAAAAGTTTCGTCCTCGAAGCTTACTGAGTACATACTCATCGACTAATTACTTGATTCAACATTTAATTTTTATCGCACACACTCCTCCTATGCGTTTCTTCAATTCTAGCCACGCTCGCGCCTTGATTATTTTTTACATCGAACAACTATATCTTAAACTTGGGATAACTCATAATCGTTGCACACCCGGACAACTTAGTTCTAGGGTAAACCACCCGAGCAGCATCATCAATAAATTTATGAATTAAAATTTCATCAAGTCTTTCGTTACCCTTTCTTAACCAATCACTGTAACCTGACCTGCATCAATGCCTCTATCAATATTCAAGTTCATTTTAAATCCAAGATTGCACTACCATCAATATTTTTTTGAAACCTACGATTTCAAAATTCTCGATACCGTTCCGTTCCTTTAGTCTGACTTGAATTCAACTTATCATTTGGTTGGATCATGCACATATTTAAGGCATCTCCGAAATATATGCATTTCAGCCAAGCCTCGTGATAGTGAATCTAATTTCACATATTTGATTAATCATATTTGTTCGCCCACTTCCCGAATTTTTTTAATTTTTTACTTATTTTATTTTTTGTGTAATATATTTTCTAGTTAGAAAATAAATTGTGTTTCTATAAAAGATTTTTATATTGACGAAGGGATTTGTCAAACTATTTTTTAAATTTGATTTTTTTTTATATAAAAAGATACACTTTTAAACTTATTAATTTTCTATTATCAATTATGATTAAGTTTATATTTATAAAAATTTATTTTTAAATATTATTGATTATTTGATATTATTGGATTTAGATGCGGTCAATTCTAAATTATGATTGGATTTAGTCTTAATTTATTGCTATATTATTTTAGATGAGATTTGTATTTATGAAAATATACATGTAGGAATATTTGAATTATTCTTATCAATAGTTTTGATATTTGATTTTATGAAAACTATTTTAAAGATTATTTAAAATATTAGATATTATTTTAAACTAATATTATTCTGATCAATTATGGATTGTGATTGGGTCAAATTTAATTTAATTCATGGAAGGATTTAATTCATTTAATCTAATCCTTCCTTATTTACGAAATCTCCCATCTCCTATATAAAGGGAAGCATCCCTTTGTTTTGTCCCACAAACCCAATTATTATTATGATCAATTATGGATTGAGATTTGATCAATATAGTTTTGAGCTTTGATTTAAATTCAATGAAAAGATTTATTCATTAGATTATTGAAATTTCCAAATTAGGAAATTATGAGTTAATATCCATATATTTAAGGAGTCTTTATTATTCTTCCAAAACCAAAACCCTTCCAATCTAATCCTAATTAAATAATGTCACGATCCGATCCCAAATAATTGGGTCGAACCGGATCGTGCCCAGCCTGCACCGTTGTTGAGACGTCGGCAGTAAGCTGTTCCATTAGCAGGTAACCATACAACAACCTCTATATTTGTCACAACTCAAATTCGGGAAATCAAATTTTATTAAACTTTGAAATGAAATACAACTGGAAAATGTACTGAAATAAATAACATAGTTTGAAAATTAACAACAATGCCGAAAAGAAAACTATCTAATCAGCCGGCTCATCGGCCTCAGTCCCAACGTCCTCCAATGGGGACTCTGGCAGCACTACTAGGTACAGAACAGGGTCGTAGTAACTGCTGTATAACAGCTCAGCATCCTCAAAGTTTCCTAAAAATGTATCTCCAGTCAGGAGAGAGCAAAGTATAATTCATGCTAATTTTAAACAGTTAAATTAAATAATAGAATCATGCAGTTCTAAACAGTTTAAATATGAACAATTTTCAGCAGTAAAACAGTGTGATTTGAACAGGCAATGAAATATGACCGGCTTGGGTTTGTTACAGTAAAGGATAGGGGATTTGTTACAGTATGGTCATACTCATTACACTATTCCCCCAGTCCCCAGTAGTTACAGTGCTCTCAGAGAGAGTTTCGTGTTTGCATCGTGGTTTAAACTTGCAGTAAAGCGATTAATTAAATAACTGTAAACTAACACAAACTATACTTGCCTCAAAGGAATTGACTAGAGAGGTAGAAGACTTCGAGACAGGAAATTAGAATCGTTCCTCGAATTCCTACATTCGAGAAATTGACTCAGATTCCAGGTTTACCAATCTAGCTACGCTAGTTGAAATCTCTATTTGTGTCCTAATCAAATTTTAACTCTTTAATTAATCCAAACACGAAAATACGATTATTTGTGCGTTGATTTAATACGAGGGAAAAAGATCGTTTTAAACTTTTGAATTCGGTAAACTCGTCGATGCCAGATTAATTTATTAAAACTTGTATTTTTATAATTTATAAATATAAAGCTAATTTCTTATTTAATGAGAAATACATGATTTTTAATTAATAATAAAACTGATAGATTTTAGGTAAGAAAATCTTATTTATTTTTATACGAAAATACTTTTTTATCAAATTTATTCGAACGCTACCAAAAACTCGCAAAATCAGAAATAACTAAAATCTACGCTACCAAATACAGTTACAGACCACAGCCAGCTGGGCTTATGCCCATTTCAATTTATTTACATAAATTAAAATAAGACAAAACTGCCGTTAGTCCTAAACTTTAAATATGGATAAAATATGAACAAAATTAAATAGTAAAAATAAAGATAAAATATAGAGTCTCAGATATGGTCCAATCCTAAACTGGGCTAATGCCTCAACGTCCGGGCGAAGCCGGTTTTGTTTGCACTTAGCCGGGGCCCATTGACTGATACGGTCGTCGCCCAAAAACCAAATATCAAATAAATTCCGAAATCCATTTTAAATTCATTTTTAAAATAATCTAGAATTTACGAAAAAATCCGGCAGCATCTCCTCTATTTTTGGTCAACCCAAAAACTGGGAAATAGGCCAATGATTTTCCTGCAAATCCCAAACCAGGGAATCCTCAAAATATATATATACAGAATAAACACAACCCATCCACAGATAAATTCAGAATGACCCGAATAATTTTCGGAAGTTCGATTCCAAACCAAACATCACAGAACGCTACCGGAAAAATTCGGAAGCCAAAACATACCAAAAACCAATTCTCGAAATATTCCGGAAATCCCAAAATAATCAACAGAACATTTCCACAGGTTCCGGAAAATACGACATCGCTAAAAATCGAATTCCCAAGGGGAATCGGAGACCATTTCTCATCACAGACTGCAATAGAAAAGGGCGGGACGGGGGTTATACCTCAGGTTGCTCGGCTAGAGCTCTCAGATGAAAATAATAGAAAGAACAATCCACGAGCAGCAGGTCGGAACAATCCAAAATAGCGCTGTTCGAAAACAGTGGAGTTCGAAAACTCACGACAACCGAACAGGGCACGGACAGCGCCGGAACGCTGGAGAATCGGATGCCGACCAGAGAGTGGGCCGACAGAGGGTCGAGGACGCGCCGGGGGATGCGCCGGGGAAGTCGGAGCTGGCCGCACGGACTAGGGCACGACGCACAGGGGGTCGGCCGCGGGATGGTCGGGGCGCGGCTGCGGGATGGTCGGCGAGGGTCGGCCGGGGGCTTCGGCCGGAGGGGCGCGCCGAAGGGGGAGGCCGCGGGGTCCACTGGACGGGGCGCTGGAGGCCGGCCGGTGGGCGACGACGGCGTCGGGCCGGGGGAGCTCGGCCGCGCGGGGCTCGGGCGCGGAGCACAGGTGGTTATGAGTAAAAGGAGGAGAGGTTAGGGTGAACGTGTGGAGAACTGGGAAGGTGCTGGTCCTCGTGACCAGCACAAGGAGAATCATTCTTTTTTTTTAAATAACCAAATCAGGATTTAAAAAGGAACTGGGTTCGGGCTCAGGCTCGGGTCTGGGTTCGGACTCGGGTCTGGGTTCATCCAAAAATCCTTGTTTATTAATTTCGAAGTAATTTTAATACTCTAAAATCATAATAATAATAATAATAATAATAATAATAATAATAATAATAATAATAATAAAATACTAATAATAATTTAATCACAAGAGTTGGGTTTCACAATCTTCCCTCCTTCGAAAATTTTGTCCTCGAAATTTCAAGGATAGAGCCGGGTACAATCAAAATCACCTAACCTTAAACAAAATTTAGAATTTTTTTTTAAAAAAAACATCAAGCACGATTGAACTCTAGGCATGGTCACTAAGTACAAAGATAATCTATCGGCACGATCAGAGTTAACTAGATATGATCTGAGGTAGGGTTGGAATGTTGTGGTGATAAAATCATTTTGGGCACGAAAAAAATCTAGGTAAAAATTATGATCATGAATAGGAGAAAATCAAGTGGGGCCTTGAGAAACAGGAAAGGCAAGAAAGAAGCAATGTCAACAGTGTATTGAGAAGGCAAAAAGTAAATGGAATCATTTGAGATGATGGACTAAAATGTCAAATCAAATTGGAATGGGGTATAAGGGTTTGTGACTCAGGAAAAGTAAAAGTTGTACGATAGTAGGATATTAGAGATGATTAGAATAATATACCTATGATAGTAATGTAATCGAGTGCAATATTTCCAATGAGGGCCGAGTGATGATCAAAGAGGATGGAAAGTATGTCGTTTCGCTGTTCAATGGTCAGAAGATAAGATATGCAGGAAAGGACATACAAGATAACTATCTATAGCTTCCAAAATCTGTAACTAAATAATAATAAATAAATAAATGAATAAATTTATAAGATATAAGAATATATGGGTGTGCAACGTACCAAGGTTGAAACAGAAAAGAGGTTGAGGTAGCAGAGATTGATTTGATCCTGATATGCTTTTAGGAAGACCAAGTAGAATTTTTTTTTTATAGGAAATCCTTTCTTTCTGAATATGACAAGAGATTTCTGGGAAAGGAGACAACCGCTAGAAATGTAAATTCTTTAATCAGGCAAAAGTTAGAATGATTTGATGGTGCAAAGACAACCATGGTTTGAATATAGTCTGAATAATATTCGGAAACCAAATATGTTTGAAGTCACTTTGTCTCAAATTCATGCCTCGCCAGAGTGCACCTGACTGCAGTGAATTTTTGACCCAATAACTTGAATAATTTTAGGTTACCGAGTACTCTTTTAACTTTATCCATTTCATAGCTAAGCAACAAAGAAGATCAACATGGTGTATTTAGAACATAGTCACGATAATATCCGAAAATCTTTGAACACCCGAAATCACTTCAACTTTAGAGTCTTTGCCTCGCCAGTGCGCAACTGGCTGCAGTAAACTCGCAGTTTTTATAATTCAGGCAAATTACTACAACGCAAATGTGCGAAGTCGTATTAGGTTATTGGATATTTTCTCAACATTGTCCATAAGAATTTTAAAGAAGTTTCCTAAAAAAATTCAAACGAGTTCTAAGGTTCTATTCATGATAGAAAAGATGTTGATATATGTTCTACTGGTTTCAAAAAAATTATCAGGATAAACATGTGTTCCAGTAGCTTTTGAGATTTAAGAGATTTGATTTTGAAGAAATTGATCAAGCTTGAGTATGACTAATTGAGTTGGACGAAGGATAAGGATAGAAGAATCAGAGCTTTGGGTTGAATTGAAGAAGTCAATGAGAATATTCCCGACAAATCACTTAAAGGATACAGACGTTTACCAAAGTTATTTGAAGAAGTAATTTCTTATCCAAGGAAAGTTTTGAAAATGTGATGGGAAGTAGGGTTGACATAAAAGAAGTATGCCTTTATGGATTTCGGGAAGTCAGGTTAAAAATGGTTTAGTAAAGCCAACAAGGGGATGGTTCAACAATTTCAAAGAAGTTTTACTAATAGGATGAAATTAATTCTCTGACCGTTCGTACTCAAGCATTGAGTTTAAAAACTGTCTAGGCCTTGAATTGATCAAGAAGTTGCATCGAGAGTGTAGGGTTTCAAGTTGAGTAGAGGGAATCAACAATAAAAATATTTGGAATAACCTAGGAGATAACAATCAAAATTTGAGGTTATTTTGAAAATATCTTCTCTAGGGAAATCATGAACTAACTAGACTGAACCAATTCTTTCGGTAATAATTGAGGTTTACTGTTCCAGAAGGATTTGGTTCAGGATTCGTTCCAAGAAAGTCAATTAGAATTTAGATCAAGTTTGGATATGCTAATCATATAAGTATCTCAGGTAGATAAGAGTTATTAGAGTTTAAAACTCTAGCTAGAGAACGAGTCTGGATTCCAGTTAAAGATAGAAAAAGATTTGATCGACTAGTGGTGAAGTTTAAAAAGATCTGCTGACGAAGGAGATTGAAGAATTCTAATATTGGTCCATAAATAACCAAAAAGTATAGATCCTAAGGGATGCTAAAATCCGTTAAAGATATGGGAAGAAAATAATTCCCGGAAATCATGGGACGCTAAAAGATACAAAAATCTAGGAAATAAAATATGTAATAACTTATACCATCATACAATCGGCCTAAACTGGTTAAGGTCAAAATCACTCCTCATGTCATCATCACTTCCAATTGTTATAGGTACCAACTAATATTTTGGTAATCCAAAATTCTACTCTTTCAATTCTTAATCACCTATATATTCCTGATAAATACCGCCTTACATTTCTTCTCATTCAGATTACAATTTTCTGAAATGGTATCGTAGGGGAAAGACTTTAGGAAAGATATCTACCATAAAGGTGTAACCAAGAATTTTATTCATATTGGAGAATTACAGCAAGACTCTCATGATTATTCTAAGGACATCCTGTTACAACTTCTTATAACAGTAGATAATGCTACTCAGCAGTTCTAGGTACTAGTCTTCATGGCTCTGGCTCTTGCTCGAGCAGTCTCCAACTGCTTCATCTTCTTCTATGATTCTCGAGTCTGCATCATGCCTTTCTGTGGTGGGTGTAGGAGGCAAGACCTGCTCGATAGAAAGAGAGTCCCTAGGTTGCGGCGTAGCAGGTGTTGCTGGGATAGGTGCTCTGGTATAGTGGGGAGATAAGAGGCAGTTCTTTACCCGATGTTCAGCGGATCCACATGCCAAACATTGTCCCAATCTCTTGCGGCAACTAACGACCTAATGACCAGGCCTCTTGCAGTAGTCACAAGCCAATAGCCTCTTACGACAAGACTGCCGTAAAGTAGAGTACTTGATGGGACCCAAATATCTTCTAGATTTAGAGGTATACCTCCTAGGGTGAGGTTCCGCTCCAACTTGGTTGGAGATAGCTAAGGCTATGTCATTGACATCCTTCATAACATCTCTCGTGATATCAATCTGTTTCTGCTGGGCCTCGGCTTGGGCCTTCTGGGACTCCAGGATTCCTTGAAGTAGGGTAACCATTCGGGAGGTATCTACTGGTACTGGTGGAGCATCAGGAATGGGTACTTCTTCAAGAAAATGCAGCTCAGTTTGAGAAGAGGTAGGATCCGCCGGTGTAGTAGAAACCTCACTGGATGCATTATGAGGACGGTCAATCAGCTGTGAGGGAATAAACCCTGGACTTAGTTGAGGAGATGGAGTATGATCCGGAGATGACACCTCATCGCCAGCAGGATTGGTCTTGTCAATGGTCATACTTTGGAAGGTTTTTAGGATACGCACATAAGCAAGGTAGCCTACTGTAATGCCTGTTCGTATTACGTATTTTAGGATACGTATACGTATTTTATTCTGTATTGCCTGATTCCTTGTTTAGCTCTCGGCTTGGTTTAACTCTCGGTTTGGGTTGGCTTGGTTCGGCCGGCCCAATGCTTGGTTCATCATGGGCCAAGGGTGGAACACCTTAGCCTATGCTTCTCCTTCATTTCCACCACAACCCCCTTCTTTATTATCCCCACCAACCTTCTCTCTCTTCCATAACTCTCATTTACTTCTCCTTCCCCCACCATTACTCTTCTCCACCAACCAAGAACACCATAGGCAAGTGCAACTTGCTTCCACAAGAGAACCCCTTTTGATGGTTTCATTAGCTTCTCCTCATGATTCTAAACCACATTAGAACTTTTCATTTTCCATTTTGAGGCTTTAATTCTTGTAGATCTAGAGTCTTGTTATTTTTAGATTTTTGGTGGTTTTGATCTATCAAACTTCCTTGTTTTCAAGTTTTGATGGTTCCATGTTGTAGAGAATTTCATTCTACCCAATTTTGACCTTTGGAAAGTTGGATTCAGACTTGTTTTGACCAAGATATGGACTGTTGAAGCTTAGATTCAACTTTAGAGTTCTTGCTGTTCTTGCCATTTGGAGAAGACAGTGAACAGTGAGCTAGCTTTTTAGCTTATGCCACTGAGCTGTACGCTGCTCTTTAGCGAGCGTACGCTAGCCTTGGTACGCTGCTCTTTAGCGAGCGTATGCTAGCCTTGGTACGCTGCCCTTTAGCGAGCGTATGCTAGCCTTGGTACGCTGCTCTTTAGCGAGCGTACGCTAGCCTTCGTACGCTGCTCTTTAGCGAGCGTACGCTAGCCTTGATACGCTGCCTATTGGCAGCGCATCTTTTGCTTATGCTAGCGTGAGCGTGCCCTAGACCCTTTCGTACGCTAGCTCAAGCGTACGCAGTCTTGAGCATACGCTAGCTTGAGCGTACGCTGACCTGTAGCCTGAGCGTATGGCCTTTGGCTGACTTGGCCTTAGGTCAGCGTGTCAGATTTGGTTTTATTTTCCTTAAGCTTGGCTCTTTTATAGCCCTGTATATTGATATTTTATTAGATATTTTACGCCCATTTTATATCCTTACGCCTTTTGTCCTGAACTTGATAATTGCGATTTTACTTGATATGTTTGGTATTGACAATTGAGCATGACCTGATAGTGACCCGTAGTGGTGCACTCCTGACATGAGTAACCTGACATGACATGACCTGATAGTGGCCCGTCGTGGCGCACTCCTGACAAGTACACTTGACCTGATAACCTGACATGTTATACCTTGATAAGCTGTTACGACGGCTGCCTGACATGACATAACCTGTATAATAACCTGGACACCGTGGGCGATTGTGCTTGTATAAATAATCCAGTCTTGTCTTGCATCATGTCTAGGAGGGGACTCCTGAGTACCACAGTCAGGAGTACCTATTGAAATAAACTAAGGGCTAATAACTAGATTAATACATTAGTCATGAAGAGATTTCCCAGCTACAGGCAATCCCGTTACCTGGGCATGCCTTGGGATCTGTAGCCTGCCGTCGAGTAGGGCACATTTCCAGCACACTGTCATGTGTTGAACCCTTCAAGCTACCTAAGGGTACATTCGTTTCCTGGACGATGTACCCACCTGAATTCAACTCTAATCTTTTAACCCGGGGAACCTGGATGGTCTGCAGGGCTTGTGGCTGTGGAATATTCTCACTGCATCTTGTTAGTAATTAGGCTTGTGACAACCCTAGTTAGTTAAAGTATCAAGCCGTAATTCTTGCTTGGCCGTGAAGTGATTGGATGGAGTCTAACCTGTCTAGTCTTGCCCTGATCCTGTTCCAGATTACTGCATGACCAGAATGCTTGTATTTATTTTACCGATAAATGGTGGGAATTCCAAGTTCTGTTCAGGCGAAGGGTTACAACCCCGGTCCTTGTTTGGTTTACGGGTTGTAACCTGGTTATCTGAATAGTTCCATGGTTATCCCGTCGTATATCATCCTGGTGTATTTTCTTTATTTCCAGTTCTTACTTTTATTTATATCTTGTGCTGATTGCTGATTTTAGTTCTTAAGTGAAGCCCCTTTGTGGTACTTGCTCTTTCTGGGGTCTGACCCAGCTGGTTTTGTGTGGCCAGATTTCGGAGCAGCTCTAGAGGATCTACCGACCTTCCAGCCAGATGGTGGCCACTAGACGGAACCCTGGCAACGAGTGGGTTATTTTTGTCTCTCCCACTCTATTGTAAAAATATTCTTTTGAGGCGTTTAGCTGACGAGCACCTGTTTAGCTCGATTGCACTAACTTACTGTCTGCCTACGGGCTGTAACATGATTGACAGATCCTAGGGTTGATCATGTATGACTAAACTCTTGCTAGTCCTAACTTTTTGTAATGACTAGCTTCATGATCAGCTGAATATGTAATGTTTGGGACGCCTTACTATTGTATATTTAATGATCATACATCTTGTAACTTTTACTTACTTGCTTGTGATTGAGACAATAGGTTGTTCATGACCTTAGGAGACTGCTGGCTTGTAGATAAACCCTCATGTATCCTAGACAGCCGTGACCGTATAGCGAGGTGGGTTGCACTTCTATATACGTAGCTGGCTATGTCTGCCCCCGCTCTCCAGTATTCTGGTTCTGGGGTGTGACACCTACCAGTCTATAATCAAACAAAAATATTTATTTTATATATAATTCGGACCTATGTTGTGACAAATCAATGTTCTAGTGTTCTAATTGTTTCTAGGTATGTTTTCCTAAGTTGTTGTAGGAATGGACCTGCATGGGCCACCACTAAAAACATGTCACGACCCGATCCCAAATAATTGGGTCGAACCGGATCATGCCCAGCCTGCACCGTTGTTGAGACGGCGGCAGTAAGCTGTTCCATTAGCAGGTAACCATACAACAACCTCTATATTTGTCACAACTCAAATTCGAGAAATGAAATTTTATTAAACTTTGAAATAAAATACAACTGGAAAATGTACTGAAATAAATAACAGAGTTTGAAAATAAACAACAATGTCGAAAAAGAAAACTATCTAATCAGCCGGCTCATCGGCCTCAGTCCCAACGTCCTCCAATGGGGACTCTGGCAGCACTACTGGGTACAGAATAGGGTCATAGTAACTGCTGTATAACAGCTCAGCATCCTCAAAGTTCCCTAAAAATGTATCTCCAGTCAGGAGGGAGCAAAGTACAATTAATGCTAATTTTAAACAGTTAAATTAAATAATAGAATCATGCAGTTCTAAACAGTTTAAATATGAACAGTTTTCAGCAGTAAAACAGTGTGATTTGAACAGGCAATGAAATATGACCGGCTTGGATTTGTTACAGTAAAGGATAGGGGATTTGTTACAGTATGGTCATACTCATTACACTATTCCTCCAGTCCCCAGTAGTTACAGTGCTCTCAGAGAGAGTTTCGTGTTTGCATCGTGGTTTAAACTTGCAGTAAAGCGATTAATTAAATAACTGTAAACTAACACAAACTAAACTTGCCTCAAAGGAATTGACTTGAGAGGTAGAAGACTTCGAGACAGGAAATCAGAATCGTCCTCGAATTCCTACATTCGAGAAATTGACTCAGATTCCAGGTTTACCAATCTAGCTACGCTAGTTGAAATCTCTATTTCTGTCCTAATCAAATTTTAACTCTTTAATTAATCCAAACACAAAAATACGATTATTTGTGCGTTGATTTAATACGAGGGAAAAAGATCGTTTTAAACTTTTGAATTCGGTAAACTCGTCGATGCCATATTAATTTATTAAAACTTGTATTTTTTATAATTTATAAATATAAAGCTAATTTCTTATTTAATGAGAAATACATGATTTTTAATTAATAATAAAACTGATAGATTTTAGGTGAGAAAATCTTATTTATTTTTATACGAAAATACTTTTTATCAAATTTTTTCGAACGCTACCAAAAACTCGCAAAATCAGAAATAACTAAAAATCTACGCTACCAAATACAGTTACAGACCACAGCCAGCTGGGCTTATGCCCATTACAATTTATTTACATAAATTGAAATAAGACAAAACTGCCGTTAGTCCTAAACTTTAAATATGGATAAAATATGAACAAAATTAAATAGTAAAAATAAAGATAAAATATAGAGTCTCAGATATGGTCCAATCCTCAACTGGGCTAATGCCTCAATGTCCGGGCGAAGCCGATTTCGTTTGCACTTAGCCGGGGCCCATTGATCGATACGGTCATCGCCCAAAAACCAAATATCAAATAAATCCCGAAATCTATTTTAAATTCATTTTTAAAATAATCTAGAATTTACGGAAAAATTCGGCAGCATCTCCTCTGTTTTTGGTCAACCCAAAAACTGAAAAATAGGCCATTAATTTTCCTGCAAATTCCAAACCAGGGAATCCCCAAAATATATATATACAGAATAAACACAACCCATCCACAGATAAATTCGGAATGACCCGAATAATTTTCGGAAGTCCGATTCCAAACCAAACATCACATAACGCTACCAGAAAAATCCGGAAAGCCAAAACATACCAAAAACCAATTCTCGAAATATTCCGAAAATCCCAAAATAATCAACAGAACCTTTCCAAAGGTTCCAGAAAATACGACGTCGCTAAAAATCGAATTTCCAAGGGGAATCGGGGACCATTTCTCATCACAGACTGCAATAGAAAAGGGCGGGACAGGGGTTATACCTCAGGTTACTCGGCTAGAGCTCACAGATGAAAATAATAGAAAGAACAATCCACGAGCAGCAGGTCGGAACGATCCGAAACAGTGCTGTTCGAAAATAGCGGAGTTCGAAAACTCACGACAACCGAACAGGGCACGGACAGCGCCGGAACGCTGGAGAATCGGATGCCGACCAGAGAGTGGGCCGACAGAGGGTCGGGGACGCGCCGGGGAAGTCGGAGCTGGCCGCGCGAACTAGGGCACGGCGCACAGGGGGTCGACCGCGGGATGGTCGGGGCGCGGCTGCGGGATGGTCGGCGAGGGTCGGCCGGGGGCTTCGGCCGGAGGGGCGCGCCGAAGGGGGAGGCCGCGGGGTCCGCTGGACGGGGCGCTGGAGGCCGGTGGGCGGCGACGGCGTCGGACCGGGGGAGCTCGGCCGCGCGGGGCTCGGGCGCGGAGCACAGGGGTTGGCCGCGGGGCGCAGGGCAGCTCGCGGGTTGGGGCGAAAGCTTCGGAAAGAGAGCTTCGGGAGAAAAGGGGAATTTGGGCGGTGAAGTGCTGTGGACTAGAGAGAGAGAGATATGGTTATTCCTCTGTGAGTGGTGGGGGAGCTTGGTTGGGGATTTTAAGGGGTAGAAGAAGAAGAAGTAGTCAGGTGGTTATGAGTAAAAGGATGGGAGGTTGGGGTGAACGTGTGGAGAACTGGGAAGGTGCTGGTCCTCGTGACCAGCACAAGGAGAATCATTCTTTTTTTTAATAACCAAATCAGGATTTAAAAAGGAACTGGGTTCGGGCTCGGGCTCGGGTCTGGGTTCGGACTCGCGTCTGGGTTCATCCAAAAATCCTTGTTTATTAATTTCGAAATAATTTTAATACTCAAAAATCATAATAATAATAATAATAATAAAATACTAATAATAATTTAATCACAAGAGTTGGGTTTCATAAATAATAACTATCTTTTATACAAACCTATTTAACCTATGTCATCTTCCATATTTTTTTTCCAAAATTTCTCTATTTTACGTCCAAAATAGGCCAAAATTCGTCATAAATTTCAGCCTTGTTTTTTTAAGCTATAGAAACTTAGAGAAGCCGCTGCGACCAACTCCGAACACCGTTTCACCTCCAATTTCTTTTGTTAGAATCGTATCGATGTTTGCTTTCCAAATCTATATTTTATTTTTTGTAATTATTTACATAAATTTTTGGAAAATTATTTGAGTGTTAGTTGTCCAAAATATTGACATGTTGTACTGTTTTTGAGATTCCGGGAGATCCCGAATCCGTTTTGTGGTCAGTTTGAATTTTTGGAAAACTGATATGAAGAACTACAACACATAATTTTTCTAGAAATTCAGAAAATCGTTTAGTATTTTATCTATTACGTTGAACTCAGATTTGACCGATAATTTACCGATATGGTCACGGTTAGCCATAACGACGATAACTTTCAACCAAATCAAGATTATGTCGCACAAGTCAACTGCAACTAATCGAGACAAGTATACTATTGTTTTATGTTTCCAATATATTATAATGTTATACAATATTGTGTTTCCATTTGATACTTGTTGAGACACGATTGTGACATGATAGGCTTGATTGTATTATTGCTTGTTTATTGACTGTTTAGTGAGTCGTGAGGGAAAATGCTAAGTAGACTTGTGAACAAATCCCAATGAATATTTATGTGTCGTATTAGCCCAGTCGTTCACATGTCGAAAAGTATTTCAAACACACAGTCTGTTTATTGTACATGTCCATTGCTAGCTGTCTCATTCATCCACGTTCTTGCTAGTGGTTTCTTGTACATGTTTATTATTTCCAGTTTATCGACATATTTCTTTATTTTCTACTCTATTTCTACTGTCTAGCTTATTTTGTAGTAAGTTACATTATTGCAATAGGGTCGTACTTTGCTTCTTTCTTGACTAGATCATTGTAGGTGACTTGGCATGCTTCCTACTTTCGTGCTATAGAGTATACTGGGGAGATAGAGACCTTGGATGCAACCTTAGATTCTAGATGGATTAGTTAGTTTCTTTTATTTAAATGTTTAGCGAATTTTTTCATAAAAATTATTTATGTTGTACTATTAGATTTGTAAATAAAATAGTTATTGTGAATGAGCAATAGATATAATTTTGTTGTATTTAAGATTGATATTGAGACCTAGACTGCGTACTACCGTCGATGCTGCGGCGTAGGCTGGACTTGGCTACGTACTCATATCCCGAAAAGCGGGTACGGACCATGATAACTTTTTTTTGGTGGTCCACAGGTCTGTTTTCACAAAATCATGCGACTCATGATATTATCTATATTAGTCATACTACTGCTAGCCAGCGACTAGAAAGTGCTCATTCACAATTAGGATTAATTTAATTTTAGAAGAATGACTAGGACTAGGAGTCCCTTATTAATTTGACTGTTGGGTAGTTAAGGTTGCTACATAGGCCATGTTATTTAGGTAGAGATTTGTTGAATTCTAACCCTATTAGATAACTTGAATTTTTTTCCTAGAAGGATGTACTATTGTATTTTAATACGATGGTATGACCAAAGATGGGTAGACTATTCGCCTGGTAAATTAGGAGTTCCTAGGATTCAATCCTAAATCTTGATTATTTGTTCAAAATTTATTTTCGTTGCCCTCCTTAAATATCATCAGCCTATCTGAATTACTTATTTATTTTTCCATTGGTCATATTTAATTTTTTTTAAAGTCGATATTCTATTTCCATCTATTTAGTTTTGAACCTAACCTGATTCGATTATCCATATATTAATTCCAAGTCGACTTCGTTAATTTTTCGATTATTTTATTTTCAAAATTGATATTTTTACTTCAAGGACAGATACTTACACTTTTTCTATTATGATCGACTTGTTTAAAATTCTAGAAGCTCCTTTGAAATTCTTATGGATATAGTTGAAGTAATTTTTGGTGACCTATAATGGTAAGGTAGATGCACAATGTCGTCATTTATTTGAGTTATGGAGACTGCGGGATAACTGCAGCCAGCAGCGCACTGGCAAGGCATGACCCCTAAGTCGAAATAATTTCAAGTAAGCGTAGGTTATCGAAAAATACTAAAACTATGTCCTAGTTGCTTTATTTGATCCTTTGAGTTGTTATGTCAATATTGGATATAGTTGATAGAGTATTTGATATCGTATCCCTATTTGAGTCATGGAACAAAGGGTTTACTACAGCGAGATGTACATTGGCGAAAGTGTTTACGTGGTAGTCTCTATAAATTCTCGGTAAAATGACTTTGGATATGCTTACGATTTTCGAATTTTATAGAGACTACATCCTTTTTGTCATATGACTATTGATTTACATGGTTCGCAATTTCATACACCCTCACTTTAATTTGATTTAGTTCTTATCTTTTCCTTTCTTGAACCTTTCTTTCTATCTTTTATTTTCATATCATTATGAGGTGTCCTAGTAATCTTTTAAACCTATTTTTATTTCTTTCCACTAGATATATAATCATATCTAGATTTGATAATCGTGCCTAGAAAACTATTTTGATTCTATCCATAACCAAGTCTAGGTTTTGACTAACCCTTTTTTACTATATTTTGATCGTGTCAAATTATATCTTTTCTTGAGCTCTCGATTCAGTCCACGATTATACCTAACCTATTTTAATCATTAATCGTATCATTTCTTGATTATATCTTAATCGTGCCTAATCGTATCCTTTGAAATTTCGAGGACACAATTTTTTTAAGGTTGGTAAATTTGTCACCTCCCGAATTTTTTAATTTTTAATTTTTTTTACTTATTTTATTTTAGTTTTATATATTTTCTAGTTAGAAAATAAATTTTATTTCTATAAAAGATTTTTTATTGACGAAGAAATTTGTTAAACTATTTTTTAAAATTGATTTTGTTTTATAAAAGATATACTTTTAAAGTTATTAATTTTTTTATTATCAATTATGTTTAAGTTTATATTTATAAATTTTTTAAAATATTATTGAATTATTAGATATTATTGGATTTAGATGTGGTCAATTCTAAATTATGATTTGATTTAGTCTTAATTTATTGCTATATTAATTTAGATGAGATTTGTATTTATGAAAATATACATGTAAGAATATTTGAATTATTCTTATCAACATTTTTGATATTTGATTTTATGAAATCTATCTTAAAGATTATTTAAAATATTAGATATTATTTTAAAGTAATATTATTGTGATTAATTATGGATTGAGATTCGGTCAAATCTAATTTTGATTCATTGAAGGATTTAATTTATTGAATCTAATCCTTCCTTATTTATGAAATCTTCCATCTCCTATATAAAGGGAAGCCCCTTTTGCTTTTTCCCACAAACTAAATTATTATTATGATCAATTATAGATTCAGATTTGATCAACATAGTTTTGAGATTTGATTTGAATTTAATGGGAAAATTTATTCATTAGATTCTTGACCTTTCCAAACACTACCAAATTTTGTCGATTTAGCGACGGCCAGATCCGTCGCCCGTCCGACGAGAATTTCTATTAGCGACCGATCACTGACGGGTCTTGGCCAAAAAAATCCGTCGGCAATCAGCTCGTCGCTAATAATGGTCCGTCGCTACGTAGTCATCAAGCGACGGAATAGCGACGACATTTCAACTTCACAATACGAAGCATTAGCGACTACTTTCCGACGGACTTTCGTCCATTTCTAGTATTGAATACTGAACTGTGTAGACAATAGCGACGTAATGGTCCGTCGGTAAACCGTCGTAATAGCGTATCAGAGTGTATCGTTCCGTCGCTATTCCGTCGATCGTCGTCGATAACAAAGGATGGATTAGCGACGGTAAGCTGATGGATTATCCGTTGATCAGGTTCTGGAAATGCTAGGCATTTCTAGCACCATGGCGACGGATGAGTCGTCTCTATTCCGTTACTACGCCGTCGACAGAGTGACTGATTAGTGGCAGATTATCCGTCGCCATGGTTCTGAAAATGTCAAGCATTTCCAGAACCTTGTCGACGGATTTTCCGTCGCTACGCCGTCGCGAGAGCGACTGATTAGTGGCTGATTATCCGTCGCCTTGGCGACGGATTTTCCATCGCTATTCAGTCGAATTATATACCACCAGAACCTTGCCGACGAATATTCTGTCGACCACCCGTCGCTACCTGGAAACAGTTTCAAATCACCAGTTAGCAACGGAAATTCCGTCGACAATTAGTCAGAAACTGAAAATATCCGTCGCTAACCGGTCACTAGTCCATCGCTAACTGAGAATTTTTGGAAAAAAATTGCAGCACTTTCCCTGTTCACAAAAATATACATAACCAATATATAATGCACACCAATTATCCAACAATCACATAGACCAAATATATAATGCACATCAATTATCCAACAATCACATAGACCAAATATATAATGCACACCAATTATCCAAGAATCACATAGACCAAATATGCACATACGAATTTAATGCACACCAATTATCCAAGAATCACATAGACCAAACCAAATTAATAGAAAATAGACATCAATTATCCTGAAGAGTAACATAATATCCGTCGCTATAATCCGATTATAGCATAATTAATCCAAAATTGTCACAAATATTCCAAATTTTCTTAATACAATATTTTAAGAAGAAGGAGGAGTTCGATTGCCCGGTGGTGGTAATCCCAGCTGCGACCGACGAATATACTCTTCCACTAGGTACGGCGGTAAGCCGTCGTAGACACTACTCGGAAGTCGGTGTAGCTGTTCTGGCAACATGAGATCCAGGAGTGCCATTACAGTCGGAGTCGGTACGAAAGGGGCATCAGGGTTGAAAGAAAGATGACCCACGGAAGAAGGACCGACACCAGCAGTCGACAGACCAGTAGAAGAAGGACCGACACCAGCAGTCGATGGACCAGTAGAAGACGGATCGACACCATCAGCAGACGGACCGACAGCAGCAGACGGAGGCGGAAAGTACGTGGCAAATTGTGCCCGCAAGGACGACACCACCTCGTGCAGCTGCGTAAGCTGCGACCTAACATAATCGTCTGCTGGGGCCGCGGGAGGAGGCGGTGTCGGTGGAAATTTTTGCGTCGCCATGTGCAATGGCCCTAGGGAGCCGACTCCGTACAGGAGCCATTTCTTAAAGCCGTCGACGGTATCTACGAACAAGTCGTTGCGAGCGGCCAAAGAAGAGGGCGCCGGGCGGGTATCGTTTTACCGACATCCTCGGTGTCAGTTAACTGAGCCCAACTAAGGGCCTCACGATACGCAGCCTATCAAATGATTGTGTTTATATTATAAGATTTACCTAAGTTGTAATCTAAATCCTATGTTTCACTAAGTTAAGTGTGAATCCTAAGTTTACCTAAGTTATAGTCCGAATACTTTTAATTCTAACGTAAATCTCATAAACATAAGTACTTACATCTGTCTCCTTGGCCCTCTCGTCGACGAAGCTCCCGTCCTTCCGTCTTTTGTGCGTATGCTGGAACACGTCGTGCATGGTGACCGATTCTGGCGCCCTTCCATCCTTCACCGCCCGTTGGGCCTGCATACAAAATTTGCGTAGAACTTAATTAACTCTGTATATTAATAATACCTATTTCGATAGTGAAATGAATTTACGGTATCTCACCAGATCTGCAAGCATCGCTGCGTGGGGCCTTGATCCCTCCGTATGAAGCCCCACGGCCTGTCGGTTCGCCTTTGCCTTCTCCGATTTCTCCTTGTATGCAGGAGTATCCATCATACCTAAGAGGTCCTCATAATACTCCTGCCGGATCCAATTCGGCCTTGTATGCCCCATTTTCAGGTCATGAATCATATCCCGTATCTTCTTCGAGGCAGCGCTTCTGTAGGTCCTGCGGATCGCGTCCTCGCGATGGGGGGGCCACCAGTACGTCGTCTAACATAGAAATTCAATTATCACGTAATTTAAAAAATGGTTGATTAAAGAGTAACTAATCATTAACCAGAAGATATAGATATATACCCTCAACTCGTCGAGCCAGACGTACTTCAAGTTTGGGGGCACCGACGAAAAGTTGAGATAGGGACCATGGAAGTTAGCCCTGATAATTTCTCCAAGAGCCCTGACAACATTAAACGAAAAAACCTACAAAGAAGAAACGACTGGATTATTAACTTGAATAAATGAAAGAAATTTAATAAATTATCTTAAATGTACTTACGAGGTCCCCGCGGGCCATAGCTCTCGTCGGAACTCGCCTCTCGGCCTCTCTGGTGCCGTCGGAGGATCTGCGGGTCCGCGCATGTACTCTCCAGAAATCGGATAGAACCGAGTATGGGGGTACTCCGGGGCCCACTGTACAGTAACTGGGGGATCCACTGGTGGATCCGCTGCTGGTGGGTCCGATAGCGAAACAGATCCGCTAGCAGATCCGGACTCATGCCTTGATGAAGTGGTCGATCGACGGCGGGATACGTCTGTGCCCGGGGTACTCTCCGGGTCGGGGTCGCTGGATGGGGTCACATCCCGGAAAGATTGAATGCGACCACGACCACCAGCACCAGTACGACCACAACCACGACCACCACCACCACGACCACCACCCGCACCACGATCACGACCAGCCATCATGACTTGTAAATAGAACACATAAAAATAATTAACAATATAAAAGTGTAAATGAATATAAAATTCTAAACTAAAATATACATACCACCAGTCGGAAGACGAGTACCGCCGCGACGAAAAAGACTAGGAGTGCCATCTGTAATAAGTAAATAATCGAATGAAAAAAAACATGAATTTACGTAATTGCTTTTATGAGGTCAAACTTAATTCACGTAATTGGAAGTGTTTTTAATATACAACAATATTTAACCTAATCATCGTCTTCGTTCTCATCCTCGGCCTCGTCTTCATCATCATCCTCCTCATCCTCATCCTCATCCTCATCCTCATTCTTATCTTCAACGTCAATTTCATCTGTATCCTCATCCCCATCAAATTCTTCTTCTTCTTCTTCTTCTTCTTCTTCTTCTTCTTTTTCTTCGTCTTCTTCTTCTTCTTCTTCTTCTTCTGCCTCAATATTTGGGACAAGACGCCTCTTTCTCCCCTGGTTGACAGCTAAGTCTTGTGTATCAACCTCTTCCTCCCCTTTATTTTCCTCAATAATATCTTTAACATCTATTGTATTTGAGTGTTGTCCCAAGTATTGGGACTTTTCGATCTGGTCCTCTTGGTATGCTGGGTCTCCAACGTTGAATGTATTTCTAGATTTAATCTTGCATACTGTCCACCAGTCAAATCGATCTCTACGACGCCTTGGGTAGCTTGTATAGTAGACTTGAATAGCCTGATTTGCTATCGCAAATGTATCGGACCCTCTATACCTTCTGCGATGATTTATATCGATAAATCCAAATTGTTTATCGATTCTCCAACCGATATTTGGTGTCGTATCGAACCACTCACATTTGAACATCACAATATGCATATTATATGGGCTAGTATATTGTAAATCTACAATATCCCGAAGCACTCCATAATAGTCAAAGTCTGGCTCGTCGTCATAGATGGTGCCTCTTATGCAAATACCGAAATCCTTGGTACTAATGTCGTCATTGATAAATTTGACATTTATAGCATTCTGAGTTGACTTAAACCTGAAGCCATTAACGACATAGCCTGGCCAAGTCTTTATTTGCTTCTTTGGTCCCAATGCCAGATAACGAACACTCTCATGAGTGAGTGTTGTTTCAGGCAATAAAACCTGTAAACAAATATTTATAATTTAAATATTTTAGATTATATATTTATAATCTCAATTATAATCACAGTTACTTACGTATTTGCGAAACCATGACAGAAATGTACAATCAACCTCTCTTTGAAGTCCCTCATCGGTAATATCGAGTGTCCTCATTTTGACTTCATCTCTAAATGCACTATTAGAGAAAATAAGAATATATATGTGTAGTCACTTACTTCATCAAATTCGAGATTATAACGAGTGCAAGTGTACTGACTTACTTCTCCAAATCTCTCACTTCTTGTATGTCACAGTTTAACAAGACATATCGGTGAGCGGCATCATACTCGTCGTCTGTCAACCACCGTCTTTTACTAGCCCCAACAGGCTTGCCCCTTATATTGAATATTCCTCCATCCTCAACGTCCTCGTCATTCCTTTGAGGTCTATTTCGATTTGTCTTAACATGAGTATCGAAATAAATGGAGCAGAAGTTTGACACCTCTTCGATAAGATATGCTTCGCATATCGAAGCCTCTATATGAGCCTTGTTGCCAACTTTCTTCTTTAGATGATGTAGATATCTAGAGAGACAAATTATCTTGAGAATTAAGAAAGAATTTTAAAACCCACTAAAATTCAACTTAAATTATATCGATTTTTATGTACCTTTTAAATGGGTACATCCATCGATAATGAACAGATACACCGACACGGGCTTCGTATGCTAGATGAATCGGTAGATGCTCCATGCTGTCGAATAAGCCAGGAGGAAATATTTTCTCCAACTTACAAATTGTTAAGATAATTTTCTCCTCAAGTTCAACCATGTGTTGTACAGTCAACTTAGTTGAACAAATATCCCTAAAGAATATTGATAGTTCGGCCAACGGAACCCATACAGCAGAAGGCAACAACTCTTTCAAAGCAATGGACAGTAATCTTTCCATAAACACGTAGCAGTCATGACTCTTCATTCTCGTTAGCTTGCGTTCATTGAGATCAACGCATCTAGACAAATTTGACACATAGCCGTCGGAAAATCTTAAAGTAGATACCTACTTGTAGATTATTAATCTATCTTCCTTGCTCAATGTGTATTGTGCTATCGGCTTACTTAATTGTCCAGCAGCTCCCCTTTGTATCAAGTTCAGATAAGGACGCTTGTATATCTCGACAATGTCTTGTCTTGCTTTTGGATTGTCCTTCATCTTTCCTTTAATGTCCATGACGGTATTGAAGACATTATCGAACACATTCTTTTCGATATGCATAACATCAAGATTATGCCTTATAAGATTATCTTTCCAATAAGGCAAGTTCCAGAAGATACTCCGTTTGGTCCAGTTATGGGTTTGTCCGAACCTATCGACACGATTGTTCGATGGATCTTCCATTACAGTGGACAAGTCCTTTACATCTTCCTAAATATCGTATCCCGATAATCTGGCAGGCGGATAAGAAAATTCTTGTTTTCCAGCTCTGAACGCGTCCTTGTTCTTTCTCCAAGGATGACTCGCGGGCAGAAATTGACGATGACAATCAAAGAAAGAAGTTTTTCCTCCATGCTTAAGGCGGAACGCCTTACTATTTTGCGTACATATCGGACAAGACAGGGTGCCGTGAGTACTCCATCCCGACAGCATACTGTATGCGAGAAAATCATTGATTGTCCACATCAGTGAAGCTCTCATCTGAAAGTTCTGTTTCCTGGAAATATCATAGGTCGTGACGCCGATCTCCCACAACTGTTTCAGCTCATCCCCCAACGACTGTAAATATATATCGATATTCTTCGTCGAATTTTTGGGACCCGGTATGATAGCTGTCAAGAACATATAAGGAGTCTTCATACACATCCATGGTGGCAGATTGTAAGGGGTCAGAATGACCGGCCAGCAGGAGTATTGAGATCCCGACTGCCCGAAAGGGGCGAAGCCATCAGAACATAGCCCCATGCGTACATTTCTAGGCTCTGCAGCAAAATCTGGATGGCAAAAATCAAAATATTTCCACGCCTCTCCATCCGAAGGATGTGACAATTCTCCATCGTCTTTTGTGCGTTCTTCGTTGTGCCACGTCATGTGTTCTGCAGTATTCTGAGACATATACATCCTCTGCAAGTGCTTCGTGATCGACAAGTAATGCATATACTTGTAAGGACGTCGTTTTCTAGTTGACTTTCCTTTTCCCCTGATTGGCTTGTAACGATCCGCATTACAGAAGCTGCAACTTTCTACATCCTCGTTCTCTTTGTAGTACAACATGCATCTGTTGCGACAACAATCTTTCTTATCGTACCCCAGTCCTAGTTGTTAGACCATCATCTTCGACTTGTAGAAGTTTTTTGAAGCTCTTTTGATTCCTTCGGTAATACTTCCTTCATTAGTTGTGTAATTCGATCATAGCAAGTTTGTGGCAAGTTAAAATCGGACTTTATGTTCAACAACTGCATCGTCACTGACAGTACGGAATGTGGCTCACAACCAGGATATAAAGAAGTTTCAGCATCCTGAAACATATCATAGAACTCCTTCGCCTCGGGATTAGGATCCTCCGGATCAAAATTAGGCCCTGCCACGTCGTACACCTTATCTCGTGCAAGGTTCTGCACGTCTCCATAATCAACGGAGCATTCGTCGTCATCGACGACAAAATCGGCTGCAGCATTATCATCAAAATCATAAGTAGCAGCATTCGCAACCTGTCTTTCCGTATATAGTTCACCTTGTGATGACCACAGGCCGTAATCACGTACGAAACCCTTACGGGTCAAATGATCTCTTACACTTACCACTTTTTTGTAACGTCTATTGCGACAATTACGACATGAACACTTGATTTTGTTACCGTCCATAAACTGAGCTTTCCTCATGGCATACTTAAGAAATACTTCCACGCCTGCCTGAAAATCATCACTCATACCTATTCTGCTCTCGTGTTGTCGTTTGTACATCCATGTACGATCAACGAAATAACGATCCATCACAGATTGGATGTAAAAATCTGTATAGTAAGACAAACTAAACAGAATTAGTATATAATCATGTAACTGGTGGATCCGCTGGTATTCTAGCTCGAGAAGAGAAAAATCTAAGTACAGTTGTTACTAATAGTTCGATACCGATAGTTCGATACCGATACCGATAGTTCGATACCGATACCGATTTTGCGATACCGATACTGATAGTCCGATACCGATAGTGCGATACCGATACCGATAGTGCGATACCGATACCGATAGTCCGATAGTCTGATAGTTCGCTAGCGATACCGATAGTTCGATATCGATATCGATAGTCTGATAGTTCGATACCGATACCGAGCATGTTATACACGGTTCAACTTGACGAGTCAGTAAATATTTTTGTGGTGTTGTATGCTTGCAGCAGCAAATCAAGTTTTAGAGTCATTATAGGTCAATTAATCAAATCGAGTCAATCTATCTATTTGTAAATTGCAAGAGTCCACTTCTAGGATATGGGAGCTATATCCTAAATATCTAGGTTAAAATTAACTTGGTTAGGATACTAGAGTGTCCTTACTATCTAGCAAGCACTATCTTAGTCTAGTTACACTAGCATTAATTACCTATAATTTCTACCATGTCTACACTCACATATTACACCTCAAGCCGTCCTGCATGCTAAAAGGCATTGTAGGCCTGCCTTCATTCCTCACTCTCTAAAGCACACATACACATATATATGTATATCACAGTTAGATGTATAGATATATACACCTATATAAAAGCACACAACTGATGCACTCTAAGGGTCGATTTTCCAGGAAAAACTTTACATATTCAGTGACTTATGCAGATGAAGAACTCGTACTATCCTTGACACAGTGAACATATACACTATGAACCCAAACTCCATATTCATATTTACTAATCCAAACACCACCAAACTAATGGATAACATCCAATATGGATAACACATTATTTAGCCAATATATAAACTCAGATGAATTTGAGAAGCAAAGCCTCCCGCCGCCCCCGACCAAAGCCCGCCGCCCAGCCCCCGACGCCCCCGCCCCAAGCCCGTCGCCCAGCCCCCGATGCCCCCGCCCCAAGCCCGCCGCCCAGCCCCCGACGCCCCCGCCCCAAGCCCACCGCCTAGCCCCCAACGGCCCCGCCCCAAGCCAGCCGCCCAGCCGACGCCCCCGCTCCAAGCCCGCCGCCCAGCCCCCGACGCCCCCGTCCCAAGCCCGCAGCCCAGCACCCGATGCCCCCGCCCCAAGCCTGCCGCCCCCGCTGCCCCTACGACACCGCGAGAGAGAGAGAGAGAGAGAGAGAGAGAGAGAGGGGATTACCTTCGGGAGAGAGAGAGGAGAGGACGCCGATGCCGATCACCGAAGTCGCGGGAGAGAGAGAGAGAGAGAGAGAGGAGAAAGAGTAAATTTGGGGGGAATACGAAAAGTTTCCTCCGCCGTTTCAATTTAAGTCTGGAACGTATATTTAGCGACGGAATAGCGACGGCTTATAATCCGTCGCCCGTTAGTCGCTATTTTTGATACTTGCAGACTGAATATCCGTCGCTACGTAGTCGAAGAAATGTCCCGCCAATTCTACACACAATTCTTGCCAAATAATCGACTGCGTAGCGACGACTGACGATCCGTCGCTATATCTCCGACACCCTAGCGAAGGATGTGCGACGTTTTCTCCCCCTAAAATTAAAATAAAAAATGTAACGACTTGTCGTCGGTAATCCGTCGGTGAGCTGCCACAAATCCGTCGCTAACGCCGACTGAAAATTTCTGTCACTAATTTTCGGTCGCTAATTTACTGTATTTTGGTAGTAAAATTAGAAAATTATGAGCCAATCTCCATCTAATTAAGGAGTCCTTATTATTCTCCCAAAACCAAAACCTTTTCAATCTAATCCTAATTAAGTAATGACTATCTTTTATGTAAACCTATTGAACCTATGTCATCTCTCATTTTTTTTTTCCAAAATTCCTCTATTTTTTGTCCAAAATAGGCCAAAATTCGACATAAATTTCAGCTTTGTTTTTTTAAGCTGTAGAAACTTCGAAAAACCGTTGCGACCAACTCCGGACTCCGTTTTATCTCTAATATTTTTATTAGAACTGTATCAATGTTAGCTTTCCAAATATATATTTTATTTTTTGTAATTATTTATGTGAATTTATGGAAAATTATTTGAGTGCCAGTTGTCTAAAATATCGATATGTTGCATTGTTTTTGAGATTCCAGGAGATTTCGAACTCCGTTTTGTGATCCGTTTGAAGTTTTAAAAAGTTGACACAAAAGTCTACAACATATAATTTTTTTTAGAAATTTTAAAATTTCTTTATTATTTTATTTATTACGTTAAACTCAGATTTGACTGATAATTTACCGATTTGGTCACAGTTAGCCATAACGACGATAACTTTCAACCAAATTGAGATTGTCGCCCAAGTCAACTGCAAATAATCGAGGCCACTACACTATTGCTTTATGTTTCCAGTAAATTATAATACTGTACAATATTGTGTTTCCATTTGATATCCTGCTGAGACACGATTGTGACATGATGGGCTTGATTGTATCATTGCTCGTTCATTGACTATTTAGTGAGTCGGGAGGGAAAATGCTTAGTAGACTTATGAACAAACCCCCAATGAATGTTTAATGAATGATAGCAAAGTCATACACCTCATGTATGGGTTAGCCGTACCAAAAATGAATGATAGCCATCGTATGATGTGCCGTATTAGCCCAGCCGTTCACATATAGAAAAGTATTTCAAACACACAGTCTGTTTATTGTACATGTTCATTGCTAGTTGTCTCATTCATTTATGTTTTTGCTAGTAGTTTCTTGTATATGTTTATTGTTTCCAATTCATCTATATGTTTCTTTATTTTCTACTTTATCTCTACTGTCTAGCTTATTTTATATTAAGTTACATTATTGTCACTATCAGTTTTCAAAATAAGGGTAAAATTGTCATTTTCAAATTTAGAATATTTGTGAATATTTATTTATTGTATATTGTGTTTTTGGAGATTTGTTGGTCGTGTTTAAGTTTCGTCTCGTTTCGACTTGAGTTAGTGACTCGGGTAGTTTAGACTCTAGTCGGGACCCCAAGATTAGTTAGCCATGACCCACAAATCTCACTAATTATGTTAGTATAATTAGGCAAATCCCCTTTGGAATGGTTAAGTTAGTGACTTAAACTTGACCTTTTTGACCCCAACCTCTTCCATTCTTTAAATTAGTCAAATGAGACTTAGAGAGGGGCAACATGGACATTTCCACATAGCTAACCCTAGCCATAAGGGGCCGTCCAAGAGAGGGGTCTTCTCCATCTCTTTCATCTTCATTTTTGTTAGCCTCCTTTCTATTTTAGGGTTCTTCCCAAAACTTGAGAGCAAATCTCATAGTTTCATCCCTCAAAACTTCTCTTTTCTCCACCAAACTCTCTCATTCTTGCAAGAAGAAGGAACTACAAGTGTTTGTGGGGTCAAAGCAAGAAGGGGTGTCCATTTGGAAGAAGAGTCCGTGTCGACTCCGTGTCCTTTGGAGTTTTCATTGGGAATCAACTCCCAATAGGTACATTTCTCTCCCTTCTTGCCATTTTATATAATATATGTGTATTTGATCCATAGGAACCCACCCCACATGATAGATTCACCATTTAGAATGTTTTAGAGGCTCATTAGAGTCCTCTTTTGGTGTTTGCATGAATATAGGTGTGTCCCATAGAGAGATTCCAAAGGGGGCCACCAAGTGCTTGTGAAAATGCCAAAGAGGACATGTTGATTTTAATTTTAGTTTTAGATTAATTAGAGGGTATTTAATCATGTTAGGATTGATCCCTATGGTTTATATTAGGTACCCTACAAGTTTGGCCATGTATCTTAGGCCTATTTCTCATATTTATATGTATCAATGTGTCAAATTTTACATTATTAAATAGTGGACTGTTTTGGGCATTTATATATATATATATATATATATATATATATATATATATATATATATATATATATATATATATATTTGATATGTGTGTGGGTGTATGGTGGTGTTTGCTAGGTGTAGAAAGAGTGGGACAATCATATATATATATATTTAATTGGTTGTTGTGGTTGTAGTGTGTGTGTGGGGATTGAGGTGGTAGTGTTAGAGTGCTTTAAATTAGGAGAGTGTGGTTGTTTTGAGTGGATTTTGGAGTGGTTTGGTTGAGGAATTTGTGAGAGTTAGAGAGGGTATTGTGTGGGGGTTTGGAGTAGTGAGAGGGGAGTTGAGAGGGGTGTGGGGCTGCCATAGGCAACCACCACAACAGTTACCCCCCTCTTTTCTGGGATGTGTAGCCCCCATTGGGGACTACAAACAGCAGCTAACTGCTGTATTACCAGCAGCATACAGTAGCAGATGTGCTGCTATTTGCAGCAGCAGCAGCCTCTAGAAGGCTGCACAAGGCATCCTTCACCCCCTTGGTACATGCTTGATGCATGTTTGTGTGTGTATGTGTATGTGTGTGTGTGTGTGTGTGTGTGTGTGTGTAGCTTGTTGGAGGTTTAAAGGAATAGATTAGGGGTTATACTTATAGGTATATGTAGATATATATAAGGGTGCTAGATATATATATTAGATATATATGTGAATGACTTAGGATATAAGGTAAGGTATGTTAGTATCCTATATAATAGGTTAGTGTGTATGTTAGTGTCTAGAGTAGGATACCAAGTTGGTATCTTGGTTAGGATACTAGTTAGTATCTAGAGTGGGATACCTTGGTAAGATTTGGGGATTACCTTGAAGGTAATGGAGTAACATGTTAAGGTAAGGTAATGAGGTAAAGGTAAGGTAAAGGTGTATTTACCTATGTAGAGGGTAAGGTAATGGTAAGTTGTGTTAAGATACTAAGAACCTAGGTAGATGTTAGCCTAAGAGTCTATTAGGAACTAGTTAGCATAAGCTAGTGGTTATCTACTAGCTAAGGTATTATGACACAGGGTAAGGGGTATTACCTTATATCTAAGGTAATGAGGATAACAAGGGTATATATGGTTAGAATTAGGATAACTTGGTAGGTAAAGATTAGAAATAGGCTTTGTGGTCTAGTTTGACTACGGTTGACCATTTTAACTGAAAGTCAACGCAAAGTCAACACCCGACCTAGAATGGACTAGGAGTTTACCAGAGTTGGTCGGTTGACCAAAAGCCAACCGTTGACCTAGTTTGACCTAGATAGGTTTGGGGTTGACCAGGGTTGACCAGTTGACTAAAAGTCAACTGTAGGTCGACCTTTGACCTAGATTGACTTCATGTGACCTAGTATGACTTATTTTGACTTGCTTTTACTTCTAGAACTATATATTGATACAACATTCCATCTTTAGGTCCTCGAGGCACTGTATTGGACTCAGTTGACATATTCCATCACATCTCAGGCGAGTACATTTTCTGATAATTTTTCCCAATTTATGATAACTGTTATAATTCGTGTTCTTAGTGTAGATATACTTGTACTTGACACATTGGTCACACGAATTGGTATTCATGGATCCCAACATGAGATGTTATTCCTTATTGTCTTGGTATATCTTGTCTAAGCCCCTTGTAGTTCTTGTGCAGTATATAGACACCGATTCTAGAGAAGACTTGCTCCCTTCTCGTAGAATCCCTTATTATAACGTGTCTTGTTTGGATCGACTCTACCAGTCGGGGGCGGGAAGTATTAGCGTATATGTGTGGTCATTATTCGCCTTGTTTATTTCTTATAGACCTTGTGAATGCCAATCTTACCCTTCACGTATAATTGGCTAGATCATTAGACCTTGTTTGATGATTCTTCATTCTTGTACATGCCATGGTCAGTTTTACTTGCCCTTGTTCTAGCTCCAGATTCACAACTTACCTTGCCATGATACTTACATGTACATTCATGTTTTCTTGTATATACTCTCTATTTACAGTCTTGTAGCTTTTATCCTATCTTGTGAACTGTTGTTAGTTGATTGTGCTCCTTCTATCCTGACTGGATATGTTGACAAAATATTACAGATAACGGTGAGGAGGATTATTGTACTTACTATGGTCCACATGACGTAGTGGGTATTGACTTGGAGACCCTGGTTTAGCAGGAATTAGCCCTGGCTGAGGAGACTTTAGCTATAGCTTAGTTAGAGTAGGTTTTGACTGGTCCTTGTCTCCAGCTTGCTACTTGTGTTTGTGATATTATTTTGAGATTGTAAAACTATATTATTTGTGACTCTCTCTCTCTGTTGAGCAGGATATTGCACTCTGTGATTCATATCTATCTATATTCGTGCCTTAAACTCTTCCTGCTAGATTGTGATTGAGTTATCTGTTTTTCATATTATATCCTCCGTGCGGAGATAACAGGTTATATATACTATTGTTACATTAGTAGACCTACAACATTCTACGACGTTTCTACGGCGTAGGCTGGGCGTTGTTACGCACTTGTACCCTTATATCGGGTGTAGATCGTGACAATTATTGCAACAAGATTGTACTTTGCTCCATTCCTGACTAGATCATTGCAGGTGACTTGGCATGCTTCCTACTTTCGCGCTATGGACTATAAGGAGGAGATAGAAATCTTGGAGGCGACCTTAGATTCTAAATGGATTAGTTAGGTTTTTATTTAAATGTTTAGCAGATTTGTTCCTAAAAATTATTTAAGTTGTATTATTGGATTTGTAAATAAAATAGTTATTGTGAATGAGCAATAGATATGATTTTGTTGTATTTAAGATTGATATTGAGACCTAGACAGCGTAATACCATCATACTGCAGCATAGGCTGGACTTGGCTACATACTCGTATTCCAAAAAGCGGGTGCGGGTCATGACACTATCAATTCTAAAATCAATCGTACATATGCTACCTCTCAAAATAGGTATGTCTTGCCTAACAGAGTTTACCAAAGCCGCCCTGGGCCCTACAGTGGTAGAACCTGGTGAATTGCCTCGACCGTGCGGGACATCGAGCAAGCCGTTGTATGGCTAAGTCCAAACGCCATTGCGTTTCGATTTCTCCGGTTGAACTGAGCGGGATAGGGCATTATAGGTTATTCCTGACCTTTAATCCACCTATCCATTCTATCCAAATCAAGTGCATTACGACACGATTTGTCACTAAACCATAATTTTTATACCATATTTCTTAAGTCGCTTAACATAATTCACGTATTCGATCACTAGGACGTCTAGCATAAAAATATATTACGCTCCAATCTCCCGCAAGTTCAATTATCCATGCTGGACAAAAAATCACTATGCCAACGCTCCCGGAGGATAATCGTCCTCATCGGAGCATAACTCCTGCTTTGAGTCTGGACTAATTTATTCTCGATATGCACATTAGATCTACTCAATCCTCAAACTTTATCGTCGATCACAAGTTCCAACAATCCTCGAATTCACCTTCGTATCAAACCATAAGTCAAAATGATCCAATTTCCATGCCCTGATTTTTCGCAAGTTCGATCACCCCCGCTGGATATGAAACACCATGTCAACGCTCCTACAGAATGATCGCCCTAATCCGCAGTGATGCATGTGCGAGACTGGAGTTGCGCTCGCATAAGACAAGAACGTCAACGTTGTGGTTATCATCGAAAGAATTAAGACACTTTTATTTTTCATCCAAGTAATATATCAATCTATTCTCAGATATTTTTTTATTTCCTCAAGACAAAACAATTCTCACCTCATGATCATCAACTCTGTCAACATTTTAGTTTGCATAATCTGACTATAATTTATTCATGTATGCTTTAAGTTCATCAAATCAACTAATCTAACCATTCATTATTATCAAAATCCCAAGTATAGCATATATTTAAACAATAAAATTTTACACGATTCATCATTCCTCTAATCAGAGTATGTAAGACACCCGCAAAAAATTATTTTTATTTATAATTTAGTAATTTCTTATTTTGTAATTTATTTCAACAATCTATTTGAATTTTATGACTATAGTTTAATTATTCATTTATATTTATTTTCGATAATATTGACTTTTGTTGAAATAATAATATTATTATTTAGAGAATTCTATTAGTGATAAAATATTTTTATATTTTTAATAAATAACAAGAAGTCTGCCATTTCTATTCCTACTTAGCTAATCCCAATCTCTTCTCATTCATATTTAGCTAACCTCCAACCTCTTCTCATTCCTATATAGCTAACCCCCGACCCTTCCATTCAGTAACCGCCGACCCTTCCATTCTGTAATCCCCTAATTCAACCTTTCCTATTTGTAACTTCCCTTCATTTCTTTATAAAAAGATAAATGTTAAAACAAAAACTTAAGCATTACCATCTTCCTTCTTTGAAGCAACCTAGCGGTGCCGCACTCAACGATCCAACCGTCTTTCTGTGTCCGCATCTGCTCGTGAGCCCCCTTCGAGGCTGACGCAAAGAGCTCCCTCAGAGTTTTTTTGTAAGGTTTACTACCATTCTCTTAGATTCTATAGAAAGTAATGTAGTAGAACTATAGGATTTATTAGAGATGAAGAAAATAACTCACTGTTTATGTGTATAGGGAGATATATTGTGGACACGTAAGAGAACGGGAAACACCATATGCATGTTGCTCCTGGCTTTTTTTTTATCTCTCTTAGATATTTTAGCATAATTGTAATAATCCTTCTTTCCACTCTCAGACCGGGATTATTTCACATGTTGGTTCAAGCAATCATGATTGTAAATTTTATAAAAATCCTCTCCATAAACCAATAGTGCAATTAATCCAACTCATCTCCACCATCGTTTGTCTTGCACAACATGTGAATCGGTAATTGATAGTTGGAAATGAGCCCTCCATTAATTAATTTTTAAATAAACCCCTATCTTTTTCTATGTGTTTTCACAACACATATACACAACAATAACACACACTATTCACGTAAGCAGTACTTACATGTGCACTGGATCCAACTAAAGTTAGTGGTATAATTACGTATGGCTTCTAATTAAAATTTATAACTACATACTACCTTTAATTCACATAAATCTTATTTATCTATAGTAACTAGAACACAAACTACTAATAATTAATTGTCTACCTTTATAATAAATGTGTATATTATATATATACTCCTAGGTAGCATTAATAATAATTTTTTTATATATATAATAAACTTAATGAATTTTATAGGATAGTTGGACATGGAGTTGGGACCGGATCCTCGACATTAGCGTGGGAAGCATGCAAGTATACCTTGCAAACTTGTACACTATATCTTATATGCATGTTGTCTACTTTTCTATTGTTATTTTTCCTCATATTGTTATATTTATGTTGTTTTACCCTGTTTCTAGTATTCCTTTATCATGTTTCTAGTTTTACATGCTCGTACATGTTTTCTGTTATATTTCATTACCTGTTATATTGGTCTTCGGGTTCATCTGTATCTCATGATAGAGATGCCTAGTTCTATACCACTATTCCTTTGACTCGACTTGACGTGTATGACCTGAGTTGAGTATGACTTAACTTGAGATATTCTATAGAGTGGGAGCACTTTCCTTGGCTACAGTCAATATGATCGACTTGACCCTTGTATTCCTCTAGGAGATTGATATTGGGATTGACTACGTTCTCGATTGATAGTCGCTTGTCTTGAACTACAATTGAGACTATAGATTGGGAGTGCTTTCCTTGACTACAGTCTATAGGATTGACTTGTTAGCCACGTCTAGTATGGCATGCCACTATCTTAGTTTCTTGGTGTCATAGTTAATTCTTTCATGACTATTTATTATTTTCCCTGCATATTATATATTGTTACATTTGGCATATTTTATGTATCTTGCTAGTCCTTTGAGGACCTGGTGATCTCTCCAGGTTTAGACGAGGAGGTTTATCCTCAGGTGTATGGTTCTGGAGATGAGATTGGAGACTTACCTGTGGAGAAGGAAGAGATAGTTCCTGAGGACTTCTCCTGAGTCATGTCATTCTCTCTTTAGACATTGTTATTTTATTTCTTATTTAGTTCAGCAGACTTATAGTTGGAAATTATATCTAATTTCTTTGTTGCGGTGACATGTTGTTTTCTGTACATTTATTTCATTTATTACTGCTGGAAAGTTGACATTATCATTATTGTTGGACTTGATTATTCTATGTTTATTTTTCTGCGTGGATGAGATTAGTTCTGGACTCGTGGCCTATGTTGTTGTTATGGATTTTCTATCATAATTTATAGCTTAAGCATTTGCTAATGGGCTTGTTAGGTAGACTAGCCCATTGGTGATATGCTGCTAGCACGTAGCGCATTCCTGGTTCTACATATTTTGGGGCTGGGGCGTTACATATTTTTGTGGTGGTCCATGCAGATTCGATTTTAAATCACTTCGATTACGTTACTGTACCAACGTGAGCCTACTAATAGGATAAGAAAGACTCATATGATCTCATCCACATATATTAAGTATCCTTGATCTCTATATCGATTTTGAGATTTATTTCCTTGACTTGCATCCTGCTTGATATCATCTGTTCTTAGCTTATAAGTTTCATTTACGCGCAGTGCAATGGACTCACAAGCCGGCGACGAGAATCTCGCGGTTACTCCGCAAAATTCAGTAGTGACTCACGTCGACGCGACCGCCACCGATTGGAGGTTCTTCTACCCAACTAGACGACCCAGCTGCTTTGCACCCATCGAGGTTTATGAGAGATGACATCCCACCGATGCTACCTATACCACAGATGCCACCGATGCTATTCCTTCAGCTTGGACAACTGATGGACCCACAGCAGCTGTTTCTGACCTTCTATGTGATGATGCAAGACCAATAGAAGATCCAGCTGGAGACTCAACGAGGACATATGAAGAATATAGAAGATCGTATTTTGGCAGGTTTAGAGAAGGTGACTCCACCAGCTCGTCAGCCAACGATGGAAACACTTGCAGACTTTCGCCAGCTAAAGGCAACCAAATTCTCGAGCAAGGAGGGGCTATAGAAGTTCACGAGTGGATCACCAACATCCAGCATCAATTGGAACCAGCAGATTTATCGAAGGAGCGTTGGATGATCGCCGTCAGGATACAACTTACTGGAAACGCACACCACTGGTGGTTCACAGAAGAAAGGTGGCTTGGACCAGATAATGTCACTTGAGAAGAGTTCTATAAACTCTTCCAAGAGAAGTACATCCCGGCTACCTTCAGAGTGGAGCTTCGAAGCCAGTCCTTCATCTTGTATAAGACAGCATGACTGTGGAAGAATATAATACAGAATTTCTTTGATTGAGCCGTTTCGCACCTACACTGGCCCATGCTGATGAGGAGAAGGCAGAGAAATTTTATGATGGCATGATCTACAGACTACAGGAGCTTATCGGAGCCGTTGTACCTACCACCTACTTATGAGTCTTTACAGCAGCTCGACGCTTGGAGCGAGGAAGTAGGCCAGCCAAAAGCGTCCATATGCAACAACACCGTCAGCAAGAGCACCCACAGTTGGACCTGATAAACACACCATCACACATCAACAACTGAGAGCAACCCCCTACCCGATCCCAGAACTTTTCGACTGTCGGTACTATAACAAAAAGGGACATATCCAAAGAGATTATCGCAGAAGACTAGGCCTATGTTTGAACTGTGTTTCAAACCAACATCAACTTCGAGATTATCCAGAGAGACGACCCGTTGCACCAGAAGGAATCCGTATGGACCGCTTCCCGACAAGGTGATACAGTTTATGCATGCTAGACATCAGATAGGAGCACAACGATCGGGACAAGCATTTGCCATGACTGTTGAAGATGGAGTAGCAACACAAGGAGCGACTGAAGGTAACAATTTACAAGTGCTATGATAGGAATATGGATTAGGAAATTAATTTGTGATTGATTGATACTTGCTTGATTAGGAGTAACAATAGGAACGTAGAACACTCCTTGAGTAATCTTAGAAACATTAGCATACCCTTTATTCTTGTGTGTTATTTTTAATTTTCAGGACAAATATTTCTAAGGTGGGTAGAATGTAAGACCCCTCCCAAAAAATTAATTTTATTTATAATTTAGTAATTTCTTATTTTGCATTTCAATTCAACCATATATTGAATTTTCATGACTACAGTTTATTATTCATTTATATTTATTTTCGGTAATATTAACTTTTGTTGAAATAAAAATATTATTATTTAGAAAATTCAATTAGTGACAAAATGTTTATATATATGTTAATAAATAATTACAATTCTACCACTTCCCATTCCTATTTAGCTAACCCCCAACCACTTCGCATTCCTATTTAGCTAACCCCCAACCTCTTCGCATTCCTATTTAGCTGACCCCCAACCTTTTCTCATTCTTATATAGCTAACCTCCGACCCTACCATTTTGTAACCCTCGACCCTTCCATTCTATAACCCCCAATTTAATCTTTCCCATTTCTAACTTCTATTCATTTCTCTATAAAAAATAAATATTAAAACAAAAAATTAAGCATTACCATCTTCCTCCTTTGGAGCAATCCAGCGACCTGTGCCACACTCGACGATCTGACCTTCCTTTCGTGTTCGCATCTGCCTGTGAGCACCCTTCGAAGGTGATGCCAAGAGCTCCCTCCGAGTTTTTTTTTGCTAGGTTTACTATCATCCTCTTAGATTCTATAGAAAAGAATATAATAGAACTATAGGATTTATTAGATATGACGAAAAATAACTAACTGTTCACGTGTATAGGGAGCTGTATTGTGCACATGTAAGAGAACAGGAAACACCACATGCATGTGGCTCCTGGCTTTCCTTTTTATCTCTCTTAATATTTTAGCATAATTGCAATAACCCCTTCTTCTCACTCTCTAACCATGATTGTTTCGCTCTGTCACATGTTGGTTCAAGCAATCATGATTATAAATTTGCATAAAAACCCTCTCCACAAACCAGTAGTGCAATCAATCCAACTCATCTCCACCATCATTTTGTCTTACACAACATGTGAATAGGTAATTGATAGTTGGAAATGAGCCCTCCATTAATTAATTTTTTTTTCCAAATAAACCCCTGTCTTTTCCTATGTGTTTGCATAACACATATATACAACAACAACACAGACTATTCACGTAAGCAATGCTTACCTGTACACTTGATCGTACTAAAGTTGGTGGCATAATTACATATAACCCCTTCCACTAATAATTAAATTTCATAACTACATTCTACTTTTAATTAAAATAAATCTTATTTACTCTATAGTAACTAGTACACAAACCACATATAATTAATTGTGTACCTTTATAATAAATGTGTATATTATATATATAAACCTAGGTAGCATTTATATATATATATATATATATATATATATATATATATATATATATATATATATATATTATATATATATATATAAAATAAAAGAGATGTGGGCTTGGATCCCTCTTGAAGGAGCTGTACAGCTCCTCGAGTGGTCGTCCGCCCCCGGGCATGGCCGGGGGTCGTCCGTCCCCGGGCATCCCCCCTCCCACTGGGGGCATCCCTCCTTCTCCGGCCTCCTTGGCGCCTTCGGTCGGCCGGGTTCCCACCGGCCGCTCCTCCCGCGGGGAGGCCCCCCATTCCCCGGTCGGAGTATGCCTGACGTGAGGAAGCCCCTCCCCCCTTCATCTCTCTTCCTCGGCGCAGCTGCCGCCCGCGGAGTCGTAGGCATCACCGAGCTTGGCGCCCTCGGCCGTCCCCGGCACCCTCAATCCTCGGCCCTCCACCAGTTATCCTCGGCGCCCCGTGCGCTGCACGGCCTCTTTCCGGACCGCCGCACCCTATGGCTGTCGTCCCCGCCGACGTGCCGCCCCCCGATCGCGGGTCCACCCACCGCTCCCCCTTCCAGTTACGGGCCTCCGAGCCTCTGGCAGCGCTCGTCGCGGACCCTTCTCCTCTCCCGGCGTCCCCGCGGCTCAGGGACCGCTCTCCGCTCCACCCTCCATCGGCTCCTCCGGCCCAGGCGCCCTCCGCCCGGGCTGTCGCTTCTCCCCCGGATCATCCCTCCGTACCTCCCTCCGCCTCGGGTTCCCCCCCGGTGCTCTCCCCCGCTCCGGGTGCAGTCCTTCCCCCGGAGCTCCATTCCTTCGCGGCTCCCCCTTCCTCGGTCGCAGATTCCCTTCCCCCTCATGTCGTGCATCACGTAGCGCCTCCCTCCTCCTCGACGGCGACCCTCTTCCAGGACCCCACCACCCTGAGGTGGTACTAGTACTCCGTCCCAGCCCGGTCGGTCGTGCCCCACTGGCATTCAGCGTCGTCGTGGGGGTCGAGCTCCTTCTTCTAGCCGCCGGCGCTCGTGCGGCCCGCGCCCTCCTCCTGCCGGATGCTGGCTTAGGTGCGCCAGGCCGCAGCCGTCCGCAGTCGTGTCCGCCACGGTCCCTCCCCTCCGGCTAGCCGTGGCCCTCCCTTCTTCTGCAGCCGCCCGCGGTCGTGACCTCCGCGTGGTCGTGTCCCTCAGATCCCCCTCGCCGTGGTCCCCTCCCATCCTGCCAGCCGTGCCCCCCCCCCGACGGAGTCCCCTCCTCGTCGCGGTTCCCGCCGTCGGGTCGTTCCTCCCTCCCCCTCAAGATCGTACTGGGGGTCCCGAGGCCCCTCGGGCCGCCCGTCCATCCCCTCGGGCCCCACGCCCTCCTCGGGCAGGTCCCACCTGGGGCCTCGTGCCCCCTTGGGGAGCGAGCTGCCCCCGTTTGAATTTTGATTTTTATTTGTTCGCGGGTTCCCGCTTGTGGGGCCCGCTCTCTGTTCGGCTTGTTTCTCAATAAAAGTTCCTTTCCAAAAAAACAAATATATATATATATATTAAAATATATATATATATATATATATATATATATATTATATATATATATATATATATATATATGGCAATATGAGCAGTACTCTTATACAGCTGACAAGATGATTGGTGAAGTGCATAAACAAATTGCTAAGGCTACTATCAAATGTAAACATTAGTACTTGAAATTTTTGTAACCTGAGTTGGTACTCACTATATCATGAATAAAATTCAGTATTTCCCTATATATATATATATATATATATATATATATATATAATATATATATATATATATATATATATATATATATATATATATATATGTATATATAAGTTAATGAATTATATAGGCTAGTTGGACTTGGAGTTGGGACCGGATCCTCGACCTTAGCGTAGGAAGCATGCAAGTATACCCTACCAACTTGTACAGTATATCTTATATGCATGTTCTCTACTTTTCTATTGTTCTTTTTCTCATATTGTTATATTCATGTTGCTTTACCCTGTTTCTAGTTTTACTTTATCCTGTTTCTAGTTTTACATGCTCGTACATATTTTCTGTTATATTTCAATACCTGTTATATTAGTCTTCGGGTTCACCTATATCTCATGATAAAGATGTCTAGTCCTATGCCACTATTCCTTTGACTCGACTTGACGTGATATGCCCTGACTTGAGTATGAATTAACTTGAGATATTCTATGGAGTGGGAGCACTTTTCTTGGCTACAGTCTATAGGATCGACTTGACCTTCATATTCCTCTAGGAGATTGATATTAGGATTGGCTACATTCTCGATTGAGAGTCGGTTGGACTACAATTGAGACTATAGATTGGGAGTGCTTTCCTTGACTATAGTCTATAGGATTGACTTATTAGCTATGTCTAGTATGGCATGTCACTGTCTTAGTTTTCTGGTGTCATAGTTAATTCTTTCGTGACGAGTTCAAAGCGATGTTTCTATCTCGTTTCTATGAACGAGGGATGGATATGAATATGTCCTCCTTGATAGAGATTAAACAAAAAGAAAAAGAGGATACTTGGACGTTTATTGAACATTTTCGACAGGCTACTCTAAAAATGCCTCCTGATATGCCAGATTCAGCATTAATTGATACATGCAAAATGAATCTACGACCAACAATTGCTATTTTTACAGGCTCTCAATTCACAGATTAGATTTATTACAGCGGCTGTTTCAGCTGAGACCAATGGTAGATTGGCTCGTGAGCATGGGATGATCTTCGCCTCGAAGATAAAGGAAAGAAAACCTCTTCAGGTAACAATTCTGGTAATCGCAATAGGAAAGGAAAGGAAACCCTAGTGGTGAACCTTTCAAAATCCAAAACAACACCAGGTAACCCACAGTCTTCTAAGCCGAAAGAAGAGTACTCTTTCGACGATAGTGACATTCCTAGAATATTCCAATGTCTCTTGAACAGTGGTAAACTCCAGATTTCAGATCCAAAATGACCTAATGAGTTGGACTTGACTGATAATCCCAAGTATTGTTGTAAGTCCTAAAAATCAAGTTGCACCCATTAAATAAAGTACAGAAGCCCAAACTGTGCACCCATCAATGAACAACACTAAAATGAACAGTGCTACAAATCGACCGCGCGAGACTGAACTGCGCTGCGCTATGCTGACGTGGTAATGCCATCATTACCTGACAAGAAGATCAAATCTTCTGACAGGCTGACAGCCCGAAAAGCGAGGAGTCTGCTCGTTTCCCGTGCCGTACCGCATTCTAGGACAACTGTCCAAATCCTAGCGCGGTCTAGTTGCCAAAGCCTAGCGCGGTCCAACTGTCCAAACCCAGCGCAAACTATTGACCAGAGCTAAGCGCAATCTGAAGCCAGCGCTATTCAATTAGCGCGATCCATCAAACTTTTTGAAAATAACTGACATTTATTACGTAGATTACATGCCATCAATTTCTTGCCATGTGGCAACCGCCTGTACACGACCATGAACATTTCAATCAAATAATACCACACGTCTGAATACGGTTAGCCCACGATCGAGCAACTGCCCAAACGTCAGCGCAGTTTGCAGTCTACGCAGTCTGTCACTGGTGCAGTTCATTGTGCGTAATCCAGAATAACTACAAAATAGTTATTTCTAGAACTCTATAAATAGAGTTTCAAGTTCTTCATTAGGATCAGATCATTATTCAAGATCATCAGAGATCAGGTGTTCTTGTCCAAGTGCTGCTGCATTCTTCAGAGGCTATCGTCTTCAAAGTTCACATCGTCCAAGGGATAAAGCGATCGTATTCAGATCGGATTCCTACAGATGTACTTTTCCATAATTTATTGTACTTTTGTACTATTCTTTAAAGTTTGTGAAATAAAGACTTTTGTTTTTACAAACAAAATGACGACTCTACTGGGGGCGACTTTCTCCTCCGATGAGGAAGTGACAACTCAATATGACATTGCATCTATTGGAAAGATGCAGAAGACGCTGGTTGTGAAGGTCAACCAGACTGCCTACGAAGCGATGATCAACTCTGGGGCTACTCGGCGCACTGTGACTTCTGCCAAGAGCAAGGTCCATTCAGCGTGGATCCCAAAGTCCTCTGTATAGCATGCTGTTTCTTCTGACAGGGGACCAGTGGCCACTTCTGCTCTTGCGCAGGTCATTACCCGCTCTGCCATAGCGCAATCCAAAGCTCCTGCAGCCCAAGCGCAGCACGCTGCTCCTCTTGCCACAATGCAATCTACAACTTATGCTGCTCCTCTCCCTCTGGCGCAGTTGAAAGCTCCTTTCCCTTCAGCACAATCCACTACTTCCTCAACCAGAGCGCAACCTAAGCTCTCTATAGCCAAGGCTTCACTTGCTGCTTCTTTTAGAACACAGGTTGCACCCCCTGCTGGTTCTATGGCCAAGGAGCCCTCTGTCATCACCTTCAGAAGGCATTGTTGCCTCTTCTATTCCTGCACAACCCACGGAGGGTAGCCTTTTGGCTATTCCTCCTCCGTCATAAAACAAACGGAAAGACACTTTGGTCTTTTCTCAATTTTTCGTAGTCTAAAACCTGGAAAACAACAGAGGGAAATGCTCTTTGGCCAACCCTTCTTCAGGAAAAGGCCCTTTGGTCTTTTCCCAGTCTTTTCTGATTTTTACCTCGGAAGATCCATCTAAACATGCCTCGGCACCAAACAATACAAAAACTCTCTCAAACAAGAGTTCTTCTCTCCCTACTAAAGAGAAGAATATTGATCAGAGAGGCATCTTGCCTACTCCAGTAGCACACTTCCAAGATCTCCCAACTCTTCGAATATCCTGGTCAAAGCAGGGGAAATTGCTAGTGTCTCAGACGGAGACCCCTGGGGGTAAATTTGCCGATTTACGGACTTATCTCAATAAACGCAAACAACCAATGCCGAAGGCGAACTTGCATCAAAAGTAAACTTCCAGGAGGAAAAATCCTGACACCTATGCCAACGAGTTGAGTACTTATCTGTATACTCATGGGATAAAGCATCTGAAGAATCGGAATCATGTTTCGAATGTCGTCAAAGAATATATCCCTGATCTTCGGGAGCACCTCAAGCAGAAGCGGGATAACACTTGAACACCTCCAATCCAACCACTGGAACGCCATTGTAATCACAAGGTGGTTATCAAGTGTTGTTTCCAGACAACAAAACGATCTGTCTTCGACGGTTTAACTTCGGAACCAATGTCAGAAGACGAAGACAAAGTGCTCTATGCCTCTGTAAATATGGCTTCTCGAGACATTGGGGGTAGGAAATGTTCAAAGCACGACAAGCCCAGTAAGCCCAGTTAACGATATCTAGATTTACTCCATGAATCTTCTGAAGGAGTATTCCGATACACCCGATCCCGAAGTCGAGACAACGGTCGGTCGTAGGAATCTTCTCTAAGATCCCTCTGGTCACTTCTCCATTTCTCACTCAGTGGATGATTCTTTCTCTGATTATGATGCATATAGCGAAAGCTCTGAGCAAACAGTGTCTTCTACTGTGCCCAGAGAAGTGTCAGCCTATGTTGTTACTGAAGATCCTGACGCTTCTAGTTCGGCAAGTCAAGAGCAACGAATAGCCGTACTGGAAGATAAATTTTGAAGACCATGGTTGAAATGATCACAAGTATGTATACTGTTATCATAGCTCAACATACAGTATCACCGACTGTACCTGCTGTAAATCTCGAGATTATAGCATCATCGGTGCCTGTCAATGCAGGTCTGGGGGTACCGTCTCCTCCAGTAGCCTTAATACCTATTCAAGTTACACCCAGTCATTCAGGGGCTAGGGGTAGTGCTTACCATGCTGTTCCTCATTCTAACCCGGTAAGCCAGCCTATTACTTCTCCATCCTCAGGAGATGCCAATGAGGCTATAAACCTATTACGTAATCAGTTCGAGGCCTTCAAAGAGAAAGACGGTCTACAGAGGCTGGGGATCAAACAACCTTATCTGGTAGAATGGAAGGAAGTCCCATTCCCTCCAAAGTATAAGATTACTACGATCACGCTGTTTGATGACAACACTTCTCCGAGTTAGTTCATTAACCATTTCGAGGTAATGACTGTCCAGCTCCAGCCAAGCGATGCTCTTCTTACCAGAGTCTTCATCGACTGCTTAGCCGGCACAGCATATAATTGGTACCGCAGCCTGCCTGACGGCTCTATCACTTCATTTGTCGGGCTCAATCAGATGTTCCTGGAACGATTCTACGAGGGTATCAACGATATGACTATATCCGCCCTCAACAAGATCAAGCAAAGACATAATGAAACTATTGAGAGTTTCATTGAACGATTCCGTCGAGAAGCTCTCAAAATGCCTCCCGGAACCCCATCTGTTGTAACGATAGACACTTGTAAGTCAAACTTGTTGCCTATCATCAGCATGTAGACGGGGTCAATACAGTTCTAGGACTGGCCGTCATTCATCGTCAATGCTAAAGCAGCTGAAGTTAGCACTGAGAAGTTCAAACATTTGGGGGTACACATGTCTAACCCTGATCGAGATGAGCCTTCTGCATCCGGTAGCGGTAATCGCCAGAATAACCGCAAGGACAAAGAAACCATAAATATCAACCTCAAAAGCAAGGAATCTTTAGCCGTTAACGTGGCTCAACCCACGTCTACCTCTGCTCCTTCTGCACCTCCACCAAAAGAACCTCTCCCAAAAGTAGAGTATTCCTTTAATGAAAATGATACATCGAGCATCTTCGACTGTTTGCTTAAAAGCAATAAATTGCAACTCCTTGACCCAAAGAAACCTGACGAAGTCGGTAAGACTGACCGCCCTAAGTATTGTGTTTATCACAGGTTCATAGGGCATCCTACTCGGGCATGCTATGTGCTCAAAGGCAAGATTCAAGAGTTGGTCAACGCCGGTGTCATCAGTCTCCAACAAGATAAAAAGGCTGTTACGACCAATATGATTTCTGTACAGTTCGGTGATTTCCTGCCACAAGTGGTGCAGAGTGGCATCATCCCTATTCCCAGGGCCACTCTGGAGATTAAAAATCTTCCTTCTCCATGAAGTGAAGGTCTTGTCCCCTTGTCCCTTGATAATGGCAAGATCATGTGGATTCATCCTGATCTTATTTCAGATTTTAAAGTTCCTTCTTCCTTCAAGCAAAAAGAACGCTCTAAGGGCAAGACAAAGAGCTGCAATATGGTGTCTTTTGACCCCATAGTTGAAGAAGAGATCCTATTGGGCACCAGGTTAGGAAAAACCTATCTACGGGAGCATCCCGAAACTCAGGAGGATCCTGCTTCATCTTTCGAGGCTGTTCCAGTGCAGTCTGTCTCTACAGTGGGCATCCATTCTACATTATTACCGGTTGTGGAACCAGCTCCTCCTAAACCGGCAGCAGCCGACAAAGGCAAACAACAAGTCTGCTTCGATAAAGTTTTAAAGAAGTCATCCTCCTCTGGACTTGAAAAGCCATATAACTTTGACTTATTGGCACAATTAGCCAATACACCAGCCAGGCTATCCATCTTCGAGCTCTTATGCCTCTCTAAAGAGACTCGAGAAACACTGAGTGGGGCTTTGATGCAGGCAGAAACTTGCCTAACTCTTCTTAAGAAACCTGAGTCAGAACCTGTCTCTTGTCTCCACTGTCACAGTGTGCTAGAATTAATTCCAAACATTACCTTCACACAAGATGATATGTTGATGGAAGACAATCGACATGACCGTCCTCTCTACATTACAGGATATGTCGACGCCATGAAGGTCGATCGTATTCTGATAGATCCAGGGTCAGCACTCAGCATCATGTCGAAGACGATGTTGGATCCTCTAAAGATTCCAGTGCATAGACTCTCTGGCACTATCACCACCATCCTGGGATTCAATCAGGAAAGGAGTGAACCTTTAGGCAAGATACGCCTAAAACTCCAAATTGGCAATCTTCGTACGAAGGTGACCTTCTACATTATAGACAACTATGGTTGTTCTTACAATGCTCTTCTGGGGAGACCATTCCTTCATGAACACAACATTGTTCCTTCTACTCTCCATCAATGTTTTAAATACTTTGATGACAAAGGAGAAGTCCAAAAAAAAGTTGCGGATCTCTACCGGTTTAAAGGTGTTGAAGCATAGTGTAATGACGCTCGCATGTACAAAGGAGAGTTTATGAAGGTAGTATTGGCCATGGACGGTGAGGAAGAACAAGAAGCAGTACCCAATAACACTCTCATTATACCTGTCAAAGGGCGTATCTCTCATCCTCAATCCTCCAAACCACTGGCTATTCATCTGCCAGCCCAGAAGCAATCAACTGATGATAATCAAGATAAAAGGGAGCTCACCTCTTCTAAGCCACTGGCTATCGACCTCCGTCGTAATAAGGATAAAAGAGAGCTCACCTCTTATGAGCCGCTTGTTATCGACCTTCGTTGCGACAAGTCTAATCCTCCTTGCTCTTCTTTTCCTTCCCATGTAATCGATCTGACCAAGCTGCTAAGGCTAAAGGTCTTGTTGTAAATACGGATGTACAAATCAATAAAAAAGCATCTACTTTCTAGTATACTGATGTCATTTATCATACTAAATGCTATTTGGACATGCTAGACAGCTTTCAGTTATTTACAATAGGGGTCGTACAATCCCTTCAGACAGAAGTATTATTTGAACGTCCAGATGACTCATATTTTGTTGTCCCTTCTCGAAAGAGAGGCGAGAATCCAATATTTTTTAGTAAAGGGCCAGAACAAAAATTTAGCTATATGGATGATAGAAAAAAATAACGATATGGGACGTCTCCAACTTCGTCGTTATAGTCAACAATCAAAAGACATCATTCGAAAGATGGGTTATAACTTCAAGAATGTTCTCAATTATGGCAAGGGTAGACGAACTCCTATCCGTACGGTTGTTCCGAAAGGAAAATCAGAGATGTATTACAGCAGGATGAAAAGAGGTCTCGGATATACTTCACCTCCGGTCTTATCTCTAGAAGTCTCCGAATCCGATAATGAGGAGCGCTCTGACTCTTCTGATTCCAGATCATGGGATTCTGACACCAGCATCAACCAAGTTTATCGATTGATTGTATCTTCTAACATGGTCTCTGTTGAACTTCTAGAAGGCTATGACGAGGATATCGAAGAAAATCCTGAAACAGATCCTTGGGCTCAACGAATGGATATCCAATAGGAACTTCGATTCGAACAAAGAGAACCTCCTACCGAAGATCAATTGATTCAAATTGACGTAGGAGAAAATGGGTCACCTCGTCCAATATTCATTAGTAAGAACCTCCCAGAGGCGGATAGGCAAGAATTAATTCTTCTTATTCGAGAATACATTGATGTATTTGCTTGAAATTATAAAGACATGCCAGGTTTAGATCCCAAAGTTGCTACTCATAAACTGAATATTTTACCTAATGCAAAGCCAGTCAAAGCAAAGGCGATTCAAGCCAGAAATGATGGACACAATTGATGATGAAGTCAAAAATCTCATAGCTTGTAGCTTTATTCGAGCAGAACAACATCCTAATTGGGTAGCCAACGTTGTCCCAGTCTTGAAAAAAATTGGCAAAGTTCGAGTTTGCATCGACTTTCGGGATCTTAATAAAGCTTGTCCAAAATATGAGTTTTCTCTCCCTATTACAGATGTCGTGATCGACAACACTTGTGGGTTTGAAAGGATATCCTTCATGGATGGATTCTCTGGATACAATCAGATTCGGATGAACCCTGAAGATGAAAAACATACTTCTTTCTGCACTCCTCATAGAGTTTACTGTTACACTGTGATGCCATTTGGTCTCAAGAATGCTGGTACAACTTACCAACGAGCCACGAGTACCATCTTTTGAGATCATCTGCGCAAGACTGTCGAATGTTTTGTCGACGATATTGCTGTCAAGAGTCGTCTAAAGGAAGATCACATCCAAAATTTAAGAACTATCTTCAATCTAATACACCAATATCAACTAAAAATGAATCCCACCAAGTCATTCTTGGGTGTTTCTAGTGGTAAGTTTCTCGGCTTCGTCATTACCTCTAAAGGTATACACGTGGATCCTGAGAAGATCAAAGCCATTCGAGAAATGCGTCCTCCACGCAACTTAAAAGAGCTACGAGGATTCCAAGGTCGACTTGCGTACATCAGGAGATTCATTTCAAATCTGTCGGGACGCTGCAGACCGTTTACTCAATTAATGAAGAAGGGTGTATCTTTCGTTTGGACCGAAGAATGTCAACAAGTATTTGATGATATAAAGCGATATCTGATGAACCCACCAGTCTTAGTGCCACCAATCTCAGGCATACCATTCTTAATGTATGTCCGTGCTATGGATCATTCATTGGGTGCTTTACTTGCCCAGAAGAACAAAGAAGGCCATGAACAAGCCATCTACTATCTTAGTCGTACTATAATTGGTGCTGAACACCGTTATAGTCCGGTTGAGAAAGAATGCCTAGCTCTTATGTTTGCTGTTCAAAAGACTCGATATTATATCATTGGCCAAACCATTCACGTCATTTCTCGAGTTAATCCTCTTCGGGTATTGATGAAAAAGCCCAGCACACTCAATTCTCAACTGGCTACATGGGCCATTCTGCTAGCCCAATATGACATGGTTTATGTTCCGTAAAAGTCTGTTAAGGGTCAAGCACTGGCTGATTTTTAGCAGCTCATTCTGTCCCGGAGACATCTAAGCTTTATGATGAAATTCCAGACAAAACGTTGGAATCAAACATAATTTCGGAAGAATTTCCTACCTGGTATCTATTTTTCGATGGAGCATCCCGGATCGGACCAAATGGAACCATTATTGCAGGAGTTGGAATTGTTATTGTCTCTCCAGAAGGATTAGCTATCCAAAGAGCTTATTCCTTAGGTCAGCCATGCTCTAACAATGTGGCTGAATACAATGTCTTGCTTATTGGACTCCAATTAGCTAAACAGTTGGAAGTCGAATATCTTGAAGTCTATGGCAATTCTAAATTGGTTGTCAATCAAGTTAGAGGAACATACAAAGTTCTCCATAAAGATCTAGTGCCCTATCATGAAGCAGCAATTTACATGGCTACATCATTCAAGGCTTTGTTTATTGAATATGTCCGACAAGCTTACAATACTGAGGCAGATGCTTTAGCTAATCTCGCAGCAGTCTTAGAAATTCCCGTCAAAAGACAACAAGTGGTTGTTGTTTCCAACAGAGAGTTGTTCTGCATTGAAAACAATCGCAACATTGAGTTCAGTAACTTCGCCGAAGTCAATGTTATCAATGAAGATTGGAGAGCTCTTTTCATCGACTTTATAGTTCATAACATACTTCTTGAAGATCCTAAGGAGGCTACGAGTATTCGTCGACGATCTTTTCGATTCTACTACAATCAGAGCACTAAAACTCTCTATCGACGGACTTATGACGACCTACTTTTGTGCTGTCTTGCTGGTGATAAAGCAAAGCAGGTATTGCGTAAAGCTCATAATGGTGTCTGCGAAGCACATCAACTCGGCCCTAAGTTACAGGATCGTATCTGACGAATGGGTTACTACTGGCCCTCTATGGTATCTGATGCCATCGAATATGCAAAAAAATGTCGAGCTTGTCAAATCCATGCAGATTTCATCCATCAACCGTCAGAATTCTTTCATCCGACTGCTGCTTCCTGGCCTTTTGAAGCTTAGGGCATGGATATTATAGGTCCCATCAATCCTCCTTCTTCTAAGGGATATCGGTTTATACTAGTAATAACTGATTATTTCTCCAAGTGGGCCGAAGCTATACCTTTGACTGAAGTCAAAACCAGCAGCGTCATCAACTTCATCAAATACCACGTATTTACAGGTTTGGTGTACCTCGACGAATCATTCACGACAATGGACCTCAGTTCATCAGTCAAAAGTTCACAAGGTTCTGTGACGATCATCGGATTGACAATGTCGCTTCTACAGCTTACAACCCGGCTGCTAATGGCTTGGCTGAAGCCTTCAACAAGACATTATCAAGCTCCTTAAGAAGTTTGTGTCTACTAACAAACGAAATTGGAGTGAAAAGCTTAGAGAATGTCTATGGGCCTATCATACTACGGTCCGCAACCCCACAGGTTGTACACCTTTCTCTCTGGTTTACGGTTGTGAAGCAGTTCTACCTCTGGAACTTCAAATTCCATCTTTGAGAATTGCTATCGCTAACGAACTTACTACAGAGAATAATGATCTTCTTCGACTTCAAGAATTGGAGGCGCTCGACGAGAAGCAGCTATTGGCTCAACAACATATTGAATTATATCAAGCCCGCATCTCGAAGACTTTTAATCGCAAAGTTAAAATTAGAGCCTTCCAGAAAGGAGAACTCGTTCTAACAGTCAGACGTCCTATGACTATGACTCACATGAGCAAAGACAAGTTTGATGCGAAATGGAAAGGGCCTTATATCGTGAGTAAAGTCTTCTCAAATGGAGCCTATCAACTCACAGAGCTGGACGGTCGAGTTACGATGATGCCTATCAATGGCAAATTCTTTAAAAAGTACTATGTATAAATGCAAAAGAGATTTCTTGTAAATACGACAAGACAGTTCATAAATAAAGTTTTTTTATTTTATCATAAACGATATTACATGATATCAAGGACGAGAATCACTATCGTCCTTTTTAAAGACAGGACGAGGACCACTGCCGTCCTTTTCAAAATTATAGTCGGCAAAAGAGTCGAGGACATCCTTGCTCGATTTCACTAGAAACGCACAAGCGACCATCCTCATAGCCTCTTCTTCTTCAGTCTTCCCTGGCTCAACTAGGAAGTCCAAGATATCCTGTGGTGGCTTGGGTGCAGACGAACCTTCGCCCGCCTCCATCTGCTTTGGCTGGGTTGGCTCGGCTGGACGTTCCTTAGCGACTTCTTCGACCTTTGGGACAATCTTAGCCTTCTTGGATGCATCTTCCGACGACATTTTGTGTTAAAATTAAAACTGATCATTTCATCTAAATTTCTGTTCTATTTATAGGCAGAGATTCTTGAGATAGTCGATTACACGAACCGAAGCGACGTGTTCTTCACAACATTCATTCATTTATTACGACGGTTCATCCGTTCATTCCATTTATTACGACGGTTCATCCGTTCATTCCATTATTACGACGGTGCATTCGTTCATTCCATCCATACGACGGTTCATCCGTTCATTCCATTCATCCGACGGTTCAACCGTTCATTTTATTCTGGTTCATCCGTTCGCTCCATCCGATTGACGATTCATCCATTCATCCCGACGATTTATTTCGTTCATACATTCTGATGACTCATCTGTCCATCTATATCAGCAACTTGTTACGTATTGATTACCTCTGATTAAGTTATCAACCGAAATAATGATATTCAAAAAGAAAATTGTATTCTGCTATGTCCATATTACCTCTGAGCAGATATAATGAATATAATTATTTTCTAAATCAAGAAATATATCATGTCCTGAACCTCTGACTATATTTTCTATCGCTATTATTTATATCCGTAGCGGGATATGCAACAAATAATAGATCCACAAAATAGTGTCTTTTCATTGATCAAGATAAAAGACGTTACAAAAAGACATATCACAAAGAAGAAAATATAGAAAGTTTTCTTATTCAGCCGGAGGGGTCATCAGATTAGCTATCTGCTGCTTCAAGGTTTGGAGTCGTTCATCATAAAAATCTAGCACCCGCCTTCTAGCCTCTGCCATTCCAGATTCAGCATCAAATGTTGGCAAGGTCACTAGTCGGCGAGCAATTTCATCCTGAAGAAACTTGACAAATTTATTCTTCTCATGGGTCAGAACGTCCAGTTGCTGAACTGCAGCTTGATGCTGTATGGTCTCTTCTTCAAGAACAAGTTGAACGATTCTCAACTCCTCTTGAAGTCGAGCGAACTCTGCCTTCAGATCAACAACCTTCTTCTCCTTCTCCCCAGCAGTAGATGCTACTATATTTAGCTGAAAATCAAACTCTGAAGACTTCACGGCAAAAGTGTCCAAGAAAGTCTTAAAATTAGCTTTCGAGACCTCAGCTTCTCGAGTCATTCTCTCGAATTCAGCAGTTACGAGTGGCTCTACTTTTCCTCAATTAAGATCTTTGTAAATCTTGATTGATTCTTCCAACTCATCCAGCACATGTTCGAGATAAGCAGCCTGAGCCTCATCACCCTGACCTTGGATGCCACCGATCAGGAAGGAAGTCGGACTTCTGACAGTATTAAAATCAACATTTTCTTTCTCCATTATCCTTTTTACTAAAGGTCCTAATATAGTGAAGAAGAAATTGGTGAAGGAACCAACTACAAATTTGTTGGTAGCCACTGCACTAGGTGTAGCAGCTACTCCTATAGAAGTTGCAACAGCAGATGCCTGTGAAGGTGGGAGTTCAGCATCTCGAAGATTGGCCGTAGCCTCTTTTGACATGGGGGCCATGGTGGAGCTGGTCGCCCCTCCCGGATGTTCTTCTGCAAAATCAAATGAACATCATCAGTTTGCTGTCATTAAGGACTATCAAAAAGATCAAAATGAAGGCAACTTACCAACGCTTGGTTTGGTGACAAGATTGTTATTTAGTGAAACAGGTTGGAGCCTTGCGGAAGTAGTTTCAGACATTACTGCCTGACTACTTCCCGCTTCGGAACCACCTGATAGATGACGGTTGCCACTGGCTATCACCTCTGTCTGGACCATGTCGGTGCAAGTCAAAAAAACTGTAGGAGGTTGGATTTCTGCATGAATGAAGGTTAAAACATCAGTCAGTTGATCTATAAATAAAGATTATCAAAAATTAATCAATACCTCTTTGATCTTTTGGACTGGTGACAGTAGTTTCTTCTGGTGCTACTTCATGGGCAACACTCTTCTCTTGTGATGCCTGGTCAGCAGCATCCTCTTCTGAAATTATGTTAACATCCTCTGCCGATGTTTCATCGTCATCTGCTGCCTCTTCTGGTGCTTCCTCATTGTCAGTTGCATCGGCTGGATCATCATCATGGAAGCCAAAGTCACATCCATCCAGAGCTTCGATCATTAGTCGATCTTCCTCAGCACGACGCGAATTTGGTGTAACTGGAGGGTCAGCTGTTCTCATTGCAAGAGATGATTCTGACTCATTGATTATAGTCAGAGCTGCATTCCTTTCTTCTGCTTCTGTAGCCTCATCTCTCGTCTCTGCAGTCTCTCCACATGCAGTTACTTCTTGTGCATCTATCACCTGTCCCGGCTCAGGAGGAGGTGTAGGAGAAGACATCATAACTCCAGCGACAGTACTAGCCAAGGCCGATGTGCGGATGGGTATCGGGAGAGTATTTGCTTTCTTTGTGAAAGCTATTTTCTTCCTACGTAGAGGCTCTTTAGGACTCTCCACGTCTATAGCTTGTGTCTATCTTTGGAATGAAGTGGGAGTCATTTCTTTCTCTCTGTGAGCTGACTCAGCCTGTTGCCGAGACTGCGATCGAGTAGTGACCCTTTTCGAAGAGTCTATGTCGATTTTTTTCTTAGAGACAGGAGAAGATGGTTCTTCTGCCTTTCTTTTCTTCTCCTTGATCGGAGATCTTGCAACTTTCAAAGAAACACGTAGCGGTTCGTAGACTTCTTCAGGGAAATTGGCTTCCCTTGAAGCTTCTAGAGGTGCATCAGCAGGTTCGTATTCTTCATCATTTCCAGAAGGCAACAAAATAGGTGCTCCTTTCCTAAAATGTGTCACCGTCGCAAAGCTGTCTGCCAAATTAAAGTTCTCAGCAAAAGTATTTGCTGACGTACAAAAGATTGAATAAGCGTACAACATGCGCAGGCCACGGTCATTCTTTGTAGGCATCGAGAATGTTGTCTTGGTGTCATGGACATTGTAATAGGCCCAAGCCCGGGCTCCATTAATCAATAACCTTTTACCTGTAAGCATGTTATGGCATTTCCTATATGGAATTGGTCATAGCCGAATTGAAGCACAAAACGACTTGGGAGATTGGGTTCAAGATAACACTCATCTTCGAACCGGTATACTAGATGTGATGGCCGAATCATTCTCAGCCAGTCGAAGGTGGTACGGCCCAAGGGTGGCACTCTCACCGAGTCGATCATGTTTGTCGGTACATATTCATAACCGGCTGGAGGTGGAACACAGTAAAAGTTCCATCCCTTGCCAGGTTCAGAGCTCGCCGGCAGCCTTCAAAGTGGTTTAAACCCACTTGCATTAGGAGTATCTTTTTAAGAAACTGCCGCTCACTGCCCTCATAGCAGGGTTCATTAGAGAAGGATGGTGTAGAAGCAGCCATCCAAACAAATATGTATACGACAGTTCCAGTCGAAGGAAATGTCCCTTCTCACTTTTTTCTCCAATCATTGAATCAACAAAGAGACAGAGGCCGGCGTTCATCCTGCACGTCATGGCTGATAACAAATCCATCCGGTAGCCAAAGACTAGACGCACGGCAGCAAATAAAATACCGCGATGGAAGCGATCAACTGTACTGGCCCAAGGAACGACATATCGTCGAAGCCAGTAAGTAAGAAAACCTGCCAGTTGGGCTTCTTTGGACATGGGCCTGTAACCCATCCTCATAAAGCTCTCGATGATGTCTCCTTTCTTGAAAGGAGGATACTGAAGATCATCTTCGATCTAGATGTCCATCTCGTTATGCGTCTCCATCAGCTCTATCACCTCGCTATTGCTAAGCGATTTGAAGAAGTTGGGGTTACAGTTCTCGTGTTCCTTAGTTTTCTTCTCCATAATGTGGTTGAGAAAAAGATACGGTAACCATTTGGTAGAATAGCAAGTGCCGGCTGTGCCACTCTTGTAATATAAAGAACAAATCTTGTAATGGCATAGTAGCTCTTCGAAGATAGCTACCATGTCGGCATTTTCTTTGCGAAGATTGTCCAACTCGTCATTCATCGGGACAAACTCTTCATGTAGGATATCCTCCATCAGCAGATTTGATATGTATTTCATTTCATGCAAGGCAAAGCCGATTTCCCTACGCGGCGTCATGAAGGTCCAAGTTCTGTAATTATATCTCTCCGCCAACGCAAGGAATAAATATGGATTAGGGGGGAAGCCATAGACAACGGCGTATACTGCCTGATACAGATTAATTTCTCTGAGTTGATCTTCAAATTGGACCAATATCTAATTGGCCACGCAGATCCATCTTTTATTCTCCGGGTTCATAAGACCTGTCAACCGCAGATCTTGGTCCGGATATTTTTCTTCCACCTTTGCAAACTCATTTGCGAATATGGGGGTCCTTACTGGCAGCAACAGAGAAGAATCCTCCGGCGGGATGCAACCGGGTTTTAGTCCTCTGAGTAAAGAGCTATGTCGCTCAGAAGAACTGTAGAATACATCTTTATGGTCTGGCCCTTTCTTAACACAGATATTACCCACTCGGGCCTGTTGCAGTGGAGGTATGTCCCACTCTATCTTTCTGGGATAGCTCGCAAAAGTATATCTGGATAGAGGAAGACATCTTGAGATCTCTGTCAGATATATCATTTTCTTGCCTCTTCGGAAGATTCTCTGTTCCATACGAGGCCTCGGCTGTGAATTCTTATCAAAAGCCTCACCAAACAAAAACAGAGGTTTCTTGTAGGTGATAGTATCAGCAGTCTGTAGAGGTTGCCCGTTCATCAGACACAATAAGGTATCATTATCTTGCGCAATCAAGACAGCCTGCCGAGATGATGGTAAAGCATACTGAAGAAAGAAGACATGTGAGAGATCTTCCTTGAATTCTGACTCGAACAGAGATCCTGCAAGAACCTCGTAGTTTGGGTATTCTCTGAGGTTAACTGCATTGATAAAAAGACAAATATCAGTATGTGCAAACAAAATTAAAAAATGCTTCATAAGTCATCCAATTGTGCTGTGTGTACAATCTATCCGATTGCGCCAACACAGGTTAGTTGTGCAAAACATCTGATTGCGCCAAGACAGCTTAGTTGCGCAAAATATCTGATTGTGCCAGCACAGCCTACTTGCACAAAATATCAGTTTGTGTATTGATGCTCAAATCGACAGATTGTACTGAACACTCTGTCAGCGCTCTCCAACCGATTGCGCAAGATACAGTTTTCATAAAAATGAAAACTGTTATACATGCAGCCAAAACCCTAAACATGGTGGTGCAAGTGATTGTGGATACCATCAATCTCTAAAAAGAGAGAGGCATGAAGGTTCAAAATTATCAAAAACCCTAAAAAGGGGTTTCGATCATAGTTCATCATTCACCTTGAAGAGCGGGGTGGCCTGTCTCGTGAAGAGATACTCGTGGTGCAACGCGAGTCGAAGGTTCAGCAGGAGCCTTTCCCTTCTCAGTGGCCGATTGCTTAGGTGCCATTGATGTCGACGACGAGAGGAGGAAGAAGAAGTCGGAGTAGGAGAGGAGTTTTTTTTTCTTTCTCTTTTGAGGATTCGACAGCAAGTAAAGCTTAAAGGAATGAAAGACGAAACTATTTATAGTTTCTCACAGAAACCTAACGGTCACCTCCGATTGTGCCAAGAAAATCGAAGCTAATTTCTCCAAACGCACGGCCAAATCGTAACTTGATTTCAAATTTGAAATTCAAAGTATTTCGAAACTTTGAATATTTTCAAATTTTGAAAACTTGGAAGGGGGTCTTGTAAGTCCTAAAAATTAAGTTGTACCCATCAAATAAAGCACCGAAGCCCAAACTGCGCACCCATCAATGAACAGCACTAACATGAACAGCGCCACAAATCGACCGCACGAGACTGAACTGCGCCAATGCCCGAGCGCGCTATGCTGACGTGGCAACGCCATCATTACCTGACAAGAAGATCAAATCTTCTGACAGGCTGACAGCCCAAAAAGCGAGGAGTCTGCTCGTTTTCTGTGCCGTGCCGCATTCTAGGACAGCTGTCCAAATCCTAGCGCAATCCAGTTGCCAAAGCCTAGCGCGGTCCAGCTGTCCAAACCCAGCACAAACCATTGACCAGAGCTAAGCGCAGTCTAAAGCCAGCGCTATTCAATTAGCGCGATCCATCAAACTTTTTGAAAATAACTGACTTTTATTACGTGGATTACATGCCATCAATTGCTCGCTATGTGGCAACCGCCTATACACGACCAAGCGCATTTCAATCAAACAATGCCACGCGTCTGAATATGGTTAGCCTACGATCGAGCAACTGTCCAAAGGTTAGCACAGTTTGCAGTCTGTGCAGTCTGTCACTGGCGTAGTTCATTGTGCACAATCCAGAATAACTATAAAATAGTTATTTCTAGAACTCTATAAATAGAGTTTCAAGTTCTTCATTAGTATCAGATCATTATTCAAGATCATCAGAGATCAGGAGTTCTTGTCCAAGTGCTGCTGCATTCTTCAGAGGCTATCGTCTTCAAAGTTCATATCGTCCAAGGGATAAAGCGATCGTCTTCAGATCGGATTCCTACAGTTGTTCTTTCCCAAAATTTATTGTACTTTTGTACTATTCTTTAAAGTTTGTGAAATAAAGACTTTTGTTTTTGTAAGCAATTGTATCTACCATAGGTACATAAATCATCCGACTAAGGCTTGCTATGTCTTGAAGAAAAAGATTCAAGAGTTGATAAATGCTGAAGCTATCGCTCTAACTAATTATGAGCATACAGTCACGACTAACATGATTTTTCTTCACTTTGGAGATCTTCCTCCACAGCAAGTTCGTGATGGGATTGTCCCTATTCCGAAGGCGACAATGAAGATTGTGAATCTTCCACCAGCCAGAGATCAAAGTAAAGGACTATTGCCTCTCACCTTGAAAAATGGTGAAATCATGTGGGTACACCCTGACTTAGTACCTGAAATGGAGTATGAAAGTAAAAGTTCAAAATCTAAGAAAGGTCAAAAAATCAAAACCTATAATATGATTTCTCATGTTGTTACCTCAGACCATGATGATTCTGATCATCTGTGGGATGACATCCCTTTGGAAGATAGGCTAAGGAGTCTGAACATACGCCCTCTAAGTTTGGCTCCTCCTACCAAACTAAAGCTTACTCACTAGCAATTGTTAGCCATGAACAGTGTCCCTTTGTATAGGGCACAACAAGTTTTTGCTGCCTATGAGAAAGCTCCAGTTGGAATTTTACCTCAAGCATTGAAAGTTTCCACCCTTGCGACTATATGGGTCTCCGTTCCTTCTTATATGCTGGAACGTCTTGTGAAAGTCCGCTACCCATTCGCATATACAGTCAATAATCGGTCTATCTCATAAAAAAGATGGGCTATGACTTTCAAAAAGTGGAAGGCTTGAACGATGGTAAAGGTATGTGAGTTCCTTTGCAAATTCAAGGTCGGAGATTCTCCGTCAGATTGGGATTTGGGGTCCCTTATAGAAATCCCTGTAAGACGATGACTAAGAAAAAAAGACTAAATCCTGTAATATGGTACTTCATTGTTCTGAGTCTGGGAAAGAGGATTTTGCTGGTACAAGATCTGGAAAAGACTACCACAAAGATTACGAGGGAACTTCCAAAGAGGTGGATGATGCCGCTGAAATTCTAAATCTACCTGCTCAGTCATCTCCTATTCCTGCTGAGGCAAGACCTTCTAAACCACCAGTGGTTGAAAAAGGAAAACAGAAGGCAGTACGTTTTGACGTCCCGCTGAAGTCTGGTTCAAATCAAGGGTTGATAAAACCCTATAAGTTTGATATTCTAGCCCAATTAGCCAATACTCCGGCTAGGCTTTTTATCTTTGAGTTACTCCGTCTCTCTAAAGAAAGTCGAGAAACTTTGAGTGAAGCTTTGCTACAGGCAGATTCATGCTTAGCCTAGCTCAAAAGTCCTGACAATATACTGGTGTCGTGTCCCCAATGCAACAGTGTAATGGAGTCAATTCCTAATATTACTTTCACACAAGAAGATATGCTGTTGAAGCATAATCAATATAATAGGCCTCTGTGTTACACATGGTATATTGACTCGACCGAGGTTGACAGGATTTATATCGATCCTGGGTCTTCCATTAGTATTATTCTTCAGAGTATGTTACGACCATTGAGGATTCCTACTAGTGAGTTGACTTACACTAGTACGACAATTGTTGGTTTTAATTCTGGAAGAAGTAAACCATTGGGAAAAATTCGTCTAAAGATTCAAATAGGTGATCTTCGAACCATGACAACCTTCTATGTTATCAATTCAGACATATCTTATATATCCTACTCAGAAGACCATGGATACATGAACATAACATTGTACCTTCAACTCTCCACCAATGCTTCAAGTATGTAGATTCTCAAGGGACCGTAAAGACTGAATTTGCAGATCTCAATCCTTTTAAAGGTGTTGAAGCCAATTTCTCTGATTCAATACTCTATACACAGGAGCATGTAAAGAAAATATCCGATATGGCTGAAGATCGATCGCCTTCAAAATTCCAATCGCTTTCAGAAGACCAATCGCCCTCAGAAGATCAACCTATGAAGATTAAGGTTAAGGGTAAGATTCGACCCCAACCTGTCGATGATGAACCTTTGATGATAAAGCAAAAGGAAGAACTCAATCAACGTCTGATGAATCTGTGAGAATTCCAGTCAAAAGTCGAGTTCAAGCCAACATTAGTGATCAGCCTCTCATGATCAAGGTTAAAGGACGTACTTCTCGTCCAACTAATTCAAAACCACTAGTTATCAACCTTGGCAAGTCTATGCCTAAGACGGATGATGGTCCGTTAATGATTAATCCAAGATGTAGTAACCAGTCTCTCAATGATGTAAATATTGATCAATCTGTGTTTTCCCATTTTAATAAATATTTCCTTTTGGAGTATATGGCTGTCAAATATATTGAAAGAAGGACTTTATCTGTTGATAATCAAAGTCATCAACATAAAACTGACATAAATACAGAGGAAACCTTATATATTAATCACAAAGAGAATTCTTTTCCTCCTCATGTCGATGTTGGGCCCTATGCTCAGATGTTCCTAACATCTATTCCGTATTTTTTACCTGTTGCCTCATCATCACAAGCTTGTGTGGTTTATAGACGTCATGAAGAATCTTATTTAGTAATCCCGTCTACTATGAAAAAATAAGCGTCAAATTGTGTTTGGTTTGGCTAGGAATATTTCTGTTATACAGACAGATAATCTCAAAGAGAAGGATAAAAGAAAAATCAGAATTGATAGATATAGTCCATAATCCTATAAGATTATCCAGAGTATGGGATATGAGTTGAAAACCATGTCAGGTCTCAATCAGGGAAAAGGTAGATGATTACCATTATGTGGTGGTCCGTTTTATCAACGAACCCGTCATGGTTTGGGATATGATACATCCCATATGTTTAAGAAAGATATAGAAGAGGAGTTTTCTTCCAATTCTTCCCAATCCTCAGATTCAGAAGGAGTCCACTATGTTGAATCTGAGCACGTCTTTTCAGTTAATATGGTTCAAATCGATGATGAGTATGAATTATTTGAAAATGACCCTTGGGCACAACAAATGGATACTCAGTGGGAGATCCGATTTGAACAGCGCCAGCCACCCACAGAAGATAAAATCATCCAGATTGATGTTGGAGATAAAACTACGTCAAAACCAATATTTTAGTAAAAACCTTTCCGAAGATGAAAAAGAAAAGTTAATAAAGCTGATAAAAGAATATATTGATATCTTTGTATGGAGCTATAAGGATATGCCAGGTCTGGATCCTAAAGTAGCTACCCATAAACTCATTATTCTTCCTAATGCCAAACCTATAAAACAACAGCAGCGGCATTTTCGACCAGACATGATGGATGCAATTGAAGCAAAAGTTAAAAAGCAGATCATATTTGGCTTTGTCCGTAAAGAACAACACCCAGATTGGGTTGCCAATATTGTTCCTGTCATGAAGAAGAATGGAAAAGTTCGAGTTTGCATAGATTTTTGAGATCTCAATACAGCTTGTCCAAAAGACGAATTTCTACTTTCGATCATCGATATCATGATAGATAATACATATGGTTTTGAACGTATGTCTTTCATGGACGGATTCTCAGGATACAACCAGATTAAGATGCATCTAGGAGATGAAAGCATACCGCTTTCTGTACACCCTTTGGAGTTTATTGCTATACGGTTATGCCTTTTAGTCTGAAAAATGTCGGTGCTACATATCAATGAGCCATGAGCAACATCTTTCAAGAACATCTGCAAAAAATAGTTGAATGTTACGTAGATGATATCGTCGTCAAAAGTCGATCAAAAGATGATCACATTCAAGGCTTGAAGACAGTATTTGAGTTGATGCATCAACATCAACGAAAGATGAACCCCACTAAGTCTTTCTTAGGGGTTTCCAGTGGCAAATTTTGGGATTTGTCATCACTTCTTAAGGTATCCATGTTGATCCTGATAAAGTTAAAACAATTCTTGAAATGCGTCCTCCACGCAATCTGAAAGAGCTCCGTGGCTTTCAGGGTCGCATTGCTTATATCAGGAAATTTTTATCAAATCTTTCTGGGAGATGCCAATATTTCTCTCATTTCATGAAGAAGGGTGTGTCATTTGTTTGGGATGAAGCATGTCAAAAAGTATTCAATGACATCAAGCAATACCTCATAAATCTACTTGTTTTAGTACCCCCAGTACTGGGAAGACCATTTTTGTTGTATGTTCGAGCATTGGATCATTCTCTTGGTGCTCTTCATGCACAGAAAAGTGGTGTAGGTCATGAACAGGCAATTTATTATCTCAGTCGAATGATGGTTGGGGCTGAACACAGGTATACTCCTGTGGAAAAAGAATGTCTAGCCTTGGTGTTTGCTATTCAAAAGACACGACATTATGTATTGGGATAGACTATTCATGTCATCTCCAGAATAAATCCTATTCGGATATTAGTGAAGAAGCCGAGTATTCTTAAATCCCGGTTAGCTACTTGGGCAATGTTGCTTACTCCCTACGATATGGTCTACATACCTCAAAAATTAGTGAAGGGTCAAGCGTTAGCTGACTTCTTAGCAGCTCATCCTATACCTGAAACTTCTAAGCTATATGACGATATTCCAGATGAAGTCATAGACTGCAACATGACTTTGAGGAATGATATTTGGCAACTATACTTTGATAGAGCATCAGGAGTTGGACACAAAGGCAATATTGTTTACGGAGTAGGCATTATTTTAGTCTCTCCTGATAAAATGGTTATATACCGTGCTTATTCCCTCAACGAACCATGTTCTAATAATGTGGAGAGAATAACGCTCTGCTAATTGGTCTTCAAGTAGCAAAATAATTAGACATTGAGTTCTTGGAAGCCTATGGAGACTCTCAGCTGATCATCAATCAGGTCAGAGGGACATATGAAGTCAGAAATCTCGACCTTATTCCCTATCATAAAATGGTAATCGAACTGGCTCTTTCGTTCAAAGGGTTCTTCATTGAATTTGTACCACGCTCTCAAAATTTGGAAGCTGACGCTCTTGCTAGTTTAGCTGCAGACTTAGCAGTTCCAATCAGAAGACAAAATACCATTACTTTGTTGGATCGAGACCTATTCTGTGTTAAGAATAATTTGCAGATTGATCACAGTTATGCTACCGAATTAAATTTTCAGCAAAAGGATTGGAGAAGTCCATTTATTGATTATGTGGTCTATAGGATTTTACCTGAAGATCCAAAGGAAGCTGCATCAATCAAAAGACGATCATTTTAATTTTAATATGATTCTTGTATGCACATGTTGTATCGTCATTCTTATGACGGACTTTTACCGCGTTGTCTCTCGGAAAGCGAAGCTAAACAAACACTTCGTGAAGCTCATGGTGGAGTTTGTGGTGCACATCAACCAGGTCCAAAGTTACAGGACCGTATTTGAAGAATGGGTTATTATTGGCCTTCAATGATAGCAGATACTGTAGATTACGCCAAACGGTGTAAAGCATGTAAGATTCATGTTGATTTTATTATGAACCTTATGAATTTCTACATCCTACGACAGCTTCTTGGCCTTTCGAAGCTTGGGGTATGGATATTATTGGTCCGATTAAGCCCCCTTCTGTCAAAGGGCATCGGTTTATCCTTGCTATACTGATTATTTTTCTAAATGGGCAGAAGCAGTTCCTCTTGTTGAAGTAAAAATGTCTAAAGTGGTTAACTTTATCAAACATCATGTTATTTATTGTTTTGGGATTCCCCGAAGGATAATTCATGGTAATGGACCACAATTTGCCAGTCAGGTATTTTATCGATTTTGTGACAAGAATCGGATCCAAAACTTATACAGCTTACAATCCAGCTGCTAATGGTTTAGCAGAAGCTTTCAACAAAACAATTATTAAACTTCTCAAAAAATTTGTTTCTTCTAATAAACGTGATTAGAACGAGAAACTTAGAGAATGTTTATGGGCTTATCGAACAACAGTCAGAACTCCAACTAGTTTTACACCATTTTCATTGGTTTACGAATGTAAAGCTGTTCTTCCACTGGAGATCCAGGTACCATCTCTTAGAATAGCCATTGCTAATAAGCTAACTACGGAGAATAATGATCGCTTAAGACTCCAGGAACTTGAAGGTTTGGATGAGAAGCGTCTTCAAGCATAGAAGCACATTGAGCTGTATCAAGCCCACATATCTCGAGCTTTCAATCGCAAAGTTAAAAAAAGGGTATTTAAAGTAGGAGAGCTAGTTCTAGTTGTCCGAAGATCTATGGTTATGACTCATAAGAGTAAAGGCAAGTTCCAAGCTAAATGGGAAGGCCCTTATGTAGTCGAAACCGTATTCTCTAATGGTGCTTATAGGTTATCTAAACCTAATGGAGATTTGCTCATGATGCCGATCAATGGTAAATTTTTGAAGAAATATTATGTTTGAATTTCTTCTTCATTCCCCAGCTGCCAAGGTTTGGTTAAGCTAATAATTTATTCTCCCAAAAGAGAATTTTGATTTCTTTCTCCCCAGCTGATTTCAATTAAAAAAGATTTATTATCTATCATGTCCATATTACCTCTGAATAGATATTAGTCTACCTCTTTGAGTTATTATTATCTATCATGTCCATATTACCTCTGAATAGATATTAATCAACCTCTTTGAGTCATTATTATCTATCATGTCCATATTACCTCTGAATAGATATTAATCTACCTCTTTGAGTCATTATTATCTATCATGTCCATATTATCTCTGAATAAATATTATCTACTTCTTTGAGTCATTGCAATCTATCATGTTCATATTACCTCTGATTGTATTGTACACTCTTAAAAGAAAAAGATTTATTATCTATCATGTCCACATTTTCTCTAGATAGATATAATATACTTTGTTGAGTTTTGAAGACTTATCATGTCCATATTACCTCTGATAATTGTTTTCTATCTCATACCTATTTTATAAACATTTCATTCATTTCATGGTTTGAAATGTTACATCAGCAAAAGGAAAAAAATGACAAAAGATAAAATTCTTTATTGGGTACAAAAATTTCTAAGGTAGAGCAGATAGATCTTCAATCATTTTCTGCAATTCTGCCAGACGCTTTTCGCAAGAGCCCAATACAGTTGTATATGTTATGGATTGTCGAGCTTCCGCAGTACAAAGATGGGAGAGTTCGGAAAGGCAGCTATCATTTTATCTTTGGTCTCTTCGAGAGTCTTGATATTTGATTCAGCACCAATGATCCGTTCTTCCAAAATGGAACTTTGCTTCAAATATTCATCTCGATCTGCCGTCATATGGTTTTGCTCCTCCTTTAATCGAGCTAGCTCAGCCTTGACTTCACGTATTTTATCATTTTGTTGATAAATTTTGATATTCATTGAGTTATAGGCTTCTTGGTGCTGCTCCAACAGGGGTTTATTCTCTCTTAAGAAGGCCCTTTCTACGGCAACCTTATTGCTATATTCTTGAAGAGATTCTTTGAAAATAGTTTCCCGAGTTGTATATTCTTTTGTGAGAGCATCATACTCAGATTGGACGAGGCTTTTAATAGTCCCACTTGACAACCTTAGATATTCTTTGATTGGCTGTTCAAGTCCTTGGACTATCTTTTGTAAGGCTGCTGCCCTCTCAGTATCATTAAACATTACGATATTGTCAATGGTGGTAGCAATCGCACTTTTCAAACTCTCATAACTGAGGCCTTTCTTCAAAACCATTTTGATCAACGCTGCTAAAGTTTTATAAAATGTTTCAGTATGAATCTCTACCAAAAGATTTATATCAGCATTAGAGCTTGGTGTGTCAGTAATATTTGCCAAACTCTTCTCCTGAAAACCAGAGACAGATGTTGTCATCGCTGTGGTAGCAAGCTGTGTTAATGCTATGTCATCGTTACCATGGCCAATTGTTTCCCAGGGGTTTCTGAGACTATATCTTCAGCAACCTTTTCTGCCGCTTCCGGAGCTTGATTTTCGGTGGTAGGGGATGGTATTACGGAGGTGCTGCCTTCTATGTTCGATTTGGACTCGAACACTACTGTCTCAAGAACTTGGTCCGGATTAGCAGCAATAATTGATGGTGTTGCTGCTACTACGATCTTAGTAATCGGTTCTTTGGTAGCAATCAATTCTCTGAGCACTACTGGCTCTTCTTCTGCAGTCGGCTCTTCATATCTTTTCTCGGCAAGAGGAGACAATTCTTAGCGTGCCTCTCCTGCAGACTCTTTTTGTATCTCCACAGATGGAGAACCTTCCTCAGAAAGAGAGTCTTCTTTTGAAGAATAACTTCTTTCTTCAGATTTATTACCTCTTCAAGAATAGACATTTGAGGAGGAGGAGCAATGGGTTTTGCCACAGCGACAATCCCTACAAAGATTAAATAAGATAGTCAATATACAAAATTATAATACCTATTTTTGTATAAGTTTTGTGTAATTTATCTTTACCTAGAGTAGGTACAGGATGCGATAAGATTGTATCATAATCTAAGTCCCAATCATTATCATCTAATTCGAGAGCTAGTTCATCCGAGGGGATGGTTTCGGATTACTAGCAGGGGTTGAGGCTGTGTCTTCGATAGCTTTCACCTTTTGTGGCGAAGTTAGGTGCAATGAGGTGCTAAGTCATCCTGGAGATAAGACTCCTGTAATTTTTGTCATTGCTGCCGGCTGGGGTACTGAAGATCCTTCTCCAGGTTGAGCTGATGAAGATATAATGTTTTGAGTCTCTTCGGCAGAATTTTCGCTTTCTGGGGTAGAGAATCTTGGCTTGGAAGGCCCTTTAATAACAACCTTCTTCTTCTTCTCCCGAAGAGTAACAGTTGTGTCCGATTTCCGCTTTCGGGTGGCAGAAATGGTAATTGCTCCTGCAGCTGTCTCCCTAACTCCCATATGGATCATTTCCAGATATTCGTCTGGAACAGCATCATCATCAGGTATATCCGAAGGCACGATAACTGGTTCTTCGGTATCTCCTTCTTTTTCCCACCAGAGACTTCCTTTCATATTGTAGTCTTTTGCGAAAGAACGAATAGAGACATAAAAATGCACATACGAATGAAGCATTCGTAGCTCAGTTATGCTTGAGGCGGTTGACACATGGAATTTGGCACCGGTGCATCCAGCGCTGAAATATCGCCATGCCCTCGCTCCATCAACTAATTTTTCATAATGGTTGAAACTAGTGGAGGGATTACCAACGTAAAGCCGGTCATACCCGAACTGACGAGCAAACTGACTGGGTAGATATGGTTCGAAGATGCAGTTGTCTTCAGTTCTATACATCAGATGTGAGGGTCTGATGCATATTAGCCAATTAAAGACTGGCGCAGGTATCTCAGTTCTATCTCGACCTACGTCTTCAAATTACATACCAAAATAGCCGGTTGGAACTGGTGGTCGTGTGTAGAAAAAATTCCACCCATAAGAGAAGTTCAGTGCTGCCCGTGTATCTGTCACTGAAGTTGCCTTCCAGGTGGCTTTACTAAACTTCTGGAGGAATACTTCTGCATCATTTTCAGGGCCTGGTGGTAATAAGCTGCAGTTGTGATACAATAGCCAGCCCATCAAATAAGTATAGGGCATCTCCACCCTAGGGAAATCTCGACAGTAGGGAGCATTATTGATCAATTCTTCACTAAAAGCTCGTAAACCTGCGTTTATCTGGCTCACCATCGCCGGTAATAGGTTGAGTTTAACCTTGAATACCAAACGTACTGCTGGCCATAGTACGTTTTGGTAAATTCTATCAACTGTACCAGTCCCTGGTACAACCCACCTTCACAACCACAAGGAAAGAAAGCCCGCCAGCAAGGCTTCCTTTGAGAGCTTTTACTGCTATGTCTTAAAAAGCTCAATGTTTCAGTCCTCGCAGGGAATTCTCCAGCTTTGGTGGTTAAATACTTGTCCGGGGACTTATATGTGATCATCCAAGTATTTATCAAGTCGGCAGGAATTATTGAGCAAGGATTAATGGTTTCAGCCTTGCTGTCTTGGAATCTCTCCTTATCTTCCTTGGACACTCTATTCTTATGATAGAATAGATATGTTGTCCATTTATTGATATATGCCAAATTTGATCCACTTTCATACATAGTGGTGCAGATCAAATAATGACACATCAGCCCTTGGTATACCTCTACTAAGCGAGGGTTTTTCTTACTAATTTCTGCTAGCTCCCGGTTGGAGGGATCATACTCTTAATATGGAACTTCTTCCATTGGTAGCTTGGAGATAAATTGCATCTCATGGGGTGTAAAATCCATTTTGCCTATTGGGGTCGCAAAGGTTCCTATCGAGTTGATATATAACTCCATCAGAGCTAAGAACAGGTTATTGTTTATAGGTATGCCTTGACTTGTAGAGGCTACCGCTTCTAACAAACCGATGACTTGTAATTCTGCTTCGAAGTTCTTTATGATCCACGAGCTAAGTTGAACCCAATTTTTATTGTGAGGAGTCATCTACCCTGGAAGCCTAGGGTTGACTTAGGGATATAATACTGAAGCGTTCATAAACCTGTTAATGAACATCGGTATCTGTACTGGCTGGATCAGAGATGAGCCCTCACTTGGTGTGAATCCAGGTAATAAGCGTGAGAAAGAAGTGACACTACTACTAGGAGTACTTGAATGATAGCCCATTTGGTTTTATCCCTCTTGAATATAATTCTCCCCGGTCTTCCATGACTGTTGGGAGTCAGATTCTAAATCATCTGCCTCGGATGAGTGGCGTGAACAAAAGAATAAAGGGGATAATCTCTTGGCATTGTTGGAAGATACATTGCCCTTTCTCCAAACTTGAACACCCAGGACTCCATCTTGGGGTTTGTCTGAGATTTGAAATCAATTGCGTCCCTAAACATGAATACGAGTTTCAAGTAATGCTGGCCATCCAATGACGTCAATAATTCTCCGTTCATCAAAGACAGCAATATTCTGTCTTCCTGAGCACCTATCAACTGATGTCTTTCCTTGGGATACTAATTGTCGGTTTGAGGAAACTCGACATGGGATAAATTTTCTAGATAATTTGATCCCAAAATACCAGTTGGTGAGCCAAACACCTCAGAGAGAGGATGGATCCCGAAGTCCACTGCAAAAGAAGTTCAACAAGAAAAATCAAGTTAGTAAAACTCTAAGTATGAACTCTACGCAAAATCAAGCTCTACGCAAATGACAATACATGAGTTAAATTTTGAAGTTATTACGCGTAAAAGATTCTCTATTTTAAAGGAATTTTATTTTATGCATTTCTCTAAAAATGTTTTACGCAGTCCAAGACTGAAAGTTTTTTACGCGTACTTTTTTTTCAAAAGAGTAAAGTTTTACGTGTAAAAAAACATAGTCTTTTGACTTGCGTATTTTCAGTTTTACGCTAACACGTGTAACGTGGGCGTATTTTCAAGTTTCACGCTCGCACGTATAATGTGGGTATATTTTCAAGTTCTACGCTGGTACGTATAACGTGAGCATATTTTTGGTTTTGAGATCTACGCTGGCACGTATAACGTGAGCGTGTTTTTGGTTTCAACCCTTACGCTGGCACGTATAAACGTGAGCGTATGATTTAGGGTTGCTCTTGGGTCATCTTCTCCAACGAAATCTATGGTCGAAATAGATAGGGTTTCTACCTATCATGGTCGGAGCCACGTTTGGGTTGGTCTTTGGGGTCTCTTCGATGTTCTTCTCCAGTGATGCTGCAGCGGCGTGAAGTTCCTCCGACGATCTCACTACACCAAAACAGTCATTTCCTAACGACTATAAGCGTTAGAAAAATTATTACTAACGGTTTTTTACCGTTGGTATTACGACGTGGGGAATTTTTCTAACGGGAAAAAACCGTTAGGAAAATAATTTTCCCAACGGTAAAAAACCGTTGGGAAAATAAATTTTCTAACGAAAAAACCGTTGGAAAAATAAATTTCCTAACAGTAAAAAACCGTTGGAAAACTAAATTTTCACACTTGTTTACTGTTAGGAATTTTTTTACTTACGGTTATAACCGTTAGGAATGGAAAAAAATACTAAAAAAAATTATGGCGCTATTGAGCCTAAGAATCAAATTCATTTCTTCAAGCACATGAACATATACAAAATTTGGATCATATAAAAAATACAGGCAAAATTATGATCAACATTATTCCATTAAACAAGATCTTACACAGTTTTGTCACTTAAACAATATTACAAATAGTAAGCAACTTCCTTTGCTGTCAGTTACAAAAGAGAGCATAACAAGACAACATGAATCGATATTAAAGATAAACAGGGAAAATACACATAATTACTTAATGGCACCCCTTAGGAAAGTCTTCAAAGACTAGGAATTCATTCTCCCTTCACTAACTGGATCCCAATGCATGATATCTGTATTGGTAGTTCTTTTCAGGAGAAATATCACCTATGAAACCAAACTGACTCCGATAAATTACGGCATTTGATTGCTAATGTGCCAATAATATTTGCAGAACTCAAGCACAGTATCAGCTCATCCAGATTTTTCTACAAAATGAGTGTTCTACTAAAATCTGAAATATCAACTATTTAATCATCAAATGCTTGTTGTAGAAAGAAAGAGACTTATTATCTCTGAGAAGCTGCTTAAACAACATCATAGAGGAAGTTTACCGCTGTCTGCAATCACAACCTTGCTTTTCGGTGTTCCATTTTGTCTTCTTTCTGCCTCGACTTTGTATATCACATCCATTCTGGATAGCACCTTACCAAAGATCACATGCTTTCCATCCAACCTACAAGCCAAAACTAACAATCAAGTGCGCACCGCATCCACTGATAACAAAGGGAAGTTAAACTACCAGCTAGTTGTTACAGTTGTGATGAAGAACTGTGATCCGTTGGTATCAAGTCCAACATTTTCCATTGACATCAGTCCTAAATCAAGAGTTCATAAAACCTGCATAGTTCTTCTGGAATGATGATTCATGCATACATATTCAAGACTGCTTACTTACCTGCATAGTTCATTACCTACTGCTGCAGCCAACAAGGATGAGTGAATCACCAGGGTTGAAACTGACGCAGAAAGATGTGCACTTCCGCGGCTTCATATCGCTAGCTATGCACTTCTCTTGGTCGCTCTCATCTGGATAATTCCTGCGGTTGAACTAATTATTTTGCGCTAAAATCCCCAGTTGGAGTGTGTACATGGGAGAAGCTCTTGTTGTCTAGGAAGTATTTGGTTATAAAGTTGCTGAAGGGAAGAAGTTAATTATTTGTATGGATCCATTTCACATACTAGGAACATTCACTTTTACTTGCTGAGCAATAGCTTTTTGTGATATTGTTGGAGGTTTGGACGAGTCAAGTAGAAATTATAGAGTTCTGTGAATTCTTGTTTGTAGCTGCTCAAAGTGCTTATGCTTCATGAGCTTCCAGCATGCTCAAGCAAATATGTGTGTTCTGGTTCAATTATAAATTTAAATATGTATAATGTATAATCTGATACGAATGGGGAAAAACTGAAAGGAGATGAAATTGTAGATTTGGATATGTATAACAACCCATAATAATAAATTATAATTAATAGCATGTGTTACTTAATGGGAATAACAATAGTTAAGTCTCAGCTATTAGATTTGTTTCTAATATTAGCTAGCCATTAGATTTGTTCCTAATATTCTTGTTTAACCAAAATCTTACCACTCATATTAACCAACATCGGTTGTGAATGAACTACTTGCAGTACAATGTGAAATTTGAATGAGAAGAGATACCTGAATGAGAAGAGATCCCTCAAATAATGTGAAGCAATTTACCTATTGAGGAGGACCATATGGATTTTCATTTGCATCAAGCTTGATTATTCCTCCGGCTTCCTTCCAAGGCGTATAGACAATACCTGTTCACAGGTGCATCTAACATGTATAAACCGAGAACAACAGTAAAAAAAAATTAATACATGGTTGACATGATGAAAACCTATGTTATTACAAATTTTCAATTGCTTCAAGGATTAGGAAAACTAAAACACAGTATGAGATGGAACACTTTTGAGTAATCCACAAGAAGATTTTTTTTCATAGTGCACATAAATTCATATGACAAAGGTAATAAACCCTACAAGAAGATAAGGGGGCTACACAATATGGAAGCCAATCGTTGCAACTGACACTGAGTTTGTTGGCATTGTATGTAGTTTGTTACTTGTCAGGTGTCATTGCTGCTAATGTGTTCAGACTGAATCAGGATAACCGATCACAAGGGGATCAAATTTTAATTATCTTTCTTTTTTATGCTAAAGGGGACACAACACAGTACACTAGTTATTTTGGGAAATTTTCCAAAATGCACAATATATCTAATGAGTACTTTTTAAAAGTTATTGTGCCAATAATTTTATAAATCCTGCCATTGGTCTTTGTCTATATTCTCCGGTTAAACCAATAAGAACCACTTTATAGGAAAAGTTAATAGAACTTGATTACAAATTTTGGTAGTATCTGTTAATGGAACGATACCTTGCTAAAATATAGTACAAAATGCTCTCTATATCACCATAATATTCATCTAAAGAAATGGATTCTTCTGGTAACACAGAAAATTTTTCCAATGCTTGCATTCTGAAACAAAAGTCTAAACAAAAGCAAAACAATCTTCGAGTTGGTCATGACTCGTGAGCTTGTAGAAACTAGAATTCATCCTTTATTAGTTGATACTAATCCACTTCTTGTCAAGGCTAATATAGAAGACACTGATCCAATACTTATAGAGCATATCCATAGTATAATCTTGCAAAGTATTTGCAAGAAACTATAAGGGTATATAGAGCAGATTCATTGACCCGGTGTGTACTAGATATTTGTAATACACTCGACATGTCATTTATATTCAGATGCATTTGGAAAATGAAGAGTTAAATTATTTTTGTATATTGTTATCATTTCCAACCGTGCCCAGTATGCTTTATAGTTATATCTTTTGAAACTGTTGATGAAGATGATATTCAAACTTGTGTCTCTCCTTCTTTTTATCAATTGTCGCCAAGTTACAATCAGTTTGTCATGATAGAAGCAATTTACATCTTAACATGAAGTCGAATTTATTTGTTTGAGAATTAAGTTAACTCATACCCCTGTGAACAAATTTATCTTGCTATAGTACTTACACATCTTGCTAACAACACACATAGTTAGCTAATCAAGAAGAAACACATGGTGAAGGAATAGAAAGTTGTTAGTCTTGCAAGAGATCTTGTTCATATCTAGTAAGTGAAGGTAAGCTAATTCTACTATAGTTTCTCTGGTGCACATTTCCTTTTGGCAATTGACTTATCAATTTATTAACTTTTGGAGAGAAATTTTCTATATTGGTAAAGGACACCTTCAAGCTGGCAAGAGCTCCAACCCTCTCCTTTTTTCTAGCCGTCACAATGATGTAGGACTTTGGGAATAAATAACCTACATGCCAAAGTTGCAAAATGTTAACAGGAATACCATCCAGCACTTGGCCTATATGCCAAAGTTTGCAATTTTCACCACAACAACCATAAATAAACTAAATGCAATACATACACTGAAATGGTTAATGGGTGCAGTAAAGCTCAAAACTTGTCGACGAAACTGGCTCAAGAAAGCTACCAGTATAGAATCGTATAAATAAGATGACAGAGAATAAATTGCAGTATATAACTCTAGTTGATGAACTTGGTAAGAAAAATTTAGTTATGTTCTTTTTACTTTCTAAAATTAAAAGAAGGTTAAGTTTGTTGAGATAAATCTAGAAGCTAATTATTTTCATTCTATCAACATCCTCTTGAGCAACAAAGAACAAATTAGCTAAGTTACCTTCTTGGAACCTCTTGTCAAAAAGATATTACATTCCACGGGCATGAATACAATACGTCATAACGACATGATACCTATTTGGGCTTGTCCTACACTATTTTTGAGTTGTCCGTGCCGTGTACCATGCCCCACACATGCCTGGTATGATCATGACACTGAGAACTCATTTTGGAGTGTCTGTGCTTCCTAGGGAACATGATAGTATTTGGTAACTTTTGATCTTGTCTTCGTGTTAGATATGAAAGGCATGTCATACCCTATGTTGTATGTATGGGGACACATGAAAAAACTGGTGTCTGTATCCATACCATGTTCGTATTTTGTACAACATATTTTTGTAACTATTCAAAAATATTCATATCTTGTGTTTGTATCTGTACCCGTGTCAGAGTATTCGTGCAACATAGCTCGTATCTATATCTCTACAAGAACATTAGAGTAATAATATGCAAATGTTATATCTCCAAGATCCTGAAATATCCTCCACACCTTCTCGCTCCCGGACACATACACCCTCCTGTGACCCCTGTCACTATGTCCTCACCTTAGGATGGTCTGCACATAATCATAAGAGTAAACCATAATTTTAATCTACAAAAGAACTATTTTCGTGCTAAAATTATCATAGATGCAATCATAAGAGTAAACCCTAATTTTAATCTCCAAAAGAATTCTTTTTGTGCAAGCTATGTTCAATGAAATAATATTAGGTAAACCAACAAACCCTAAAATCGATAGCGATAACAACTATTGCATCAATATCAAAATAAACCCCCAAAATATTCTGAAGTTTATGGTTCCTATTAAGAAAACCCTAATTTTGGAAGAAAATATACATATGCCAGTGGAGGAGACTCAAAAATTTTTGATTTGCAATAAATGAAAACAATTGGAGATGACTTTGTTTACGAACCCCTTCCATCCTCTTGGATCTCCGAACTCTGGTGTCTGATCGCAACCAAGGATGTTGTTCGATGACGAGCATCGACATCTGACCTCGACCAAGGTCCTTCCCGAATCTTCGTTGTTGCCTCTAATGGCTCCAGCTTCCTAGGGTTTTGGTTGGAAGGTGGAGAAATGGAGAGAGAGAGAGGGGGAAAGAGAGGAGTAGGGCTCACGGAATAGGAAGAGAGAATTTTGACTCCTCTCTCCTCCTAACACTTCAACATCCCATGGAAAACTCACGTGACCCAACTTTTTGTTATTTTTAGTAATTTAGTAACGGTTATAACCATTGCTAAAAATTATAATGGCTAATAAAATTTAAAAATTGTGTTTTTGGTATTTACACTAAAGATTTTTATAGTCTCCAACGATTTTCAACCGTTAGTAAATTGTAACGGTAAAAAACTATTAGGATTTTAAAAAATCCTGTGATAGAAAAACCTTATTTTGGTGTAGTACTAGCTGTCGACGAAGTGGCAAGCTTCTTGCCCTTAGCTGGGGTGGTGGCCTTGCTCTTGGGTGCCATTTGCTCGAAGTGATTTTGAAGATAAATGAAAAAGAGATTGAGAAATGAAAGAGATGAGTAAAGTTCTCTCTCTTCCAGCAGAGTCCTATTTATAGAAAACTCAAAGTTGATTCAAATTCTCGAAGTGACTGTTGGGTATCCCTAATTTTATGCTGATGACTGTTGGGTATCCCTAATTTTATGCTAATGACTGTTGGATATCCCAAACTTTACATTTCTGTTTAAAGTATTTCAAATATTAGAAAATTTCAAAACTTTGAAGTGGGTCTTGTAGAAGCATAAATAAAATAGACCAAGTCAAGGAAGTTGAGATTTTTACGCAAAGACAGTTCCAGAATAGACTTTACGCAAAGATCAAACTGAGTCAAACTCAATCTCTACGCAAGGGTTAAATTCAGACTTTACGCGAAGATAGTTTCTCTATGCGAAGAATGAGCTGTCCATGCTGCATTAAATGCACGAAGATACTGTTCTGACAGATTGATTCTCTGATAAATAATTGTATAGAAGCCAAGAAATTATTGTTTAGTGTGCTAATGAGCTGCTTTATGCTTAAGGAACAGCCTCCGCTTTACGTAAAAGAGTTATTTTAGCTTTTAAGCTCAAGGCTATCTCAGCCACTCTTTTTGCGCGTAGAGTTTATTTGAGCCTTTACGCTCAAGGCTATTTTTAGCCGCTTTATACATGAAGCTTACTTTGAGCTATTTACACTCAGACATGCCTAAACAGTATCCCTTACGCACAGTCTGTCCTGATTGTGTGGGAACGTAGTTTTCTGACGTGGCCTTCAAGCCACACTTCTCAAAGAACGTGTGTACGTGTTTTCCTTATTTTATTAGATTATGGAACACGTGTCAACATGCGTAGAGGCCAATTTCTGTACGTGGGTGACAGTTATTCTACCAGCATGCGTAGAGACCCTATGTTGGTGCTTTTTACGCACAAAAGACATGCCTATATAAAAATTTCTTTTTTAAAGAAGAAGGACTGGATTTTTGGAGACCAGATATCTTGAGAGAATTCATACTTTCAGGGCAAAGTGATTTTTCCAGATCATTTCCCTTCAACTTTTCTTCAAGAATAGAGTGAAGCAAAGCAGGAAAGCATTTGACCGTGCCATCAGTGCCAATTGTGTCGATACCTTTTTGGTGACTTAGTTCTTCCAGTTGTTCATCTCCAAGCAGTTTTTTTCATCATCATCATGTGGGGAACAAAGTGATTGCTCTCAGATCAGACTTTTATAGCAATACTCCCCAGAATTTACTTGTACTTTTGTATATTTTCTCTCGTTTTCTTTCAAAAGCCTTAGGACATTTTGTTAAGTGAAAAATGCCCTATTAGCTCAAAAGAATGAAGGCGGCCATGAACAGGCAATCGACTACCTCAGCCGTATAATAGTAGGTGTCAAGCACAGATACACACCTGTTGAAAAGGAATGCCTTGTACTGGTATTTGCTATCCAGAAGACGTGCCACTATGTGTCTGGATAGACTATCCATATCATATCTAAAGTCAATCCTCTCAGAATACTCATGACTAAACCCGGTTCTCTCAACTCCCGTTTTGATATATGGGCAATGATGTTGACTCTATACGATATGTTGTTCGTCCCTCAGAAGGTAGTAAAAGGCCAAGCATTAGCTGATTTCTTAGCAGCTTATCCGGTGACAGAATCTTCCAAACTCTACGATGAAATTCTCGATGAAGTAGTAGAGTCTAACACCGCAACTGAAGAAATTCCCATTTGGCGAATGTTCTTTGACGGTGCATCAAGAACAGGACCTAAAAAAAATATTGTGCCGGAGTAGGCGTCGTGCTCGTGTCACCCGACCATCTGGTTATACATCGTGCATATTCTCTTATGGAACCCTGCACCAATAACGAGGCAGAATATAATACCCTATTGATCGGCCTGCAACTGGCAAAACAACTGGGAGTTGACTATTTAGAAGCTTACGGTGATTCCAAGCTTATAGTTAGTCAGGTCCGAGGGGACTATGAAGTTCGTCACGAAGATCTTATCCCCTGTCACAAAGCGACAATCGATTTAGCATCTACTTTTGCTGGATTCTTAATCGAGCACGTGCCTCGACTACAGAATATAGAAGCAGATGCTCTAGCCGGTCTCGCTGCTTCCTTGACCGTCCCTACAAATACTCAACAGTCGATCACAGTGTCTGGTCGAGAACTATTCTGTGTAAAAGATGCCTTGCACATTCATCACAGTTACACAATGGAAACAAACGTCGACGTTAAAGACTAGAGATTTTCTTTCATAGACTACGCCATTTATGGAATCCCCCCAGAGGACCCAAAAGAAGCAGTATCTATCCAAAGGCGATCCCTCAGATTTTACTATGACACAGCTACCAAGATGCTATACTGACGCTCGTACAACGGGCTACTGTTACGATATTTATTAGACAAAGAAGCCAAATATGTACTCCGCGAGGCTCACGATGGAGTTTGTGGTACAAATCAACCAGGCCCCAAACTACAAGATCGCTTCAGACGAATGGGTTATTATTGGCCCACGATGATAGCAGATGCTGTTGAGTATGCAAAGAAGTGTAAGTCTTGTCAGTTCCACGCTAATTTCATTCATCAACCTTCGGAGTTTCTACACCCGACGACAGCATCTTGGCCTTTTGAAGCCTGGGGCATGGATGTCATAGGCCCAATCAGTCCGCCATCTTCCAGAGGACATCGGTTCATCCTAGCCATAATCGATTACTTCTCCAAATGGGCAAAAGCTATACCGCTCACTGAAGTGAAGGCATCAAACGTGATCAGTTTCATCAAACATCATGTTATCTACCGCTTCGACCTACCTCGCAAGATCATCTATGATAATGGTCCATAATTCGCAAGCCATGCATTCTATCGATTCTACGATAGGAATCGAATCCAGAATGTAGCCTCTACTGCCTGCAATCCAGTGGCTAACAGGCTAGCAGAATGTCACGGACTTATTGTTTTGCTAGCACCTCGTCCCGTGCGGCGCACTATCTTCCTCCTCGAAGAGTTGTACAAGCCTTCCCGAACCCGCTTAGCTAGATCGCTAAGGCGATATTGAGAACAATGTGGAGCAAAAGAGAGAGAGAGTGGAAGATTAAAACTTCACTATACTAGAAAAGGTTACAACTTTGGGTGGTGAGGGACAAATGAAAGCCTCCTCCCTTTTATAAGTGCTCATAGAGCAATACAAGGAAAGTCCTGGAAGGAATATTCTAAGGATTATTACAATCTACCATAACTGGAATGCCATATTCCAGGTTTATTCCCTAGCAACATAAAAGGAAACTTCAAGGGCCTTCCAGAAGCTTCTTGGGCCTCCTAGAACGATCTTGGGCCTCCCGGAGAGATCCACAGTCTTCTAGAGCCTTCCGCCATCTTCTAGAATGTTCTGGAAGCTTCCCGCATAACCTTGGCCCGTGCAAAGTCATACAAATTCGTCTCGATGGGGCACAAACTTTTGTACGTGACATTCTCCCCCACCTGTTTCGTCGATGCCCTCGTCGACGGGTGCAGCAAGTCTCGTGCGGTGCTTCCCTTTGTCCATCTTCTCCTCAAGATCGGAAGCAAACTGGTTCGCCGTACCAACTCTGACCTCGGTCCGTGCCCTCCTCGGCACATGACGAATCTCGTGCGGATTGTCGAGTCGTTGATTCCTCTCGTCTTGTGACTGCACATGGTTTTGCACACCTCCGCGCATGCGAACCCCCTTGCAAGTCTGTCGACCCGAATGTCTCTCACGAGCCTTGAGCAACTCCTTGCGCGAGTTACTCCGCCTCGTCGTTTCTGCCTCCGTGCAGCTTACGACATGCTTCTCTGCCCTCGAGCCCAGCCTGGTAGCACGGTCCACCTCCCTCCGCAGAAGTGGTTCCTCGGGACGCCCCTTTGCAACACCCTTGGCCTCGCACGAAAGGCCTTTCTCCTCGAAGCCTTCCTTCTTCTCGAGCACCGCTAGGTATGCCGTCTCCCTTTTGCCACCTCTCTTGAGCTGAATAGCGGAGATAGCTTTCCCTTTCGAAGACTTACCTCGTGCACCTTTCACCATGCACGATGAGCCTTCTTCTATGAAGCCGACAACTCCCAAATGTGGCATCGGAATTGCCTTAGCCGCGATAAGGAAATCCATGCCCAATATCATCTTGAAGTCATCCAGCACCGTAACGGTGAAATTGGCAACACCCGACCAATTTTCCACCGCTATGCGGACCCCTTTGGCTACCCCCTGCACGGAGCGAGCCTCCGTATTGACGGCCTTCATCATGCCTGAATCTTCCTCCAAGGCTAGACCCAAGCGACGGACCTCCGTGACCGTGATAAAGTTATGAGTGGCGCGCGTGTCAACCAACGCCTGTGTGCTCATGCCATTGATCCTCGCATCAACGTACATGAGCTCCCTGTTCGGAGCCTTCGACACAGCAGATTTGGTTTTCACGGCGTTGAGTAAGCGCAACGCTCCCATGTGCGCTTCCACTTCGCACTCTTCGTCCTCCACCTCCTCGCTTTGGACGACATTTACACGCATGTTCCTACTCGGACAATCCCGAGCAAAGTGCTTCTCTCCGCATATGTAGCACGAAACAGCTCGCTCGGGTTGGGCCTTCTCGTGCTTCTTTCGCTCGGACGGACCCTCCGTAGGAGAGCTCTCCTGCTCTCTCCCACCATTCTCCTTGGTGGACTTTGGCTTGGCCTCGGCATCGTCGTCGTCCCACATGTACTCGACGAGCCGCTCAGCTGCTGCCACGACGGTGTTCAAGTCTTGCACCCTCTGTCGTTGCAATTCTCGAGCCGCCCAAGGTTTGAGTCCATCGAGGAAGTAGAACAAACGATCCTCCTCGCCCATGCTAGATATCGCGAGCATCAAGCGTGTAAACTCCGCGACGTACTCCTTGATCGTCCCGGTATGCTTGAGTTGCCGCAAGCTCCGCCTCGCTGCAAACTCCATATTCTCTGGATAGAACTGGGACTTGATCTCCTTCTTGAGATCCTCCCAAGTCTCTATCGAACACAAACCCTTCCCGGCTTCTGTGCACCTTCGACGCTACCACAGCATCGCATCGTCTGTGAAGTAGAGTGGAGCAATATCCACCTTCTCGGCGTCATCGTTGATGTGCAACGCCTTGAAGTATCGCTCCACGTTCCACAAGAAGTTCTTAACTTCTTTGGCATCATGCACCCCGCTGAAGGATTTTGGCTCAGGGATCTTCCTTCGCCTTGGTGCCTCCCTACTCGAAGGTCCACCGTTCGCAACGGCCTTCTCCAAGATGGCAACTTTGGTCTTGAGTTCTCCGCAACTCTCGACCACGGTCTTCAGCTCCTCGTAGCCTTGGACCTTCTTACGCAAGTCCTCAATCTCCGCGCGATGCCCCTTGAGCTCCTCCTCAAGTGCGGATCGGACCTCTTGGAATTACTCCCGAAAGATTGCCATGGACGAAGCGACGTCTTTCTCCATCCCATCGAAGTACTCTTCTAGTCTCGTATTGCTTTGCTCCACGGAGCCCATGCGCATCTCCATGTCCCTCGAACCCGTCTCTAAGACCTCGACACGTTCGACAAGACCGGCAAGGCTATGCTCCACTGCAGACTCCTTGCTTTTGCCCCTCTTGTGCGTCTTGGCGTGCCCCTCCTTAGGCGATGCGGGTCCCTCCTGGACATTTTCGGATGTCGACATGGCACCAACCGACCTGGCTCTGATACCACTTGTCACGGACTTAGTGTTTTGCTAGCACCTCGTCCCGTGTGGCGCACTATCTTCCTCCTCGAAGAGTTGTGCAAGCCTTCTCGAACCCGCTTAGCTAGATCGCTAAGGCGATATTGAGAACAATGTGGAGCAAAAGAGAGAGAGAGTGGAAGATTAAAACTTCACTATACTAGAAAAGGTTACAATTTTGGGTGGTGAGGGACAAATGAAAGCCTCCCCCCTTTTATAAGTGCTCATAGAGCAATACAAGGAAAGTCCTGGAAGGAATATTCCAAGGATTATTACAATCTACCATAACTGGAATGGCATATTCCAGGTTTATTTCCTAGCAACATAAAAGGAAACTTCAAGGGCCTTCCAGAAGCTTCTTGGGCCTTCTAGAACGATCTTGGGCCTCCCGGAGAGATCCAAAGTCTTCTAAAGCCTTCCGCCATCTTCTAGAATGTTCTGGAAGCTTCCCGCATAACCTTGGCCCGTGCAAAGTCATGCAAATTCGTCTCGGTAGGGCGCAAACTTTTGTACATGACAAGAAGCCTTCAATAAAACCATCATTAAACTTCTCAAGAAATTCGTATCTTCAAATAAGCGTGATTGGAATGAGAAGCTCGACGAATGTCTATGGGCCTATCGTACAATGGTCCGGACTCCAACAGGCAGTACACCATTCTCTCTGGTTTATGGAAGCGAAGCAATTCTTCCCCTAGAAATCTAGATTCCTTCTCTTCGAGTAGCCTGAGCCAGCGGGTTGACTACCGAAGAAAGCTACCGTCTGCGTCTACAGGAGCTCGATGTGCTAGATAAAAAATGCTTGTTAGCTCAGCAGCGTATTGAGCTATACCAAGCACGCCTTTCCAGAGCCTTCAATAGAAAGGTGAAGGAAAGAATCTTCCAAGTCGGTGATCTAGTCTTAGCAGTGAGAAGACTGTTTGCAAAAAACAAAAAATTGTTTTATTCCAAACTTGTAAAAGAGTACAAAGTACAATGAATTCTGGGGAAGTACAACTTAGGAATCTGATCAGAAGACGATCACTTTATCCCTTGGACTATGTCATCTTGAAGACTGTAGCCTCTGGAGAATGTAGAAGCAATTTTGCAAGAGTTCTTGATCTCTTCTTGATGATGATTGAAAACTCTATTTATAGAGTTCAGGAAATAACTGCTTTAGCAGTTATTCTGATGTGCGCGAGGCTGGATTGCGCCATACTGGATTACTCCAACCTCCTGTTGCACCAACTTTCATTAAGTTGTCAATCGTGTACTAACTGTATTTAGACGCGTGGCATCGTATGATTAAGATGCGCGTGGTCGTGTACAGGATAGTAGACACATCTTGAGAGATTAGTGGCATGTGCACCACGTCATCCTGCTTTAGAATGTAAGTTGTCTCAACTTTATCAGGTTACGCGAGCTTCAGTCAACAAGTCAAAATGTGCTTAATTTGAGCGGCACCTACACACGTGGCAGCTTCTAATCAAAAGTCGTTCAGGTTGCGCCCAGGCGCAACTAAGGATTTTGTTTAAATTGCGCCTGGGCGCAACTCACGAAGTTTACAAGACAGCTGTCCACCAACTTTTCCTTGAGCGGCATAATTCACGGGATTCAAAGAGATTTTCCTCGTTCACTGTTGTATCAGTCGTCAGTATGGTCAGGTAATGATGACCATTAAGTGTCAGATGCCACGTAGGCTTTGGCGCAAAAAGATTGGGCGCAGTCTGATATCAGGCGCAATCTGATCGGTGGCACAGTCTGCTTCATATCGGTGGCGTAACTTGATTTTTGGGGCACAACTTGACCATTGATCAGTATATTAAAGGCACAACTTGATTTTTAGGCTCTACAAGACCCCCTTCAAAGTTTTCAAAACTTAAAGACATTTACAAAGTTTTGGAATACTTTGAATTTATAAAAGTTTGACTAAGTCAGGTTGCGCCGATCTCATGCTTGGTCATCATGATTAAATACCTTTCTCAAAAATATCCAATCTTCTCTTCGTCTTCCAGAATTTTATTGATTTCTTACAGTTTCCCATGAGGAATACGAAGAGTCAACTGGTTGATATATATATGTAGTTGATTTTTGTACTTTGGTCTTCACTTTTGTTCTTCAATGGCCCCCAAGAAGAAAGAGATGGAGACCAATGCTGACACCACAACCAAGTCTTCAATTGCTCGAGTGGCGGATCATCCTCTGAGGAGCATGCCAATTCAGAGGGATTTCTCAACCTGATGCGTCGCTCGGGGATCTGCACCATGCAAGAGTTGGACGCCGCCCTTCTTCAGACTGATGAAGGCAAGGACAAAAAGTAATGTTCTTTTTTTAATGGGAACAACTTTTGTTATTTTGCTCTCATGTCCTTGGTTGTGGTAGTCCACCCATCTTCATGCAAATGAAATTTTAAAATTTCTGATATTGTGTGGCTGTGACTTTGAATGGTGCTCATGGACATATTCTTTTAGCTGATTCTTCATTTTATTGTTTCTTCTGAGGAACACGTGGCAGCCATTACACGCTTTTAGATGCCTATTTTCAGTTCTTTCCCAAAATAGGATCCTAAAACAACGCACTCACCTCCTCTTTAACCTCTTTAAAAAGGACATCCAGAAATGAAAGAATCATTCATATTCTCTCAAACAAATGTCTTCCCACAAGGCTTCACTTGAGCTACTTCATTCTGACACTATTTGCTTGCATGTTGTGTCTTCAAAAACTAGTAAGTCTGCGCTAACTATTTCTGAAAATAGGCGCACACTATGGTCCAAATGTTTACCTCTGATTAGAGGCGCATATTGCTGTCATATGCCTGTTTGATCAGTGTTCAGTACTGATATGCGCCTGCTTGTAGGCGCAATGCTGATGTGCGCCTGTTTGTAGGCCCATCCTGCTGATGTGCGCCTGTTTGTAGGCGCATACTGATGTGCGCCAGTTGCTGATGTGCGCCAGTTTATAGGCACATACTGATGTGTACCAGTTTGTAGGCGCCATTCTGCTGATAGATTCTGCTAACTTCTTCCGTTTCATTGATATTTGTAGGGATTTGGTTAGCGAGCTTCTTCAGAACTGGTATTGGTGATTTGGATGTTGCAAAAAATATTATTTTGACACCCACATCAGGCAGCTCATATGGTTCTGACACTCAAATCAGACAGCTCAGGACTCTTCATGTTAAGAAGGGTCTTCCTCAGATGGTAGAAAGATCCTGTATACATGAGAGTTGGATGGTGGAGAGACAGAATTAGGAATCGGATCAGAAGGGTGATCTCGTTCCTAGTTCCCCTGGTGGGTCGTCGCCTTCCACCAGTTGTATTGACAGCAGCGCATCTTTGGGCTGCTGCACTCTGTGGTTCTCCTCTCGTCTTTCTGAAAGAGAAGACCAGAGTTGATTCCATTGTCGAGCTCGTTGCTTCGGGTCGAGACGACAAGGAATTGCCACCAACAAATAAGAAGATCCAAAGATGTAATAGATCTTCATTATCAATGGGAAGATCCAAAGATGTAATAGACCTTCATTTAGAATAAAAATTCGAGATGTAATAGATTTCCATTAAGACGTATCTATGTTTTTAAAGAAGGAATAAATAATAATTTTCTCTTCTTTATGATTTGATTTTGATGTGGTGATAAAAAACATAGAATCAAGGAAAAATGTGGATAACAAGTTGCTGATGTAATGCAGAATTTCAAAAGTATAGAGAATGTGAACTTTCATGAGGAAAAGTGAACGGTCACTTCAATTTTCGAGATAAGGACACTGAAAATGAATGAACAGTCACATTGGATAATGAACGAACAGTTAGAAATGAACGAACAATTATAAATGAACGAACAGTTAGGTTTCTTTCGAAAAGTCGCATCAGTTTTCGAGATTGACTATCTAGTTGTTTTGTCTATAAATAGAACAAAAACTTTCGTAGACATCACCAACCTCTTTCCCTTCCGTACAAAAAATGTCTTCCAAAGATTTGCTCATCCCGAAGCTTGAAGGAAAAACTGAGACACCACCTGCTGAGCCCTCAGTACCTCCTCAGAAAGAAAGGGACAAAGGCTCAACTGTTCCTCCTGCAACAGGACAGGATTTGATCTCCAAATTAGTGGAACCCTAAAAGACTACCGAAGAAGAAGCATTGAGGATGGCTGCTTGCGAGTTTTTCGTGAGTTCTGGCGATGAGATGCTTGAACGATTGGCAAACTATATTTAATCATGAAGGATCAGGGCCTCCTTTCCGTCCTTAATATTATGTAATTCAATTCTGCTTTTGAATAAAAATGAACTTTTATTTACATCATGTCTCTGAAAATAAAGTATATTTTGTCTTTATATATAATATTTCTTGAGAAATTTTCTATTGATGTGCATCATAGCAACTCTACCATCCATATCAGTTAATTGATAGGCTCCATTGGAAAAGACTTTATTTATCACATATGGTCCTTCCCATTTTGCCTCGAACTTGCCTTTGCTCATATGTGTCATAGTCATAGGACGTCTGACTGTAAGAACCAACTCGCCTTCTTGAAATGTTCGCACTCTGACTTTGCGATTGAAAGCTTTTGAAATCTGTGCCTGATAAAGTTTAATGTGTTGTTGAGCCAATAACCTTTTCTCATCGAGTGCCTCCAATTCCTGAAGTCGAAGACGATCATTATTGTCTGTAGTAAGCTCATTAGCAATGGCGATTCTCAATGATGAAATTTGAATCTCCAAAGGTAGTACCGCTTCACATCCATACACCAGAGAAAAAGGTGTGCAACCTGTGGGGTTACGGACAGTAGTACGATATGCCCATAGACATTCTCCAAGTTTATCACTCCAATTACGTTTGTTAATAGAGACAAACTTTTTAAGGAGTTTGATAATGGTCTTGTTGAATGCTTCAGCCAACCCGTTAGCCGCAGGATTATAGGCTGTTGAGGCAACATTATTGATTCTGTTGTCATCACAGAACCTATGAAACTTCTGGCTGATGAATTGCGGCCCATTATCATGAATGATTCGTCGAGGGACACCAAATCTATATATCACATGATGTTTAATAAAGTTGATGACACTACTAGTTTTTACTTCAGCCAAAGGTATAGCTTTCGCCTACTTGAAAAAGTAATCGGTTATAGCTAAGATGAACCGATGCCCTTTAGATGAAGGAGGATTGATAGGGCCAATTATATCCATACCCCAAGCTTCAAAAGGCCATGAGGCTGCAGTTGGATAAAGAAATTCCGATGGTTGGTGAATAAAATCTGCATGAATTTGACATGCACGGCATTTTCTTGCATAATCAATAGCATCTGATACCATAGAAGGCCAGTAGTAGCCCATACGTCGAATACGATCCTGTAGTTTAGGACCAGGTTGATGTTCTCCACAAACACCATCATGAGCTTCACGTAATATCTGCTTTGCTTCATCACCAGCTAGACACCTCAAGAGTAATCCATCAAAAGTTCTTCGATACAATGTCTTAGTAGTTTGATTATAATAGAATCGAAGTGATCGACGGCGGATACTTATAGCTTCTTTAGGATCTTCTGGCAATATATCATGTACTACAAAATCAATGAAAGGTGTCCTCCAGTCCTCACTAATGACATTGACTTCAGTTAGGTTGCTGAATTCAATGTTGTGGTTGTTTTCAACACAAAATAATTCTCTATTAGAGATAACCACCATTTGTTGTCTTTTGACTGGAACTGCCAATACTGCAGCTAAGTTAGCTAAAGCATCAGCTTCTGTATCGTATGCGCGACGTACATGTTCAATGAAGAATTCTTTGAATGAAGAAGCTATTCTGGTTGCTGCTTCATGGTATGGTACCTAATCTTGATGTCGGACTTCATATATGCCTCTAACCTGATTAACAATCAGCTTAGAGTCACCATATACTTCGAGATATTCAATATTCAATTGTTTGGGTAATTGAAGTCCAATGAGCAAGGCATTGTATTCTGCTACATTGTTAGAGCAAGACGTGTCTAAAGAATATGTCCTTTGAATAGTTAATCTATTGGGTGAAACAAGAATAATTCCTACTGGAGCCACAAGGGTACCTCCAGGTCCAATTCTAGAAGCTCCATCAAAGAACAACCTCCAAGTAGAAAATTCTTCTGAGATCATATTTGATTCTAATGTTTTATCCGAAATCTCATCATAGAGTTTAGATGTCTCAGGGACAGGATGCGATGCTAAGAAGTCAGCAAGTGCTTGGCCTTTCACAGACTTTTGAGGGACATAAACCATATCATATTGTGCTAGCAATATGGCCCATGTGGCAAGCCTGGAATTAAGTGTACTTGGCTTTTTTATTAAGACTCTAAGAGGATTGACCCGGGATATGACATGAATAGTTTGGCCTATGATGTAATGTCTTGTCTTCTGAACATTAAGGCTAAACATTCTTTCTCCACTGGACTATAACGATGTTCAGCTCCAATCATTGTTCGACTGAGATATTAGATGGCTTGTTCATGACCTTCCTTATTCTTCTGAGCTAGCAAAGCTCCCAATGAATGATCCATTGCTCGGACATACATTAAGAAGGGTATCCCTGAGATCGGTGGTACAAGAAACGGTGGACTCATTAAATACCGCTTTATATCATCAAATGCTCGTTGACATTCTTCCGTCCAAACAAAAGATATACCTTTCTTAATTAAGTAAGTAAATGGTCGACAACGTCTAGATAAATTCGAAATGAACCGCCTGATGTACGCAAGTCGACCTTGGAATCCTCGTAGCTCTTTTAGGTTGCGTGGAGGACGCATCTCTTGAATGGCTTTGATCTTCTCGGGATCAACGTGTATACCCTTAGAGGTAATGACAAAGCCGAGAAACTTACCACTAGAGACACCCAAGAAAGACTTGGTGGGGTTCATCTTGAGTTGATGGTGGCACATTAGATTGAAGATAGTTCTTAAATCTTGAATGTGATCTTCTTTGAGATGACTTTTGACAGCAATATCGTCAACATAGCATTCAACAGTCTTTCGCAAATGCTCTCGAAAGATAGTGCTCATAGCCCGCTGGTAAGTTGCACCTGCATTCTTAAGACCAAACGGCATGACCGTATAACAGTACACACCCCGAGGAGTACGAAACGAAGTATGTTTTTCATCTTCAGGATCCATCCGGATTTGATTATATCCAGAAAACCCATCCATAAAAGAAATTTGTTCGAATCCACATGTATTGTCGATCATAACATTAGTAATTGGGAGAGGGAATTCGTCTTTGGGGCAAGCATCATTTAGATCCCGAAAGTCTATGCAAACTCGAACCTTTTCGGTCTTCTTCAGGACAGAGACGACATTGGCCACCCAGTCAGGATGTTGTTCTTCTCTGATAAAGCCACAAGCTAAAAGCTTTTTGACTTCATCATCAATTGCATCCATTATTTCAGGCTTGAATCGCCGTTGTTGTTGTTTGACCGGTTTGATATTCGGCAAGAAGTTAAGCTTGTGAGTTGTAATTTGAGGATCTAATCCCGGCATATCTTCATAACTCCAGGCGAAGACGTCAATGTATTCACGAATAAGGTGAAGTAACTCTTGTTTATCATCTTCTGAGAGATTCTTGCTGATGAAGATTGGTCGTGATACACCTTTCTCTCCAATATCGACTTAGACCAGTTGATCTTCAGTAGGTGGTTCTCGTTGTTCAAAACGAAGTTCCCACTGATTGTCCATCCTTTGTACCCAAGGATCCATTTCAGTAGCTTCTTCAATGTCACTTTCGTCATCTTCTGAGAATTTGGCGGACACCATATTAGAAGATACTATCGCCTAATGAATATGACCGATGCTGGTATCAGAGTCCCATGAGATAGAATCAGAAGAATTTGAACGTTCTTCTTTATCAGATTCAGAAGGTTCTGGAGTTGGAAGTGGTGACATATAACCGAGTCCTCATTTCGTTTTACTGTGGTATTGTTGTGATTTTCCTCTTGGAACAGCAATACGAAGAGGGGTTCGCCTTCCTTTACCATTGTTGAGACCTGTTCTGAAAACATAGCCCATTTTACGGATGATGGCTTTAGATTGTGGACTATAGTATCGTAATTGTAGCCTTCCTGTATCATCTCTATTATCATTATAGAGCATGATTTTCGGTTCTTCTCTTTTGTTGAAGAATATAGGCTTTTCATCTTTCTTTCGAGACGGTACTAAGAAGTACGACTCTTGTATTGAATCAGTGATACCATATTCCATCAAGATGATACAACTTCTATTGTAAGTGGCTTAAAGCTACTAGCATATCCAAATAACACTGAGTATAGTAAAAGACATCAGTATACTGCAAAGGAGATGCTTTATTGATCTTTACACCATCATTTACAACAGGGACTTTAGCCTTAGCAGGCTTAGTCAGATTGATGACAAGAGGGGGAGAAAAAGAATGAGAAGGAGGAGGGTGCTTCTTGCGAAGAAGATCAATTACAAGCGGCTCAGAAGAGGTGAGCTCCCTTTGTTCCTGACTATCACCTTTAGGTCGCTTCTCATTGGAAGGTAGATAAATAGTCAGCGGTTGGGAAGACTGAGGGCAGAAGGTACGTCCCTTGACTGGAATCACCAGAGTATCATTAGGTATACTCTTCTGTTCTTCATCTGTGTCTATTGCTAGTACCACCTTCATGAATTCCTCTTTGTACATACGAGAATCATTGTAATATGCTTCAACTCCTTTGAAAGGATTTAGATCTATAACCTCTTTTTGGACTTCTCCATTGCCATCCACATATTTGAAACATTGGTGGAGCGTAGAGGGTACAATATTGTGTTCATAGAGGAATGGCCTTCCCAACAAAGCATTGTATGAGCTATGATTGTCAATAACATAGAAAGTTACCTTTGTACGAAGATGGCCAATTTGGAGTTTTAGGCGTATCTTCCCCAAAGGTTCACTTCTTCCTTGATTGAATCACAGGATGGTAGTAATAGTTGTAGAAAGATTATGTACTGGGATTTTCAAAGCGTCCAATAAGGACTTTGGCATGATGCTAAGTGCAGACCCGGGATCAATCAGAATACGGTCGACTTTCATGGTATCCACATATCCCGTGAAATAGAGAGGACGATCATGACAATTGTCTTCTAACAGCATGTCATCTTGTATAAAAGTGATATTAGGCATTAATTCAAATACACTATGACAATGTGCACAGCTGACTGGCTCCTTTTCGGGCTTCTTGAGAAGAGTCAAACAAGTGTCAGCCTGCATCAAAGCTGCACTTAATGCCTCACGAGTTTCTTTTGAGAGGCATAAAAGTTCAAAGATTGACAATCTTGCTGGAGTGTTAGCCAATAGAGCCAATATGTCAAAATTGTAAGGCTTTTCAAGTCCAAGAGATGATGACTTCTTCAATGCTTTATCAAAGCAAACTGGTTTCTTTCCCTTGTCTGCTGATGTTGGTTTAGGAGAAGATGGTTCGACCACAGGCACAGATGTAGACGGTGTATCTTCAGCAGGAGAAAATCATGGAGGAAGAACATCCGAAGATGGAGCAAGGTTTTCTTGATTTTCGGAATACTTCTGAAGATAGGGTTTCCCAGATCTGGTGCCCATTAGGATTTCTTCTTCTGTTAATGGTTCAAAAGATACCATATTACAGTTCTTTGATTTAGACTTGGAATGCTTCTTTTGTTTAGAAGAGGAAGACGTTTCAAATTCTGCAACCAGATCTGGATGAATCTACATAATCTCTTCTTTTTTAGTTGACATCGGAATAAGACCTTCATTTTGAGGAGGCGGGATATTCACAATTTCTAGAGTAGTCCTTGGAATGGGGACAGCTCCATCTTATACGAGTTGTGGTGAAAAATCACCAAATTGGAGAGAAACCACATTAGCAGTCACTGTTTTCTTATCCTGCTATAGAGTAATTGCTCCAGAGTTCACCAACTACTGGATTTTGCCCTTGAGCATATAACATGCTCTGGTTGGATGCCCTATGAATCTGTGATGGATACAGTATTTAGGGTGATCAATTTTACCAACTTCTTCTGGTCGCTTTGCCTCTGGAAGCTGAAGCTTATTGCTTTTGATCAAGCAATCGAAGATACTCAATGTATCATCTTCGTCGAAAGAATACTCTTCTTTTGGACGAATTGACTTTTACAATGGTACTGATGGGGTAGATGCCGTCTGAGTGACATTGACAGCCAAAGACTCTTTGCCTTTAAGATTGATGGCCAATGTTTCTTTATTCTTGCAATTATTCTGGCGATTACTACCCCCAGGTGTAGAATGTTCATCTTGGTTAGGGTGAGTCATCTGGACTCCTAACTGCTTCAACTTTTCGGCACTCACTTCTGCCGCCTTTGCATTAACAATGAAAGAAGGCCAATCGTGGAATTGTGTAGATCCCATCCACATACTGATAATAGGCAACAAGTTTGATTTGCAAGTGTCTATTGTTACAGCAGATGGAGTACCTAGAGGCATTTTGAGTGCCTCTCGACGGAATCTTTCAATGAAACTTTTTGTGGGGTTATTGTGCCACTGTTTAATTTTAATAAGGGTATACATTGTTATGTCGTTGACTCCCTCATAAAATCGTTCCAAGAATATTTGTTTGAAATCGGCAAAAGAAGTGATACAACTATCAGGTAAGCTACGATACCAGTCATATGCTGCACCGGCTAAACAACCGAAGAACACTCTGGTAAGGAGAGCATCATTTGGCTGTAATTGATCAGTCATCACTTCGAAATGATTGATGTACTGACTTGGAGAAGTGCTACCATCAAACAGTATAATAGTTGGGAGTTTATACTTAGGAGGAAATGGAACTTTCTTCCACTCTGTAGGATATGGTTGCTTTATGCCCAATCTTTGTAGGCCATCCTTCTGCTTGAAAGCCTCAAACTGGGTGCGCAGAAGTTTCACAGCCTCATTGGCATCCCCTGATGATTGAGAATTGGTGGGATGGTTAGAAGTGTTGGGAGGAGGAACAGCATGGTAATTACCACCCCCAGCACCAGATTGACTTGGATCAGCTTGAATTGGCACAGAAGCAACCTGAGGGGCCGATACCCCCAGACTAATAGGTACAGAAGATGCTATAAGCTCCGAATTTGTAACAGGGTTTACATTCGGATGCACTGTATGTTGAGCCACCATTATGGTGTGCATGCTTGTAACCATTTCTGCCATAGTTTTTAATTTGTCTTCTAATGCAACAATTCGTTGCTCTTGGCTGATTGATGTAGAGGCATCTTGATCTTCTGTTATGGTATATGCTGTCACTTCTCTTGCAGCTATTGATGAGATAGTTTGTTCAGAACTTTCACTATCTGCATCAAACTCTGAAAGAGAGTCCTCTCCCATATGGGTGATAGGGAGATCTTCTTGATTAAAGACACCTTGGATCAAATATCGATTTCTTGATCTTGTGTATTGAAAGACACCTTCACTGGATGCATGGATCCGGTCTAAATATTGTTGACTAGGATTACGGGATGCATTGCATCTTGGACGTTTCCCACCCCCAGTGCCTTGAGAAGTCATGTTAACAGAAGCATATAATAGTTCATCTTCGTCTTCTATTATATGTTCAGGAGTTGAAGCATAGTTCAGACGATCGAAGACAGATCGTCGAGCCGATTGGCAACAACAGTTGATGACAACTTCATGTAGGCAGTGGCGATTTGAAGCGCGATTTGGAGGTAATGAAAATATTCCCGTAGTTTCCCGTCTTTGTGTAAGACGTTGCCGGAGATCAGTTAAAACCACAAGACGAGAAGAAGTCGGAGGGACATATTCCTTAATAATGTTAGGAACATGTCTCCTATTCTTCAGGTATTTAGTTCCTTGAGTGTACAAAGATGTACTCAACTCATTAGCATAGGTAGAAGGGTCTTTCTTTTCAAACTTTGACTTTTGACGCAGATTGGCCTTTGGCATAGGGTTCTTACGTTTTGCCAAAGCTGATATTGGTTGACGCCTATTGAGATAAGCGCATAAATCTAAAAATTCTGCTCCTGGTGTCTCTGTTTGTGATACCTTCAATTTTTCTTGTTTGGATCTTAAAATTTGCAAGGTAGGAAGATCTTGACCAGACCCCATAGGAGTAGGCAAGATACCTTTGTGATCAGTATTCTTTCCAGTATCAGAGATCAGGGAAGTTTAAATACAGTTAGTACAGGAATGGAATCTGATACATCTTCCTCTGAGTCATAGACCAGGGAAGTTTGAGGAAAGACCAAAGGGTGCTTTCCTTTATTTTGAACAGGGTTAGCTAAGAAGCGTTTCCCTTTGTTCTGCTGTGTGTTCATTTTAGGCATAGATTGCGCCAATTGAGAAAATGCCATAGGACTTTTTCTTTTGTTCTGTCTAGTGTTAGCACTAGGACATGAATTCTCTAAGTTCAGAAATTAAGTATTGAAAGAGGGTATAGCCAAAAGACTAGTTCCCTTAAGTTGCGCCGGAGTAGCAGATTGCTTGGGTTGCGCCATAGTCCTACGGACTACTGGTAGCGCCTTGGCAGCAACTTTGGTAGACTGTGCATGGGCAGCAGAGGGAGCAGATTGCACCCTAGCAACAGAAACAGGCTGTACTGGAGCCACTGAGATGGATTACGCCTTCGTCATTGAGCACTCAAGTTGCGCCTGGGCAACAGTGACTGTAGGGGATTTAGGAGTCCACATAGTCCTATTCTTGGCAATAGCCACCGCGCGCTTGTTGCTCTTGGTGTTGATCATGTTCTCGTAGGCTGTCTGGTTGACTTGAACAACCAGAGTTTTCTGCGTCTTGTCGATCGACGCAATGTCACATTGAGTTGTCACTTTTTCGTCGGAGGAGAAAGTCGTCCCCAGCAGAGTCGCTATTTTGTTTGCAAAAAACAAAATTTTATTTTATTCCAAACTTATAAAAGAGTACAAAGTACAATAAATTCTGGGGAAGTACAACTTTAGGAATCTGATCAGAAGACGATCACTTTATCCCTTGGACTATATGATCTTGAAGACTGTAGCCTCTGGAGAATGCGACAACAATTTTGCAAGAGTTCTTGATCTCTTCTTGATGATGATTAGAAACTCTATTTATAGAGTTCAGGAAATAAATGTTTTAGCAGTTATTCTGATGTGCGCAAGGCTGGATTGTGCCATACTGGATTGTGCCAACCTCCTGTTGCGCCAAATTTCATTCAGTTGTCAATCGTGTACTAACTGTATTTAGACGCGTGGTATCGTATGATTGAGATGTGCGTGGTCGTGTACAGGATAGTAGATACGTCTTGAGAGATTAGTGGCATGTGTGCCACGTTATCCTCCTTTAGAATGTAAGTTATCTCAACTTTATCAGGTTGCGCGAGCTTCAGTCAACAAGTCAAACTGCGCTTGATTTGAGCGGCGCCTACACACGTGGCAGCTTCTAATCAAAAGTCGTTCAGGTTGCGCCCTGGAGCAATTAAGGATTTTGTTTAGATTGCGCCTGGGCGCAACTTACGAAGTGTAAAAGACTGCTGTCCACCAACTTTTCCTTGAACGGCACAATTCACGGGATTCGAAGAGATTTTCCTCATTCACTGTTGTATCAATCGTCAGTATGGTCAGGTAATAATGACCGTTAAGTGTCAGATGCCACGTAGGCTTTGGCGCAAAAAGATTAGGCACAGTCTGATATCAGGCAATCTGATCGGTGGCGTAGTCTGCTTCATATCAGTGGCATAACTTGATTTTTGGGGCGCAACTTGACTACTGATCAGTATATTGAAGGCACAACTTGATTTTTAGGCTCTACAAAGACCAATGGTCATGACGTACAAAACAAAAGGGAAATTTTAGCCTAAATGGAAAGGTCCATTCATTTGTAGAATCGGTGTATTCTAACGGTACGTTCCGACTAACCAAGCCTGATGGTGACTTGCTCGTGATGCCTATCAACGGCAGGTTCCTGAAGAAATACTATGTGTAACCTTTTATAAATAGTGTTCACATATGTTTAGTCATATAAATGTAGAGGCGATGTTTATGTGATTCGAAAAAATTATTATCTAACTATTATCCGTATTTCAAGAGTCTTGAATACGTCTTGGATAATAGGTCCTCTAAAAATATTTTTTTTCAGCAAAATTATTCCTGTTTTTGACTCTGTCTAAACTCGATTTGACGAAAATAACTCACGTCCCTATTACCTCTGAATTGTTTTTGATAATTATTTCCCCTGTGAAATGATTAAGAAATGTTTTGCCATGTCCATATAACCTCTGAGCAAATCATTCATCAAGGATAATCACGTCCATATTACCTCTGAATTATCCACCCTCACCTAATGTTATATATCTTTTCATGTCCATATCACCTCTGGTCAGATATAGAACATCCTCTGCTATTACGTCCATATTACCTCTATTAGAAGCTTCGTTCAACCTATTATCTATATTCAAGAAAAAACTTGAACATAAAACGGATAATGGGTCCACATCAAATTCACCAACGGAATACCCATCAGAAATATCCTTACTACGTCCACATTACCTCTAGTTTCGATATTTCACAAAACCACATTCATTTTGAAAAGATTCTTTATTTTTTATTTTGAACGTCTATCAAGAGACGGGAGAAAAGGGGCACAAGAGCCTTGACGGCTGAAGAAAAAAGCAACAGTTATAAACAAAAAGTCTAAGGGATACATAGTCGATTGATATTGTCCCTTAGAGCCGCGATTTCGGCTTCAGACTTCGCGGTAGCTCGACGGCGCACTTCTTCTTGACGAGCGACTTCATCCTCGAAAAGGATTAGACTCAGATGCTCTCTCTCCAACTTCGCCAGCTGTTCTTTTAAATGGACAGAGGTGGTGACGGTCATGGCAGCCTGAGTCAAATAATCCTCCTGCTCAGATGTTGCCTTCCTCAAATCAGCTTCCAGTTGAGCAATCTCGCTCTTGATATACGCGATGTGATTATATCTCTCAGTAATCTGTGGAGCCAGTTTATTTTTCGAGGTAACACGTGCCTCACTTGCAGCGTTGAACTGACCATACTGATCAGCCAATTCGCTGATCTCCTGAACAAAGGCTTCCTTCCTTGCCTGGAAAGTAGCTGTCTCCTCCGCGAGAGCCGTGATCAAAGCCTCGTCTTTTGTACGGAATAGCGACGTCGAGCTCCATTGCTTTGCATCCCGGAACCTGGCCACCTGACCCTCCAGGTCATTCAGAACTTTCCTCAGAGTATTAGCCCGCTCTTCATAGCCGGCAATGCTCTCGAGGGCCGCCATTTGGCATTCGACAATAGCCTTCACAGGGCCAAAAGCAGCATTCCGATTCAAGACTCCAGGAAGCTTTACTTTTAGCACAGAGTAGAAAGCTTTGACAACTTCCTGGGCCATCTCGTCGTCTTCAGTGGAGGTCGTCGGGGAGGAGGCTTGGAGAGTTTCTTCCGCTCCAGGAAGGGATACCTGACAAGAAGCCGGACCTGACAAAAAATATATATATACATCAGTAACCAAAAAAGGGGAAAATGTAAAAGAGTTGTAATTTTGTACCTTCGGCTTGCTCAGCACCAGCCTGGGCTACGTCATCAGTCTTGGCTTCATAGAAACCGAGAGCAGGCCCAGGCTCTTCAAGAAGAACAATATCAAGGCCTTGAGCGACATTAGGTCTGATATCTTCCACAATCTTAGCTGGAACGGGAGTAGATTCAGCAACAGCCCCCTTAGCAGGCTGTTCAACCTTTCCTTCTATAGCCGATATCGGCTTACTAACAGCTCCCTCTGTACCAGCAAATTTGGAGGAGCCGAGAACGACTTCTGTCCCTTCCCCAATGCCTGGGACTATCTTTGCGAGGGGTACCTTCCCTTTGTCTACAAGGGAACATCCAGTCGTGGTCAGCCTCACAAGGAGCACGCAAAATTAAAGTCAAAAAATCTCATCTGAAGAGAGGCGCAAAGATAACATACCCGTAGGAGGATGAGCCGATTGGACTTGATTCTCATCTATATCCCTCATCACGGCTTCAATCGCTGACATATCCCCAAAGAATTGTCATAGGAGGGACTAATCTTTTGGTTGTCATCATGGTCTGGGCCTTTGCCCTGATCATCCCGTCACTCAACCCTTACAGCTGAAGAAGACCCGCCCTCATCCATCGGTCGAGGACGGGCATGAGACACCATTGTCGCATCCACCTCCTCAGATGAGGAGGCACCAACTTCAGCTACAACTTCAGGGTCCTGTGCAAAGGACAAATGCAAGGGTGAGAAAGCCTCTAAAGGTTTGACCAAAACAGCTATGGAGTCTAGAAAGGGATCTACCACCCGAATGGTAACGGCCTACAACGCTGTCTGTCGAAAAGACCTTCTGGGAGTAGGCGAGCCGGCACCCACGTCCGCGACCTTCTTCCTCCCCCAGGAAACAACTACCTTCTTTCTTTTGGGCCATTGAACCAGTTCAGTGGAAGCTTTCCTCTTATAAGGAATGTCTGGAAGAGTTTCTTCAGTATCCTCTCTCCGATGTGCTACAACGATAGGCTCCTCAACGACAACTCTCTGTTGCGGTACTGCAGCCGGCTCAACTGTGGGCACGGCGCCTTCCTTTCTGCTACTCTCCATTGTGCGCACTCGTCCTATATCGGCAAGGATAGGGCAAGCCTAGTCCCCGATATAAAACTATGCTCACGGTCATACCGAGAAGGAAGGGTATTGACGTGAATATAGAACTTAGCAATAACAAAGAGCATGTGGGTGTCGGGTTTATCTTCGGGTAAGGTAAAAACTGACCCTATACATCCAGCATTGTAGTAGCCCCATGCACGCACCCCGTAGATCAGACTCCCTATCGACTGGAGATGAGGACTGAGATTGCCTAAGAGAAGCTGGTTGTAGCCGAATTATCGTGCAAAGATGCTCGCCAAATAAGGTTCCAGGAAAGTATGGTTCCCGTTCCTGAACACCAGATGGGAAGGCCTAATGGATTGGAGCCAACGAAATGCCCCAATAGAAAGGCTAGTAGTGAGTGCTCCCTCATCTACTAGGGTGTCTCCCGTGCGACCACTACCAGACGGAGGCGATACTCTGAAGGATTCATAGTTCTGTAGAAAACTAAAAGCCCTCCTACAAACAGGCACCCCTGTAATAGTCTAATATGTGTCTCTGAACCTCCGAAGGAAGGTATCTCCCACCAAAGAGTCTGCCATCAGCCCGACGTTCATCAATTTGAGACAATGCAGCACCATCCACCCCATCAGATAGTAGAAGGGTAACTCAGTCCTAAAAAAGTCCTTCCTGCCTTCGGGTGTTATCGCGTTCACAACAAAATGTCGAAAATCCTGTTGGATGGCACAGACCATCGCTGGAAACAGAGCAAGTTGGCATCCAAAGGCCAGCTTTACAGCCGAAAGTATTATACCCCGGCTTATTATCTTAATAGACCCTGAACCACCAGGGATTATGCAGTCATGAAGCCATATCATCAAAAAAATAGCTAGCACCGCCTTTTATGACATCTTGAACGCGGCTTGTCTGAAGAAATGATAAATCGGGGAGTTTTCCTCAGGATCATCACTATCTTCGATATCCATAGCTCCGTGGTCTGCCATCAACTGCTCCATCTCAGAGATCGTCAAGGGCTTGCGAGACAAAAAGGAGTAGGTCGTTCCCCCATCTCTGGTGAAAACATAGTTAGTCCAAGCTCTCGTGTGGGGATTGGCCCCCTCGGTCCTCCCTTTCTTATTAATCCTGTGACAGATAAGGAGGTGGCAGAGTAACTCCTTATATACATCAATCATCTCAGAGTTTTCATTCTCCAGATCTCGGATCTCTTCATCACAAGGCACGTACTCTTCATACAGCTTCGTACCCTAGGGAAGCTTCGACACTTCCTGTATCTCGTGGAGAGCCAATCCCATCTCCCCACGCAGAGTAAAGAAGGTACAGGTGTGAAGGTTATACAACTCCGCCAAAGAGATAAATATTGGCCAGTTGACCCTTATACCATATTGAATGGCCCTAATAGCATAATAAAGGCCAGCAGTCTTCAAGGTAGCTTCATACGTGGAAAGCACCCAGCAAGTGAGGTTGCTCCAAAATGAAGATGGATACCTCCAGCCTTCCATCCGCATCTTCCCTACGGTATGACACGTCCCCCGTCATCATTAAATTGCAAAGCGTGTCAGTGGCATAAGAATGGAGGTTAGTCGGAATGTCGTTCACTATGGCACCAGATTGCTGTCCCCTCGTACAGTAAGATGCAGAGCCCCAGACACACTTGAAAGTGTCTTTCTTCCGATCGCCTGAGTCGAACTGTATTCTTCCGAAGATGACCTCGGGGAGCTCAGGAGTTAGCTTCCACATCATTTGTCGCTGTACGACTATGAAAGTAAAAGCAGACAAAGGATACTGACACTCCATCGACAGTAGCCATATCCTTTGATTGTTCGGACGGATCATCATTGGGTTTCTCAAGCGTATTGTCTCTCCATCTTCGAACCCCATACTGTCACCGAACATGAAGTACGGCTTCTTGAAACGACGTGCCCCTCCAAGCAAGAACTTCTTATCGTTAATCATCTGCGCAGAACCTATTTGGAGGGAACATTAAATAATCCTATTTGAATAAATATTTTTCCTATAAAAATAAAATAAATTTATTAGGAACATTTCTTTGATTCAGAACATATTTAATATGTTCCAGAACCTAGAAACCAAAAATAAGCGTTCCAGATTGAGAAATAACTAGTGTTCCTAAATGTCCATTTTGGTGTAGTGGGTCTTATCCTGTTCAAGTATGGCGAGTGTCCGTTCCGTAGGCTAGTTTTGACTGATCGTGGCTTGAACCTTGCTGATCATGTTTGTTATGAGACTAGTACCGAGGACTTGATAAGCAGAGCCGAAAGGGATTCCCTCAAGCTTCGGGTCAAACATGTTTACTGCAAGGACAGAAGAGAAAGTCAGACTCAAAATCCACAGGAAAAACTAAGTGCTGAAGGAATCTTATGCGCCCAAAGGGTCATGCGCCCAAAACAAACATGTGGGCACATAACGTACAACAGTATCTGGGAGCATAACATGCAACAACATGTGGGTGAATAACATGGTAACATGTGGGCTCATAGCACACCACAGTATTGGCTCATGCTTCTATGGGCGCATTAGAATGCTCACAGAAGCATGTTGCCTTAGGCGCATGTACCCAGGCAGAAGAAAAGTTTGAGCGTCATAAATTAATGCTTGAGACTTTGTTTTTTGAGACGTGCCCACACCCACAATCGGGTCCTGGACTGGCGAGGACGCTGACGCAGGAGGAGAGCCACTCGATGCAGCCCCCTTGCCCTTCGCAGATCTCTTGGCGACCTTAGGAGACATGGTTCATAAAGAAAGGAGATGAAGAGTCATTTGAAAGTTCTGAGAGAAATGAGAATAATGAACTTTCTCTCACTTTTAAAGCCTATTTATAGGCATGGGCCACTTCCTATGCGCCCACTATCCCTATGCGCCCATGCGCCCACCACAGCTTATGCGCCCACGTGAAGACCCAGCCTCTTGCACACTATGTGACTGTCATTTGCTAACATGGACAAAGGTATGAAGGACGGACCTCTTCAAATTCTACCCCGATGAATCTGTCAGTTCAGATTTTCGAGAAAGATCTCAAACAGCCATCTCTCTGACAGGCTGGCCAAACTCTATGCGCCCGAAAGGAGAGCCGTGCTATGCGCCCACTTAATCACGAGAAGACGGTCCATGCTTCTTTCAAAGTATTTCGAACTCGTTCAAGGACCGAAATTTTGAAGGGGGTCTTGTAGAAGCATAAAAATTTCACCAGAATTGGACAAATGAGCCCAAGTTACTAATAAGCCTTATGCGCCCAAGTCACCAATGAGCCTTATGCGCCCAAGCCACTAATGAGCCTTATGCGCCCAAGCCACCAATAAGCCCTATGCGCCCAAAAGCTTCCAGTGAGGCCATATGCGCATGCACCCAAGACAAGCTCCTCCAAAAGGGGGGCGCATAGCCTTGTTTCAGGCTATGCGCCCAAGCCAAAACAACCCCTGACTCGGTCAAAGCCGCGGTCAAAATGTGCACCGAAGCATACGGCCACGTCAGTCTCCACCAGCAGTCATGTACCGAAGCATGCGGCCACGTTCACACCACGATTAACCCACGACCATGCAGCCTGTATGCGCCTATGTTTTATGCACCCAAAGTAGGACCATGCGCCCACATGAAAACCAGTGTGTTTCCTCATGTGGGCGCATAACATCATTCTAGCTCAAGAACGACTATAAAAAGGGGACTCATCCCTCTTCAAAACATAGAACGGAGAGCAATTTCAAGAGCCAAATTGCTGTACTTCTTGCCAGGGAGCTGAGAGTTAGTAATTTTCTTAGGTTTTCTCCTACTTTTGTAATCGGAGTGTCAACTGAGTAAAGAAGCAACTGCCGCTCGATCTCCATCGTCCCATTCCCAGAATTCTTTTTTATACTCGGGGATCCTCAGCGCAGGATCTCTCAGGCGTACTCGATTTGTGGTGCCTTGTGCCAATAAAGAAAAGACAGTGTTTCTTCTTCTTTTTATGTGTGTCCACAGTCCATATAGTACAACATGCATCCGTTGCGACATGCATCAATTTTTTCATACCCCATCCAGAGCGATCTCACCATTCTCTTGGATCGGTAGAAGTCTTTAGGTAACTTGGTACCCTTCAGCAATATATTTTTAATTAACTCCAGGATTCGGTTGTAGCATTCTTGAGATATGTTAAAATCTGATTTTATGCTTAGCAGTCTTGTAATCACCTCCAATGGTGAATGGTCATCACAACCAGGATATAAAGGAGTCCTTGCATTCTCCAGCAACTCCATGAACTTTGCAGCATCGACATTCAGTGCCTCCTCAGCTGCATATTGATTGTTCAGATCAAAACTAGGCCCCGTAGCATCAAAAACCATGTTCATCCACCCTTGGTCGTAATCAGCATGCTCGTGGACATATACATAAGGCTACACATAAGGCTCCGGCTCGGATGCTAAAGGCACAAGTTCTCCGTGTGCGGCCTACTGATAAATGATATTTCAAGTTGCAACATCTCACACATGGACACTTAATTTTTGAACGATCCATGTACTGAGGGAACGCCTTGGCAAACTGCAGGAACTGTTGCACACCCTATATAAATTCATCCCGCATACCGCACATGTCATCAGGAGGACGATTGTACATCCACAAACGGTTTCGCAGATAGTAATTCATATCCATTTTAAGATAATTCTGTAAAGATTGACACTCAATGTATAATTCATATATGTTTTGTAATTCTAGAAAAGAAACAAGTATGAGAACGGATGGCTCAGAACACATTTTCGAAAGCAGGTAAAAAGGTTATATTCGATTTTTTCGAAAGCAGATAAAAAGGTTATATTCAATTTTGTGACAAGTGTGAGAACGGATGGCTCAGAACCCAACCCAAAATTCATTCTAGCATACATTAATGTGAATCATCTATGTTCTGTACATATGGTGTAGTATATATTCTTATCGTATCTAGTATCTGAAGAATGTAACAGAATCAAGATGAACTCACATAATGTAATACTAAGACATCATCTACTATAATAATAGAAACAAGATAGGTTGTCGTATCATCATTGCCGAGGGATGGAGGTTAATTGGAGGAAGGTACTGCAGAAAGTGAAGACCGACATGAACTGACGCATGAAATGAAGGGCTCAAAGCTGGAGCAAGTAAAGTTATGCTTTAGAAAAAGAACTCTTGTAAACTCTTTGTTCACAAAGCAAGCTATAATTAAAGAATACAGAACAAGTATCGAGTTCGTAACTCAAGTATAGAGCTTATAAGAGTTATAAACTCGATACTTGTTATGTATTCATTATATCTTGCTTTGTGAACAAAGAGCTTACAAGAGTAGAACATCCAAAACTCAACTTTACTTGTTACAGCTTTGATCCCCTCCTTTTCGTGCGTCAGTTCTTGTCGGTATGCACTTTCTGCAGTAACGACCACAAGTTTTAAGTTCTTCAATAATATATTTCATATGCTTAATTGCCAAGTATGGGGACGAACGGCTCAGAACACAACCCAAAATTCATTCTAGCATACATTAGTTGGAATCATCTATGTTCTGTATAAATGGTGTAGTATACGTTCTTATCGAATCTAATATTTGAAGGATGTAACAGAATCAAGATGAACCCATATAATGTAATACTAACACATCATCTACTACTAAAAGATATAGTGATAGGTTGTCTTATCATCATTGCCGAGGGATGGGGGTCGGAGGACAGTCAACTTTATCTATGGCTACATATTTTCTGCCTCGCCATTTGAATGGCTGCAGGGACTATGTCCTGATTACCATGTTGTACCATAGATTAATGTAAATTCCTTATAGCAAATGTCGTACATAGATTTTTGCCTCGCTAGTCGAATGGCTGCAAGGACACTGTCTGGCTGGTACCAATACAGTGTCTATCGAGAGATTGATGGTCATTGCGACATATGGCATTTGAAACTTATTGTCTATTTCCTCCCTTTCCAATTCTCAGCAATTTAGAATTATTTCTAATTCATATTATCGACGTGACAACCTGCGAGCAGGAGGCTATCGGAAGGGCTTGTATGTCACTCACACATACCTGGCTGTCATATGTCAACACACACACACACATGTTCACACATAAACTTGTGATACCACACACATATATATGCTAATACACACGCATACACCTGGTTAACTGAACACACACAACTTTATATACCCTCACACACACACAGGTGCAAGGAGGCAGTATGCTCCCTGTATACAGGAGTGATGGAGATCGAGTGTGTACAGCAAAATGGCAGGGTACATGAGTGTATACATGAGTGTGTACAACCCCTCCCCCCTCCCCCCGTTCGCCCGCCCATTAACGCCCCCCTTCGGCCACCCTCCCACCCATTCCCGGCCCTCGCTCGCCCACTCTCGGCCACCGAGCACGTCCGGAGGGGTTTTGTGTGTGTATGAGAGAGAGAGAGAGGGGGGGAGAGAGGAGGGCTACTTAAGGAGAAGGGAGGAGGAGGTGGAGGCCGGAGGAGGGAGATCGCCGGAGGAGAAGGGAGGAGGAGGAGGAGGAGGATGCCAGAGGAGGGAGATCACCGGAGGAGAATGCGAGCGCTGGAGGAGGGAGAGCAAAAAAATTGGGAGGGAAGAAATTTTTTGGAGAATGATCGAAAAGAAAACCCTCCTGCCCTATATGAAACATTTAGCGACGTCAACATGCGGACGTCGCTGATTAGTAATACACGATGACATTCTATAACAGTCGTCGCTACGTGTTGCTATATTTAAATAATTAGCGACGTGTAGCGACGACATTACGACACAGATTCCTATTTAATAACTTAATATCGCTATTAGTCGCCAACAGCGATGAATAGCGACGGCACATTACCACGTCGCTAAATTACCAAAAATTAGCGACGTCCGTTCATGGAGTCGCTAAATTCATCGCAAATCTGCCATATTTTGGTAGTGAGCTCTGATACTCTAACAAAAAGAAGATAAGACATGATCAGATAAAATGTCATGTCACTATATTGGACATAGTCATGCGGCCAGAAGGACTGCGACCCGAGCCGCATGAACCTTATGCGGCTCAATCCATGTGCTTCATGCGACCAAGAGTGACTGCAACCTGAGCCGCATGAGCTTTATGTGGCCCAGAATACAGAATCTATGCGGCTCAAAAGTCCCTAAGCTACATGCGGACCAAAGGAGACTACGACCTAAGCCGCATGAGTCTTATGCGGCCCAGCATGTTTAACGCCCCAGTCCCAAAATACGTAGGACTAGGAACATAGACATGCCAGCTGTATACATACGAAGTACACTCCAATATATGGAAACCTCGTATGAATACATAAGCTGTAAAATACAGTAGAACCATAACTAATCTCATCCACACAAATAAATAAATAAAAGATATCATATAATCAACTAAGAATGTCATTGGTACATGTAGTTGGGCGGAGACAAATCTACTACTAACAATGAAAAGAAATACATGATATACAAAAGAATAATTTTGGGGAGCAAAGCGAAGACGATCCAAGTGCAATCATCCTCGAAGAAATAGCGATTATTACGGCTAGAGCTAAAACACCTGCGAAAGACAAGAGCACACACCTGGCGAGATAACCAGGTCCTCAGAGGGACGTAACAAGACACATAATATTATGCCATATAAACTGAATAAATATTGCTCAAATAAATAAGTCAATTGAATTATAACATGGTCCAATACACACCTATTGAACTAGCTTACCATCTCCCCAACCAAACAAGGATAGGAGATGGTAAACTAATTCACGGTGATGTATCTTTCCATGCTATGAATCCAATATGGTATCCGGACCCCAGCAAGGTTTAATACCTTCTCATCAAAGTAGTAAGCCACACCTACAACCAAACAAGGACAAGATGTGACGAACTAATCCGCGACAAGTTATTATTCCAAGCCACGGCCAGATACAAGTACCCAAACCAAAAGTACTCATACCTAACGGATAAGGTAACCTAACCGTTCTAAGTGAAATGTAGTTAAGAACAATCCTTCTGACGCATGGGCCCTGGATAAATGGAATCGACATAGTCCCCCCTTGGGGTACCAGCGGCCCAATCAGTAAGAGCATAACGTTCCGCAGAATGCCAGTGGCCGTCAGTAATCATGGGTCATCAACCCCGTATCTCCAGCGGAGCTTCCGGGTCACAAAGGAAAGTGCATCGAAGTCCATGCGCTAAGGAATTGTCCTCCCCGCCTAATGCCTACAATGTTGTATCCACAACAGAAAACCTCTATAATCGCTAAGTTAAACTAAGCATGCAACCTATATTAGCAGTTATTTTTATCGTATGGCTTGTACGTATTGGTGGCCAGCCAATCACGCATGTCCGTGTTCTACAAGCAACACACAACTTCGTGGTACGACGTGTCAAGGCCAATGAATGCAACACACAAGGTGGTCCCCTAAATCTAGGTTTAATGTGTAAGAAAAATAATACATAGCAGGAAATATAAATGAATAGTAAGTTCTAACAGGTTATGCCATGTATCACAGTTTATTTTGCATAAAGAAAATAATGAATAATGCATGATATATGAGCTAAAATAAATAAACAGCAAATGGCAAGGTGTCTTGCCTGAGGTCCTTGTTGGTGAAATCGACAATCCCGTTGGGTACAAAATAGTCACAGGGCTACACAAGATGAACTCAGACGATGTGACAAACTTCTAAAATAAAAATCAAAAATAAAATATTCTGGAAAAATTTTGAAAAAAATATATGATGTGTATTTTTTCGTCAGCATTTCGAAACTTCAAACGGTTCGTGATTCTGAGTCCTGGTTCTTCCAGAATCTCAAAAATACTAAAACGTGTCAGATTTCGGACAACTGACACTCCACAAATTTTCCAGAAAATTAAGTTCTGAATTTATGAAAATAAAATTTATATTCAGAAATATACCTCAATACGATTCCAACAAAAAAATGGAGGTCAAACGGAGTCCGGAGTTGGGAGTTATGGTCATTCGAAGTTGCTACAACCTTTGAAAATTGAGGCTGAATTTATGACAAATTTTGGGCTTAGTTATGACGAAAAAAAGAGAAATTTTGACAAGGATGGTTTGAAAGATGAATTCATAGGTTCGATAGATATATATAATGGCTAGCAATTAGCAAATTATGATAGGATTAAAACTAAATCAATAAGGATGATTATGATTACCAACTAATTTGGATAGGAATATGATTGGTTTAAATAAGAAACGATCTAATTAATGCTAGATATGATTCTAATAGGATAAGAATTTCTAATGGATAAATCTTCTCATAAATTTAAATCAAATAAATTATTTAAAAACAAATCAATTTGATTATAATCCTTTAAATGATCACCATAATAACTTTAAGTATTATTCTATATTATCAAATAATTCAAATCATATGAATCCAAATCCAAATCAAACTCAACGTAATAACTTTAAAATAATATCTAATATTTATCAAAATAATTTAAATCAAATAAAAAATAAATCATTTAATCAAATAATATTTCAAATCTAGATTAGACAAATCGTAATGCTCCAATTAGTCATCGTAAGTATTTTAAACAATATTTAAATTATCAACATAATTTAAAGTATAGTTGATAACCATCAAGATGGTTTAAATAAATTCAAATATAATCAAATAACTGATTAACATATCAAAATAATACTCGATGTCATCAAATATTATAAAACTTACTTTTATAAATCCAAATCTTTATTTAAAAATAAATAGACAAAAAAATCTTTTATCGCTAATTTTTTTAAAGCAATTTTTAGAAGACCAAAAATAATAAAAACATATTTTATATTTCAAATAAAAAATTCGAGAACATTTTTTTAGAAACATTATTTCAAACCATTCATTTAAAACTTGGTAACAAAAATAATCACAAAATATCTTTTACAAAATTTCTACGAAAATTACTTTTAAACACGAAATTAAAATATATAGATTAATTTAAAATATATTAATTTCGGGAAGATGAGTTACAAATCTACCCACCTTTGAAAATTTCCGTACTCGAAATTTAAGGACTACTAGGATAGACGGACTTGGTTGATCGGTAAAAGGATAGTAAGAATTTGTGATAAGAGAAAATAGATGGAAGGGAAAAGAGAATTTCTTTAATGAGAACATTAATCAATTTGGATGAAAAATAGAAGAAGTGAATGGATATGGCTTGATGTGCACGGACACGATACACAAACACATTTGTTGTCACGACCCGCACCCACCGTGAGGATACGAGTACGTAACAACGCCCAACCTACGCCGTAGTGTCGGCGGTAGAACGCTGTTCTAGGTCATGAATTATACTAACACAATATTGAATAATCACCAACTGGAGGCTAATCACAGAAGGTACAACTCAATCACAACTAGAGATAGAATATGGTATGATAAAATAGATAAGAAAATCCTCAACTGAGGTACAATAGAATGAAATAACATAAGTCTCAACATCTCTAAAATATACAACTCTGAAAACAAGGACAACAGCTAAACATGAAAATAAACAGTCTAAGCTATCTACACTATACAAGGGGTATCATCCTCAGCAGCTACCTGAACCTCCCCAGGGGTCCATGTCGCGAGTGTCATCTAGGCAAGCTCTAAGGTGAGGGGTGCAGGGTTCCTTATCAGCCTCTGTAAAATTTTCAACAGGTCCAGTCAGGACGGGAGTGAGCATAATACATCTCACGTAGATTATAACAGGTTAGAGAATATAAACATGCAAGAGAGTACGATACATGAAACTGAAAGAAAGTACGTGATGTAAACAGAGAGAGAACTGTAATAGAAATATCTACTATAAGTAGAGAGCTACCAGTGACTAGTGATTTAGAGTACAAAGTCGACATATGAAAGGCTGGATTTGCACATAACTATACTAAAGAGGCGCACATGGCTATACTACTTTGGAATTGTTCCCATGACTATTTATACTCCCCCATACCCCAATCAATACACAAGGATCCAGACAAGTTATGTTACGTACATGGTTTTCACATGAAGCCCATAAATGGGTGCACATGAAGTATACATGAGAGCTCATACATGAGTGCACATGAAGTTCACATGGAGGGCCCATAAATGGGTGCACATGAAATTCACATGAAGGCTCATAAATGAGTGCACATGAAGTATAGGTTATACATGAGATAAATGAGAAACATGACCGATCATGATAGCACATGAGAGTACACAAGCGAGAATGTAGCACATGAGAAACACGAATAACATGAGAGCGAGGAATACACTATGTACATGAAAAATACGACATGATGTATTCGATGCTCCCGAGGGGTATAACATCGCATAAAAAGATCCATATAGTACCAATCCGTGATAATATCGTGACAGCATCAAATAAGGTAAACTAGAGCAGGAATATAATTCTAAGCAAGTTATGAAATGATCAGAGAACGTACTCGCCTGGTATCTGAATATCTGAAGTAAATGTACTATCCGAGAAGAGGTACCTGACTCCGAGTTAGAGCAACACAAGTCAAGATGTATACAGGGGATGATAATTGAAATCTACAATGCATCTGCATGCTGTCTAGGTCAAACTAAGCTAAAGTCAACACTTGGTCAACTCCAGTCAACTATACTAGTCAAGTCTAGGTCAACTAGGTCAAACTTAACCCAAACAAGTCTGATAAGTCTCACTAGGCCTATGCCTAGTCTATCAATCACACACAATTGCAAGCCATACAAGTTATCCTTCATACATATTTACATATATAATACATATATACTCATTATATATAAGGCATACCTATATATAGGGAATTCATCCATGGCAATATGCCCACATACATATGTATGTTCACATATTTATTCATACACACATATTACATATATATATTTCATATATTATATATATATAGGCTTACAACATAAAGGGGTTACATTGTATTCATGCAAAGGGGTTTTAGTCAACATGTGAGGGGTTAAGGGTGTACTTGTGTGTGTGTGTGTGATATATGTAAGGATGAATGTGTGTGTGTAAGTACATGGCAGTTTAGATAGGAATTTGGGTGTGTGATAAAGTGGTGTAGGGTGTGGTATGGTGAGTTTCATATGTACATGGGGTAGGAGGGAAAGGTTAATTTAGTTCAATTCATCATTGTATAAACAACGTTTATATATATAGAGATAGAGAGGACTAGGTTGCAATGTAGTGTGGTCTTGACAGTGTAATGTGTCAATGTATGATCATTGTGTCATAGCTATTAGGGTGTGGCAATATGACTGTTAGTCTCAAAAAAAATTAGTTGGTTTGCAGGTTTGAAATCACTCAAAATCAGAGAACACATGCAACTGTTCTCAGTGTGACAGAACACAGGTTATGGCCTGTGTGTTCAACACTTGAGAGTGTGTGAGGGATACAGTAGTTTAGATAGGAGGCCATTCTTCTCAGGGTTCCATTTCCAGTGTAAATCAATGACAGAGCAATGTGTGTATGTCAAAACAGTGACTCAGTCCAGGAAACAGAATATGAGTTCTCAGGAATTAGGAATTTACAGTGAACTAGTGTTTCCAGGATTTCGAGACAGTGTGCAGGTGATTATCTGTTCAGGATTAGTGAAATGGTGGGAACATACACACAAAATTTTGGGCACAATGTCAGTCATCTAGGGAACATACACACAAAATTTTGGGTCACGAAGTGTCATGTCCGTGGAGAACTGGGACACGGGCAGCAGGGCACCCGACCGAGCCCCCGTGTTGCGTGTCCAGCACCAAAACCGACATAAAAACTGACACAAACACAAATAAGTCTTCACAAATATCGTTACACATACCTAGATCTAGAGATCCATGAAATTAGAATTCAAAAATACGAAAATAAAATCCTCACAGACATTTCATCAAACACATGTGTACAAGTCATAATACGTGTCCGAAATGGACACGTAAAGGACACGAAACTTAGCAAAACCTATTCCTACAGAGAGAGGACACCTAGGGCTTCCTATCCATGCAAAGAAATCAAAATTTGGTGGAGGGAATAGGGATTTACCTATATGTGTTCCTTCTCAAAGAAAAGCTTCAAAATGAGGTTTCTCCTAGCTATCCCCAAGCTCCAAATTGTCTCCAAACTGTAGTTGGCCTCCATGAACAGTAGAGAAACCCAAATTAGATCACCATGGAAGAATTTTGGATGAAAAAGGATTAATATTGAATAAAATAGGAAGAAGTTTCAATGGAGGCTAACCTTGTTCTTGCAAAATGAAGAGATGAACAAAAGGAGGCAAGTGGTTGAGATGGATTTTATAGGGACATGCCCTAAGTGACCAGCCATAGGATATTAGGGTTAGGGTTTTTGGGATTTGATCTAGGGCTATCATTCCTCCTAGTCAAATCAAGGGCCTACAACCTAGGTTTCACACATGACTTAAATGCAACCTAGTTAACTCTAACTATCATGACTAAATCAAAACTAATCAATACTAACCATCACTAACCATGGCTAGCTAAGTCTAGGTATGACTAATCTAGGTTACGTCAATCTAGGTTAGGCTAAATACAACACAAGCCAGTTAATTAAATGATATTAAAATCACACCATCCCATTAATTATATTAAATTCTAAATAAATATATAATAAATTCAATTAATTCAAAAAAGACCAAATACCCTCAAGCTAAAAATAATGAAGTACCATAATCACATGGCTAGGCTCTAGGGTAGACAGTCTCTACGGTTTTACTAGCAAAACACCAAAATCATAAGTCATGATATTTAAATAGTTTTAAAAATAATTAAAATTCACTAAAAATCATATTATAATTTTAAATATCATAATTAAATAAATTAAAACACAAAATTTCAAAATTACCCTTATTTAGAAAACTGGGTGTTATAAGTCTACCCACGTTAAAAAAATTTCGTCCTCGAAATTAAAATGGTAGTAGTCCTTCTAGGTCAACACCCCATAATCAAAGTCTCTAACATACCGTCAGATAATCATATGCGTCTGTCTAAAATCATGATACTCAGAATCTTCATCGCGCTAGTGAGCAAAGCTACGATAATCACAGAGTCCTCGACTAAGGCACGTACCTCTAGAATCATGGTATTTAAAATTTTTGCATTGCCGCATGCTAAGTAGCAAAAACCTTAAATTCCTACACCCAAGAAATACGTCCTAAATCTGACTATATGTCCTCACTATGCCAGCTAAACACGACCATCGAAGATTCTAGATCCCATAACCGAGGTGACCTAGCCCATATGATTCATCTCAGAAGAAAATCAAACATAACACATGAACAATAGAACAAAGTTGATCAATCAACCAGGAACAGAGGGAATCAAATTTTCAATACAGTTATAAGAGGCAATTATGAAAAGGGAATCGAATAGAACGGAACCTGCAACTAGATCTCCAACGGCCTGAGCATCCTCGACTGTCCTGGTAAAAACTCGCTCCTGCTGGCCTCCCCTGGCCGGCTGTTAATGCTGCATGTACCTCAGCTGCTGAGTCGGTAAGGGTAATCCCTTCTGCTGGCCTACCGGAGCCCTAGCTCCTGCTCCCTGAACTGTCTGTCCCGATGACTCGGGATACTCTCTCAGACGATGATCGGATCCTCCGCAAAGTAAACATCTGCCCAGCCACTTTCGGTATTTGCCCCAATCGTGCCCTGGTCTCTTGCAAAAAGGTCAAATGATAACAAGCTGCTGTCCCGGGGCCTGATGCTGCCTCTGTGGCTGCTGCGTCTGCTGAAAGGGTACACGGTCCTGAAACTTCCACTGCTGAAGGTAGGCCTTCGGTTGCTGATACTGCTGCTGAAACTGTAGGGGTGGCATCTGCTGCAGACACTGCTGCTGAATCTGCAGGTGGGGCCTTTTGGCCGGGCCCGCACTGCCACTAGCTCCCTGAGTGTCTCGCATCCTCTTCTCCTTCAGTCCAAGATCGTCCTCCGCTGTCATAGCTCCTATCAGAATCTGCTCGAAAGTGGCATCACGGTCGCTCTTGGTATATGACTTGATCTCCCTGATCAAACCCCTGCGGAACCTCCTCGCCTTCCCGTCCTCAGTAAGGTCCTCAACGAATCTGCTCAAATGGCTGAACTCTCCAGCATACTCCTCAACGGTCTGGTTCCCCTGAACTAAACTCTCGAACTGCGCCTCCAAAGCACGGAGTGCTGTGTCGGGAAGGAATTTCTCTTTGAATAGTTTCTTAAATGCTGCCTAAGTCTGACCGGCTGTACCAACCCTCGGGTCCGTCTGGTACCAGGTACGGGCCAAGTCCTGTATCTGACTGGTGGCTGCCTCGATCTGTAATCCTGCTGGTATCTGTGCCAATCGGAATATCTCCTCAATGTGCTCTATCCAATCGTCAGCATATATGATGCCCTCTGTGCCCTTGAAGTCTCGGGGTCCCATCTTCTTAAAGGACTGGATGTCTGGAGTCCACGGCTGATACGGCTGTATCTGACCTCTTTGTGGCTGAGCAGCCACCAGCTCTACGGTCGTCCTGACCAACTGGTGAGTATCTTGTATGCTCTGTCGGATATCAGCAGACTGGCTCTGCTGCATCTGCTGCTGAGACTCCAAGAATTGTTGGAAAAGGACAACCATCTGAGCCGTATTTACTGTCCCTGAAGGTAACTGCTGCTGATACATATCCGGAATGAAAGGGGAAGTCCTCCGGACAGGTGAAGGTGCACTCCCAAAAGCTGTAGGCGCTCTTATATGAGCAAAAATTGGGGGTGTTGTGGTCCCAGCATCTACAATCGGGCGAGGGGTGGTAGGCCTCTCACCAGCGTCTGCTGGGCCAGAGCGATGCGATCGTGTCTCAATCATCATCCTGGAGACAGATCAAAAAAGGAATCAATATTGAGATAGAAACGATAATTCAAGGGAGGACAGTTATTCAAGGAAGAATCTCCAACAGGAATTCAGATGGCAGGGATCCAGTTAAGAGTTTTTCCTAACGTGATTGAGTACCTCAAAAAATAATCCTAATCCTACTGCAGGCTGTAGTGGTACTCTAGTTCAAATACCACTACACAAACTCGACCTGCATGGGCCACCACTAAAACCGTGTCACGACCCGCATCCACCGTGAGGATACGAGTATGTAACAGCGCCCAGCCTACGCCGCAGTGTCGGCGGTAGAACGCTGTTCTAGGTCATGAACTATACTAACACAATATAGAATAATCACCAACTAGAGGCTAATCACAGAAGGTACAACTCAATTACTACTAGAGATAGAATATGGCACGATAAAATAGATAAGAAAATCCTCAACTGAGGTACAACAGAATGAAATAACATAAGTCTCAACATCTCTAAAATATACAACTCTGAAAATAAGGACAACAGCTAAATATGAAAATAAACAGTCTAAGCTATCTACACTATGCAAGGGGTATCATCCTCAGCAGCTGCCTGAACCTCCCCAAGGGTCCAGGTCACGAGTGTCATCTAGGCAAGCTCCAAGGTGAGGGTTGCAGGGTTCCTCATCATCCTCTATAAATTTTCAATAGGTCTAGTAAGGACGGGAGCGAGCACAATACATCTCACACAGATCATAACAGGTTAGAGAATATATACATGCAAGAGAGTACGATACATGAAACTAAAAAAAAGTACATGATGTAAACTGAGAGAGAACTGTAATAGAAATATCTACTATAAGTAGAGAGCTACCAGTGACTAGTGATTTAGAGTACAAAGTCGATATGTGAACGGCTGGATTTGCACATGACTATACTAAAGAGGCGCACATGGCTATACTACTTTAGAATTGTTCACATGACTATTTATACTCCCCCATTCCCCAATCAATACACAAGGATCCAGATAAGTTATATTACGTACATGGTTTTCACATGAAGCCCATAAATGGGTGCACATGAAGTATACATGAGAGCTCATACACGAGTGCACATGAAGTTCACATGGGGGGCCCATAAATGGGTGCACATGAAATTCACATGAAGGCACATAAACGAGTGCATATGAAGTATAGGTTATACATGAGATACATGAGAAACATGACCGATCATGATAGCACATGAGAGTACACAAGCGAGCACGAACGAGCATGTAGCACATGATAAACATGAATAACATGAGAGCAAAGAATACACGATGTACATGAAACACACGACATGATGTATCCGATACTCCCGAGGGGGATAACATCGCATGAAAGGATCCATATAGTACCTATCCGTGATAATATCGTAACAGCATCAAATAAGGTAAACTAGAGCAGGAATATAATTCTAAGCAAGTTATGAAATGATCAGAGAATGTACTCGCCTGGTATCTGAATGTCTGAAATAAATGTACTGTTCGAGATGAGGTACCTGACTCCTAGTTAGAGCAAGACAAGTCAAGATGTATACAGGGGATGATAATTGAAATCTACAATACATCTGCATGCTGTCTAGGTCAAACTAAGCTAAAGTCAACACTTGGTCAACTCCAGTCAACTATACTAGTCAAGTCTAGGTCAACTAGGTCAAACTTAACCCAAACAAGTCTGATAAGTCTCATTAGGCCTAACCAAGCCTAGTCTATCAATCACACACAATTACAAGCCACACAAGTTATGCTTCATACATATTTACATATATAATACATATATACTCATTATATATAAGGCATACCTATATATAGGGAATTCATCTATGGCTATATGCCCACATACAGATGTATATTCACATATTTATTCATACACACATATTACATATATATATATTTCATATATTATCTATATATATAGGCATACAACATATAGGGGTTACATTGTATTCATGCAAAAGGGTTTCAGTCAACATGTGAGGGGTTAAGGGTATACATGTGTGTGTTGATATATGTATGGATGAATATGTGTGTATAAGTACATGGCAGTTTAGATAGGAATCTGGGTGTGTGATAAAGTGGTGTAGGGTGTGGTATGGTGAGTGTCATATGTACATGGGGTAGGAGGGAAAGGTTAATTTAGTTTAATATTCATCATTGCATAAACAACATTTATATATATAGAGATAGAGAGGGCTAGGTTGTAATGTAGTGTGGTATTGACAGTGTAATGTGTCAATGTATGATCATTGTGTCATAGCTATTAGGGTGTGGCAATATGACTGTTAGTCTCAGGAAAAATCAGTTGGTTTGCAGGTTTGAAATCACTCAAAATCAGAGAACACATGCAACTGTTCTCAGTGTGACAGAACACAGGTTATGGCCTGTGTGTTCAACACTTGAGAGTGTGTGAGGGATACAGTGGTTTAGATAGGAGGCCATTCTTCTCAGGGTTCCATTTCCAGTGTAAATTAATGACAGCACAATGTGTGTATGTCAAAACAGTGACTCAGTCCAGGAAACAGAATGTGAGTTCTCAGGAATTAGGAATTTACAGTGAACTAGTGTTTCCAGGATTTCGAGATAGTGTGCAGGTGATTATCTGTTCAGGATTAGTAAAATGGTGGTTGTTTGTACATGACACTTAGGAATAGGTAATGTGACAGCCATTCTCAGGATTCAAACAACCAATGAACATTAAATAGGAAAATTATTTCAGTGAATCAACTTACAGTTTACTAATCAACAGTAAACAATTCAATCTCCCATTCCCTGTATACAAGGACCCAAATGACAGTGTACAGGGAATAAAATCAGTGTGAAGGAATCAAAATGACATAGTTAGCCTATTAAACTCAGGAATTTCAAGAATCAAATCTCAGTCTTGGAAATTAATGAATCATTAAACAGGGAGGAATCGCATCATAGTATAACTAACCTGTCATTTGAATTCGAGTAATTCACCAACTAATACCAAGAATTGGATCCTAAACATGGTATCTAATACGTATAGAAATTAAGCTATAGCTAAACACATGATATCATCATTCAAGAACACAAACTAAAATGGAAAACAGTGTTCATAATACTGATACTTCGACAGTATCAGTCAATGGAAAAAATTCCCATTCGACATTAAATTAGCAATTAATTAATGGGAATTAGGTTGGTAATTAATAGTGGATATGTGTACGTGTCGACCTTGGTCAAACGTGTCCATCTAGTAGACACAAACGTGTCCAAAACACCAAAATTCACTGTGTCAGAACACAGGCTATAGACAGCCTCGTGGGCATGTGTCGGGCTAGATAGGGACACGTGTGTCTAACCACGAGTGCTGTGGTCGAGTCCGTCCTAAGTTAGATTAGGTCTAGGGCTTCGTGTCCAACCACCTGAAACGTGTCTAGGATGTGTCGTGTCCGAGTACGAGACCCGTGTCATTGGCATTTTTCAACGCGTGCACAGCCAGTACAAAATCGGTACGGGCTCGATTGCTCCCAAACTACTCCATAAAATCCAACGAAATCTTGTAGGCTCAATGTCAGTCATCTACGGAACATACACACAAAATTTTGGGTCATGAAGTGTCGTGTCCGGGGAGAACTAGGACACAGGCAGCAGGGCACCCGACCGAGCCCCCGTGCTGCGTGTCCAGCACCAAAACCGACACAAAAACTGACACAAACACAAATCAGTTTTTACAAATATCGTTACACATACCTAGATCTAGAGATCCATGAAATTAGAATTCAAAAATACGAAAATAAAATCCTTACAGACATTTCATCAAACACATGTGTACAAGTCATGATACGTGTCCGATACGGACACATAAAGGACACGAAATCTAGCAAAACCTATTCCTACAGAGAGAGGACACCTAGGGCTTCCTATCCATGCAAAGAAATCAAAATTTGGTGGAGGGAATAGGGATTTACCTATATGTGTTCCTTTTCAAAGAAAAGCTTCAAAATGAGGTTTCTCCTAGCTATCCCCAAGCTCCAAATTGTCTCCAAACTGTAGTTGGCCTCCATGAACAGTAGAGAAACCCAAATTAGATCACCATGGAAGAAGTTTGGATGAAAAAGGATTAATATTGAATAAAATAGGAAGAAGTTTCAATGGAGGCTAACCTTGTTCTTGCAATATGAAGAGATGAACAAAAGGAGGCAAGTGGTTGAGAAGGATTTTATAGGGACATGTCCTAAGTGACCAGCCATAGGATATTAGGGTTAGGGTTTTGGGGATTTGATCTAGGGCTATCATTCCTCATAGTCAAATCAAGGGCCTACAACCTAGGTTTCACACATGACTTAAATGCAACCTAGTTAACTCTAACTATCATGACTAAATCAAAACTAATCAATACTAACCATCACTAACCATGGCTAGCTAAATCTAGGTATGACTAATCTAGGTTAGGTCAATCTAGGTTAGGCTAAACACAACACAAGGCAATCAATTAAATGATATTAAAATCACACCATCCCATTAATTATATTAAATTCCAAATAAATATATGATAAATTCAATTAATTCAAAAAAGATCAAATACCCTCATGCTAAAATTATTGAAGTACCCTAATCACATGGCTAGGCTCTAGGGTAGACAGTCTCTACGGTTTTACTAGCAAAACACCAAAATCACAAGTCATGATATTTAAATAGTTTTAAAAATGATTAAAATTTACTAAAAATCATATTGTAATTTTAAATATCATAATTAAATAAATTAAAACACGAAATTTTAAAATTTCCCTCATTTAGAAAACTGGGTGTTACATTTGTAGGTGGAGAAAATTAATGGAACAGAGAATAATGAGCCTCTCCTTATATATGAGGTGGAAGCTACTATTTAGATAAGAATTATGATAGTTGCAAACCCCTTTTTGATATCTCACTTTTAAATTTTAATCAATTTAAAACCGATTCAATCCAAATCCAAATCCAATCCAATTTCGAATTAAATCTGTATATATTCAAATCCAAATTTAATATTGATAACTTCCATATTTAAATTAAGCATATTAAAAGTAATATGAAAATTTCAAATTTAAATACCCATAATAAGTTTAATGAAATAGAGAAATTCAAAATAAATTTTTATAAATAATATAAAAATAATATTAAATAATTTTGAAAATTATAATAAATATTTGACTATTTGAAATACCTTTTTAATAAATTAAAATAATTACTAAAATAATTTTGAAAATTTAAAATATATACATGAATTGAATTTCATGTACTCGCATGCAATTAATATTTTACATAAAACATATATTTCCACTATAATACATAAAAAAGAGAAAAATATCATTTCTTAAATCATTACCTATACTTGTATAAATAAAAAGCATTTTTATAGTAATGAAAATAAAACATTTGACTAAATTTTTGTGAAAAAATATTTATATACAAATTATTTACTCTTTATGTATTTCGAAAACAAAAGTATTTACGATATTTACGAAACCTAAAATAAACTATTTATGTAAAATAACTAAATAAATAAATATCACATATGTACGTACTCGCACTTGTCGTATAAATATCCGCATAAAATAAATATATAAAAAATATAGTAAAATTTTAGGGGGTTTACAGCATGATCGAACGCTAAAAGACATATGCGACCCAAAATGACTCAAGCAATTTGACCCTATCCTGCGATAGGACACGTGACAGGCTGACCAAGTCTCAACCACCCAGATTTGCTTCAAAGAAATCTTAACAAGTCACCAGCTGGCGGCCAAAGAGCGGGTCTTTATGTGCTATTGTTGCCACGTGGTCACCTGGCCATCTATACGACTCAAAACATCTATCACTATAAATAGCAGGGTACCAAACCCATGTAAAAGGCTGGCAACCTACGAAGAACAATTTCTTCAAGAGCAAGGACCGTGTCAGATAGTCCAAGGAGTAAGGCAGAGTTGCTACACTTTTCCGAGCCTCCATCGTCACCCCCCAAAATCAAAAACTAAACAACTGTAGTTAGATTGTTTCCTATGATTACTTTCTAGGCTTTCTCTTGTACAAGTGAGTTTGCAATCAATTTTAATTCATATGTAATTTTTGTTCTTGATATTTTATGGCAAACAATGCTACCTTTCGAAATAGGGATGTCTTGCCTAACAGAGTTCACCGAAGCCGTCCACTTGAATGAGGAGTCGCCTCGACCGTGTAGGACATCAAGCAAGCCGTTGTATTGCTAAGTCCAAACGTCGCTGCATTTTGATTTCTCCGGTTGAACTGAGCGGGATGAGACATTATTGGTTATCCCTGACCTTTATTGTAGAATAATCCTATAGGGTCACTTGCGAACCCCACCTCAGTTGGGGTCAACATGAGCCTGCGGGTTATCCTAAGCAGTGGGGGATTGCTCAATCCCAAAGTTTTGTCTGACTTATTCCTGGACCGGCCCTGACTATACTATCCTATACATGCACCAAACGAAGCCTTAGTGTGTTAAACCTCATAAGTTTTAAAAAATTTAGCTGTATTACAGTTTCAAAATTATGAATACTTAGGCTTAGTTTGGGATTGCTTTAGCTTTTAATAAATCGATTGCTTTGGCTTTTAATAAATCGATAGCAGAAATAGTTTTTGCTACTGGCAGCAAAAATAATTTTTAACCGTTGAAACCTAGTGAAAGTCAAGCTACTTGCACGAAAAAAAAGTGCCCACAAACAACCTTTATGGTTTATACTACTTTTGTGTAGATATTATGAATATCCAAAAAATTTCAAAGTCTTATTATATACTCATAAAACTTTCCACGAACACCCAACTGTTGACACAAAGTCACAGTCAACCAAATATTGACTACATTGACTAAATAATATTTGTATTAATTCAATACGACACACGACGACTGCATTCAGTTCAAGACAGATGACAGCTCAGTCTCCGGCTCTCAGTGTGTTCTGGAGTCTGTATTTTATAATTTCATTGAGTCTAGACTTATGTACTCTGAGTCATGCTGAGCTCTTAGAACTTAGTCTATAACCTACCCAATTTCCCTAGCTCCACTGAACCAAACACTGCCCAAAAAGCCCCTTTGAACCACTCTGTGCTCTGGAGACAGAGTTCGGGCCGAACTCTGCCTCCACACAGAGTTCGGGCCGAACTCTGTCCCCTAGAAATCAGGAACCCTAATTTTAGGGTTAGCTGGTTGCTAGTTGTCCAACGGCCAAATTTTTTGAATTTTCCTACCCGAATTTTGGCCGAATTCTGCCTATAAAAACATTATAAATAGGACATGAATTCTCTCATTTCAATCCATCCAATCTTCTCTTCTCTTCTCTCTTATAAGCTCAATAAGCCATACCCTTCCCATCTACTAGCCACAAGCCTCCTAAGTCTCGAGTGCTCAGCATCTCTCAGTTAGGATTCTTGTGCAAGAGTCGAAGAAGTCGCTTGGACAATTCCAAGCAAATCGCCACTGCGATCCTCTGTTAGAAGTTGACGTGCTCTTCTGAAGAAAAGGCACGGGTTATAAACTACTATTTCACAAATAGTGGATTTAATCCTGAGCTAGAGTTCTCAGGCCTGGACTAGTCCTCCACGAGGGAAACCAGGTTAAAATCGCTGTGTTTGCGTATGCTCTTCTGCTCTTTATTTATTTTCCGCACTTTACTCTGATTATTTATTGTTGGTGAAAGAGTTATTTTTAATTGGCTATTTTTCTATATAAACTCTATTCACCCCCCTCTAGAGTTGCCAAACTGTTCTTCAATTGGTATCAGAGCTCTGTTCTCTTTATAAGGACTAACATCCTAAGAGCTGATCCATGGCAACCACACAATCCTTGATTTCCAATCATGGTGAAGGTCAGTCCACTCATAGGCCTCCCCTATTTGATGGGACTAACTACACATATTGGAAAACAAGGATGAGCTTCTATCTTAAGTCTCTAGACTTTGACCTGTGGACTGTCGTCACTGACGGTTACAAAAAGCCTGCCAGAATAGTTGTCGATGGTGACCTCATTGAGAAACTACACGACAAATATTCTGTCGAGGAGAAGAAATAGGCAAGTCTAGATGCTAGGGCTATTAATGCTTTATTCTGTGCCATAGACAGGAATGAGTTCAACAGGGTCTCTACATGCACCATTGCTCATGAAGTATGGAGACTTCTAGAAGTGACGCATGAAGGAACCACACAGGTCAAGGAATCCAAAATAAGCCGTTTCACTCAAGAATACGAAGCTTTCAAGATGAAGCCAAGTGAGACGATCACTCAAATGTTCACAAGATTCCTCGACATCATCAATCCTCTATCCTCGCTTGGAAAGCAGTACTCAAACCATGAGAAGATTCGTAAGCTGCTCAGAGGGCTACCAAATATTTGGAACCCTAAGGTGACAGCCATCATAGAAGGAAACGATCTCACAACAATGTCAATGGAGACCTTGATGGGTAAGCTTATGACTCACGAGCTTGACCTCAAGGACTTCGAAGAGCCTGCTCCGAAGACCAGGGAGATCGCACTCAAAGCTCATCAACGAAGAGCTAATCATGATGAGACCGAAGAAGATAATTCGGATGATGAAGACCAAGCTCTCATGGTTCGCAACTTCAGGAAATTCCTTCGCTTCAATCAAAGAAAGAAGGAATCTCAAGAAGACGATGAAGAAGAACCAACTTGTTACGGTTGCAAGAAAACTGGACATGTCCGAAAAGACTGCCCATTCCTGAAGAAGAGCAACCGCTATGAGAAGCCATACAAAAAGAACTCATCAAAGAAATATGCCAACACAGGCATCTGGCATGAAAGTGAAGCAAGTGACTCTGAGGAAGAAAAGGACTCTCCTCAAGATACAGCAAATGTGTGCCTGATGGCAACTTCTAACAAGGTATCTAACGAAACTCTGGATGACTTCTCTTTTGATGAACTTGGCGATGCTTTCACTGATTTACTCGATGATCATAAAAAGGTCATCGGTAAATATAAACATGCCAAGGACAAAATCAAAAGTCGAGAAGATAAGATACAAAGAATTTCTTTACTTCTTGATAATGTTAGAAATACATCACCCACTAATGACACTGATGAAGTATCCAAGCTTAAATTAAGCTTACATGATGCTGAAGCACGTATTGAGCAACAAACTCAAGAAATCACTACTCTCAACATGTTGCTTGCTGAAGAAAAGAGTAGACACAAGATTTCCATGACTAAGATTTATGGCTTAAATATTAAGGTTGATGAACTGCAAGCTGTTTCTAAAAGATTAGAAACCAAATTGGGTAAACAGGTTGTTCAACCTCAAACCCAATCACATGGGCACAATACCACTCATGCTAGTCAATCACGTCATTCTCATGCAGCACATAACCATGCATTTATATACACAAACTTTCACAAACCACGTGCACGTAAGAACAATTCTCACTCAGTACACACTCATCATGCACAAAGACACAATCAACATCACTCCACACATAAAAATCATCATGCCATGCCATATAGACAAAATCATCATGCAATGCCATATAGACAAGGTCCTCATATACCATATAGACAAAATCATCATGCCATGCCATCTAGACAATATCAGCAAGTCACACATCATAGACAATACCATCATTCTATGCCTCATAGACACCATCACCATGCCACTTATTCCATGCATAATCATCTTCACCATGCTAACTCTTCACATCATGTCCATCCTTATCCTGTTGCTTATAGATATTATTCTCATGCTCCTAGTATAAATAAGAATGCTATCTGTACTTATTGTGGATTACATGGACACATCTCACCACAGTGCAGAGTTAGAAGACTTGTAGATAAAAGGATATATGCTTGGTTCCCAAAGACTAACTTTTCAGGACCCTCAAGAACTCGGGTACCAAAGGTCACATCTACTCTTGATGTAGGTGGACCTTCCCTCCTCAACTGAAAGTAAGTGGATTCTCGATAGTGGATGCTCGCGACATATGATGGGAGACGCAAATCTTTTTGCATCACTATCGATGAAGAGAGAAGGATACGTATCCTTCGGTAACAATCTCAAAGGGCACATTATAGGTAATGGTATCATTGGTCATCCTCCTTCTCCTGTAATAAAGGATGTCTGCCTAGTGACCGAGTTAAAGCATAACCTGCTCAGCATTAGTCATCTTGCTGATCATGGATATGATATTAACTTTGGACAAAACAGTTGCTACATCTATGATAGGTCAACAGGAGACATTGCTTTTGAAGGGAAAAGAGAGGACAACATCTACATTTTCTATCTTTCTATAAATACTAACAATGCAGGTAGATGTCTATATGCCCACAAAGACGAACGACTACTTTGGCACCAGCGTCTTGGTCATGCCAACATGGATGCTATATCCAGGCTTTCCACCAAGAAGCTAGTGAGAGGATTGCCTGACATCACGTTCAAAAAGGACACGGTATGTGCCGAATGTGAACTAAATAAGGCAACTAAATCCTCATTTCATTCTATCAACTCTGTAAGTACTACTAGACCCTTGCAACTACTTCATATGGATTTATTTGGTCCTAATAGAATAGCTAGCCTTGGAGGCAAACTTTATGCATTTGTTATTGTTGATGATTTTTCGAGATTTACATGGGTTTTCTTTCTCGCTAATAAGAGCGATGCTATTTCTGCTTTCAAAATTTTTATAAAGAAAGTTCAAAACGAAAAAGGCTACATGATTACTCGAATCCGAAGTGATCATGGAGGCAAATTCGTAAATTATGATTTTGAAAGTTTTTGTAATGCAAATGGTTTTGATCATGAATTTTCTTGTCCTAGAACTCCTCAACAAAATGGTGTTGTGGAGCGGAAGAATAGAACTCTCGGCGATATGGCCAGAGTCATGTTGAATAAATTTTCACTTCCGAAATATTTTTGGGCAGAAGCTGTTAGTACAGTATGCCACATTTTGAATAGGGTGCTGATTCGTCCCATTACGAAGAAAACACCCTATGAGCTTTGGTTTGGGAGAACCCCCAATGTTTCTTATTTTAAAGTTTTTTGTTGTAGATGTTTTATCCTTAACACCAAAGACAACTTAGGCAAATTTGATGCCAAAGCTGACGATGGTATCTTTCTTGGTTATGCCGCCAAGAGTAAGGGATATAGAGTTTTTAATAAACGCTCACTTATTGTGGAAGAGTCAACAAATGTGACTTTTGATGAAGACAACAGTGCAACAAGTACTCTTGATGATGACGTTGAGCCATCAACTTCTACTCCAATGAATATTTCAACCGAAACTAATTCTCTGGAGGGTTTGCCTAAGAAATTCTCTTTCAAACCTTCTCATCCAGAAAATTTAGTTATAGGAGAAGTTTCACGTGGAGTAACTACTAGATCATCACTAAGAGACTCCGTTGCTAGCACTGCCTTCATTTCACAAGTAGAGCCTAAAAACATTTCTGAAGCTTTTAATGATGAATTTTGGATTTCTGCTATGCAAGAAGAACTCAACCAATTCGAGAGAAGCCAAGTATGGGAACTCGTTCCTAGACCGGTTAATCACTCGATAATTGGTACTAAATGGGTTTTTAGAAACAAAGTAAATGAAGATGGTTCAGTCACACGTAACAAAGCTCGTCTAGTAGCTCAAGGATACAACCAAGAGGAAGGTATCGACTACGATGAGACGTATGCTCCTGTTGCTAGACTAGAATCCATTCGGATGCTTTGTGCTTTTGCTAATTTTCAAAACTTTAAATTATTTCAAATGGATGTGAAAAGTGCTTTCCTGAATGGTTTTATTAAGGAGAAAGTTTATGTGAAACAACCTCCTGGCTTTGAAAATCACAAATTTTCTGACCACGTGTTCAAGCTAAAGAAAGCACTTTATGGCCTCAAACAAGCCCCCAGAGCTTGGTATGAAAGGCTAAGTAGCTTCTTACTTGAGAAAGGTTTTTCAAAAGGGAAAATTGACACTACACTGTTTATAAAATCTTTTAAAGACACCATTTTATTAATTCAGATTTATGTTGATGATATTATTTTTGGGTCTACTGATGAAACTCTTTGTCAAGAATTTGCCAAGTGTATACAGACGGAATTTGAGATGAGCATGATGGGAGAGCTCAACTACTTTCTTGGTCTACAAGTAAAACAACTGGCAAATGGAACTTTCATCTGTCAATCGAAGTATACCAAGGACATGCTGAAGAAGTTCGATCTTGACAACATCAAACCAATCAGCACTCCAATGGCTACTTCAACCAAACTCGAACCAGATGAGAGCGGCAAACCCGTTGATCAACGTAAGTATCGAGGTATGATAGGCAGCTTACTTTATTTAACTGCTAGTCGCCCCGATATCATGTTTAGTGTTTGCCTATGTGCTAGATATCAAGCAAATCCTAAGGAATCTCACATGACCGCGGTTAAGCGTATCTTTCGATACCTTAAGGGTACGGTTACAGTGGGCCTATGGTATCCCAAGTCAACATCATTTGACCTCATCGGTTACTCTGATGCTGACTTTGCTGGATGCAAGGTCGACCGTAAAAGTACGAGCGGCACGTGTCATTTATTAGGAAAGGCTTTAGTCTCATGGTTTAGCAAGAAGCAGAACTCTGTCGCACTATCCACAACAGAAGCTGAATACATAGCAGCTGGGCGTTGTTGTGCACAAATTCTGTGGATGAAGCAAACCCTTGAAGACTATAAGTTATCTTTCATGCATATTCCTATATTCTGTGACAATACTAGTGCCATCAATTTGACTAAGAATCCTGTCTGCCACTCACGCACTAAACACATTGAGATCAGACACCACTTTTTGCGTGATCATCAGCAAAATGGCACGATTAACTTAGAATTTATTGACACTGATCATCAGCTAGCAGATTTCTTTACTAAGCCATTATCCGAAGAGCGCTTCAATTTTCTTTGTCGTGAACTCGGAATTTTGGATGAAGCAGTTATAAGTTGAGACTTACTTGCGTAAATATCGAGTATATTTTGATTCTTTTATGACGAATTTATTATGGGTACAAGCCGAAAGGGTCCTTCTGACAAAAAGGCGTAAAAGCCTAAGCGACACGGTGCACTAGTCCTCAGGACTACCGCTAGCTGGGATCCGGCCCCTGCAGCTAACCCATGGCAAATTTGAAATACTGAATTACAATATATTCCCTTGTTTATTATATGGTTTGTTCCGATTTATTATTGCCTAATTGATTTTTCCTAAAGTTCATTATGACCTTTGTGTACCTCTCTATGTACTTCATTATTTTCATCAAACTTTTATCCTCAAAATCTCTTTTGTTCAACACTTAATCAATTTTTCTATCCTTTCAGCCTGCTTTTAGTTCTGGACCACTGATCCAGAACTCGGGCCAAACTCTGCCCCTAACAGAGTTCGGACCGAGTTCGGTCCCTAAGTTCCAGCGTCGGGATCTGGCTCTGCCGTTGGATCAATTTAGATCCTATGGTCAATATTTCATCCGACCAAAGACAAACCCCTATTTTATTTCGGGATTCCCTCTCTCTCCTTCACCTTTGCCTCATTCCTCACCTCTCCAAACTCTTTTCTCAAAACCCTAACCCTAGTTTTTGATCTAGAAGGCTCCATTACTTCTCAAAATCAAGGAAAAAGGGTTTCTCATCATTCTCTTCCACTGTTTGGTATTATTTTCAGGTATAACTCTCTCCTTCTATCATTTTCAAGTTCTCCTATTTTCTTTGCAAATGGCATCTCGCTTGTCCAAACGAGGGAGAAGGACTCGACATGAGGGAGCTTCCTCTTCGGTTCCTCCTCCTCCGATTGAACAAGTTGTTGAACAACACCCCATTCATCCGTTGTTCAATCCGCCGTGTCCCGATAACCCTAACACATACGACGACCGTCTATTTGTGTCGCTAGACGCCTCTAATGAATGGTTTAGCGATTTTAGGACTCGTCCGGTGTTTGGGGGCCATCCCATCAATTTCAAAATATTTTCTCAATATACATCTTTATTTCGTGATCTTTGTTTGGATGAACTAGTTGCTTCCAATTCTGTCATTTACCATAGTGCAATCCAAATGTTCTACTATAATCTGACTCACGATGCAACCCACATCTATTCCCGGGTTGCTGGCATTAACATTGCCTTCAATGATTCTGAGTTGGGAGACTTTCTTGCTCTCCCAGATCTTGATGTGTGGGACAAGCTTGTGGAAGCACGTCAACTTAAATTTGTTGGCGATACTTCCCTTGAAGGATTTAAGGAGGATTTATGTGCTCCTAACGTAAGTCCTCGCAAGCTAAAGGCCAAGCATCTCACCCCCTACTTTTGTGAACTTCATCGCATCGTGTTCAATACTATCTTGCCCAAGGCTGGCTCAACAGATGAAGTTACTTACTTTGAGATTTCTGCCTTATATTACCTCCATTATCGTATCCCATTCAATCTTTCTAGGACAATGATGGATTGGATGATAAATTGTAGGAAGAAACCAAGAGCGTTGGTTTATCCTTTATACCTTCCTATGGTTTTTCGTGCATTCATCATTCCTATTTATGACTGTCAGTTCTTGCCTGCTCCTTCTTTTCTGTCCAAGGCACGCCGTACTCAGGCAGTTGTCGCCTCTCCTGAGGCCTCTGAGCATTCTGATGATGAGGAGCCTGACGCCCCTCCTTTTGGTCAGGATGTACCTCCTCCACCTGCCACTCTTGAGTCCATTCAGACCTTGCTCCGGGATCGTTTTACTCTTGAGGACGATCGCTGGACACAGCTAGACTATCGTACCACTCTGCAGATGAGTGCTCTCGGCAACTCTCTGCATGATATCCGGTACTCTCTGTCTCAGCATCTGCACATTCCCATGGAGAGGGATCCAGCGCGCGCGGGTCATCGCATTGATGATCCGTGGATTATGCGTTACATGGATCCGGATGATGCTTTTGTGGACCCTCGTCGCTCCTTCCCTGGTCCTTCCGATGTTCCAGGACCTTCTCGTGCTCCGTGATGGAGATAGGCTCGATCTGCTGCTGCTACTGCTGATGATCTTAGTTACTTTTTGCTTTCAGTTATTTAGTTTACTATGGATTTATGTAGCTAGTTTTATGTACTCTGTTTATGAGTTGGCCACTTGGTTTGGTGGATGACATTATCTGTCCTTTATCATAGTTTTACTTTATGTCAGTGACTTATTTTGCTTAGTATTTCACTGTTTCTTCTCTGCTTGGTGTGGTTGCATTACTTTTCATTGCTTCTTTATATTGCTAACTGCCAAAAGGGGGAGAAATATGTATATTTTTATAGTTTTGTGCTTGTTTTGCTTTTGGGAGATATTATTTATCAGGCCACAGGTTCTATGCATTCGCATATCTGTGTATATCTGTGCTTGTTCTTGCTCTGGAAAAATATTATCTATCAGGTCACAGGTTCTATGCATTTTGTACGGGGGAGAGCTATAGCTTCTAGCTCGACACCGTTCATGGTTTACGGGGGAGCTATCTTCTTTTAGCTCAGGCATCGTTTATGGGGGAGCTATGTTACAATCAACTGTGTCCAGGTATGAATATTGAAATATACATATATTATTTTGTCAATTATCAATATGGGGGAGATTGTTGACACAAAGTCACAGTCAACCAAATATTGACTACATTGACTAAATAATATTTGTATTAATTCAATACGACACACGACGACTGCATTCAGTTCAAGACAGATGACAGCTCAGTCTCCAGCTCTCAGTGTGTTCTGGAGTCTGTATTTTATAATTTCATTGAGTCTAGACTTATGTACTCTGAGTCATGCTGAGCTCTTGGAACTTAGTCTATAACCTACCCAATTTCCCTAGCTCCACTGAACCAAACACTGCCCAAAAAAGCCCCTTTGAACCACTCTGTGCTCTGGAGACAGAGTTCGGGCCGAACTCTGCCTCCACACAGAGTTCGGGCCGAACTCTGTCTCCACACAGAGTTCGGGCCGAACTCTGTCCCCTAGAAATCAGGAACCCTAATTTTAGGGTTAGCTGGTTGCTAGTTGTCCAACGGCCAATTTTTTTGAATTTTCCTACCCGAATTCTGGCCGAATTCTGCCTATAAAAACACTATAAATAGGGCATGAATTCTCTCATTTCAATCCATCCAATCTTCTCTTCTCTTCTCTCTTATAAGCTCAATAAGCCATACCCTTCCCATCTACTAGCCACATGCCTCCTAAGTCTCGAGTGCTCAGCATCTCTCAGTTAGGATTCTTGTGCAAGAGTCGAAGAAGTCGCTTGGACAATTCCAAGCAAATCGCCACTGCGATCCTCTGTTAGAAGTTGACGTGCTCTTCTGAAGAAAAGGCACGGGTTGTAAACTACTATTTCACAAATAGTGGATTTAATCCTGAGCTAGAGTTCTCAGGCCTGGACTAGTCCTCCACGATGGAAACCAGGTTAAAATCGCTGTGTTTGCGTATGCTCTTCTGCTCTTTATTTATTTTTCGCACTTTACTCTGATTATTTATTGTTGGTGAAAGAGTTATTTTTAATTGGCTATTTTTCTATATAAACTCTATTCACCCCCCTCTAGAGTTGCCAAACTGTTCTTTACCAACATAATTGAGTTTATAGCCTGTATAGCACACAATATGATCTTTTATTTTGCACCTACAAATTTTTTAAGTGAAATCAAGCTCAAGTATTTATTATTCTAATTTTTATTAAGACTATTTAGAAAGACTAAACGACAATGACATTAATTATTCTAATTTTTTTATATATTATATTATGTTAGTCGCGAGACGTGGATATAGATGGAAAACAGGAGTTCAGCAAGCCTACACAGTAGGTGCCACAAATGAGGAGTTAAGCAAGCCTACACAATAGGTGCCGCAAATGATGATTTAAGCAAGCCTGCACTGTAGGTGCCATAAATGAGGAGTTAAGCAAACCTACACAATAGGTGCCACAAATGAGAAGTTAAACAAGCCTACACAGTAGGTGCCACAAATGAGATAGATCTCAAGAACAAAGTTAGACCTCCCTACTCAGTAGATGCCTTAAAACCTGAAGAATGAGTTACAGAGAAACAGAATAAGAAGAAGAGGAGGATTAAATCTGATAGGGTGTAAAAGCACCGTTGCTCAAAGCAAGATTCTCCTCTATACGATCCGCTTCCAGGAACCAGCAAGTTCAAGAGAACTTCTGGAACGCTCGTCAGTCAATATTTGTGACTTGAACGGGCTTCCTGAACTTTACGGACTCCCTTAACTCTCTTCTTTGGTGCATCTTGGAAAGGAGGCAAGGGGGCTCTATTTATAGAGTGGAGTGAGACCTCACCATTTCTCATATCCGATATGGGACTAAAACACCAATACTCTAAAATAGAGTTTGATGTTTTACAACATCCCACAATCAATATAGTCGAGTGCTAGCCCATTTCTTTCCTCCGAACACTCCCGTGCAAGCACGAGACAACCTGGAGTCCGTGTCGAGTCCGAGCCTGCACAACAAAAATTAACTTATGTCTTTGTTGGAATTAATCATTTTCCTCTTAGTAAAAATGCCCACATGGTTCCCTCCTTAGGGTCACCACCCCATGTGCATATCCCAACAACACGTGCTCATATATATGTTGAGATAACTCATGGTGCTTTTCTAATGTGGGACTAAACTTTACAAAGCATGTTGAGCGCAAACTTTCTTCATGTCAAGGAGCAAGAGCACCAACAATTCCCCACATATCTCATCATATATATATGTCTAGGGTTGAGCGTTCTCCACAGTAACTGTCCATTTTGCATTAGGATAGATGTCGCTGACGACTTAAATCTTCCCGCATGGGTTAAATAACAATGCGATACAAGAATGGACTATGCCTTGAATTCTGTACCACAATTGTAATTCTTTCCACTCACAAAGTATAGTTACATGTGCTTCTGGCTGCAGAGCAAAGGCTCTGTGACAGCCTGGTTTCAGTGTATAATTTTGGTCGTCTATAAGTTTACCCTCAAGAGACAGCCTGACATCTCTTTCCATATACTATAGGTAAGTTTTTATTAAAGAGACATGGCATGAAGCCTTGCGCTTCCTTGTGGTGCTACGCCGCTATGATACGGCCTAAAGTCGAGGCATTACCCCTACCCGGGAACCTCATCGTAGTGTCACACTACTGCAGCATGAGGTTACAGCCTTTTTTTAGTACCATTCTATCCAGCATGAAGCCTAAGGATTCTTTACGGTGTTGCGCTGCAACGACATGACTGGTAAGGCCGAGGCTTTACCCCTACCTGGATACCTCATCGTGGTGTCGTGCCACTGTAACATGGGGTCACCCTCCCTTTTGTAGTGCTGTCTACAACTCTTTAGTTTCATCATACAGCATTAGGCTACCTGCCTATTTGCGGTGCTACGCCGCTATGACTTGGCTTGCAAAGCCGAGGCATTACCCCTACCTGGGAACCTCATAATGGAGTCATCCCACTATAGCATAGAGTTTTACTCCTTCTAGTGCTGCGCTACCGTGCTTCTTATAAATCACACCAGGCATTCACTCTGCCTGAGAACTTATTAAGGAATTTAAGCCAACCTCAACACAGGATCTATTTTCTGCACAAAACACATAGTAGACAACAGTGGTTATGGGTTCGTAACCCTTCCATGTTCCCAAAAACAAGTACCCACTATTACCTGATAGTTTTCCAGTCAGTCGTCCTCCCTAGAACCGAAAGTTAGATGTCTAGCAGATTTCTCTTTGAACTAATAACATAAAACTTTATGGTAAGATTACAAAAACATACTATCAGAATGCCTTCAAGCCCATCTTTCCTGCTGTGTCTTCAACCAGCTGACGCTTGAGGCCCTTTATGAACGGATCCGCCAAGTTCTCCTGACTCTGAACATCGATTACTGCAATGACACCTCTTTTGATGAGATCATTCACTGCCCTGTGCTTTAACCGTACAGTTCTCTTCTTTTCGTTGAAAAGATCATTTGATGCCACCGTCGTAGTCGCTTGGTTGTCGTAGTATGTCAGAATTATCGGTATCTATGCTCTAACCACTTGAAGATTATACATGAGCTCCCGAAGCCATTCTGCTTCATCTACTGCGGTATTAAGTGCAAAGAACTCAAATTCCATAGAAGACCGCGATAGCATAGTCTGCTTCTTCAACTTCCACGATATAGCAGCTCCACCCATTATGGAAATGAATCCACCAGTGGACCTCTCGCTCTCCAACTCTGAGCACCAGCTGGCATCACTGAAGCCTTCTACTACAGATGGCTCTCCGCTGAAGTGCAGTACATATGTCTGAGTCTTTTTGAGATATCTCATAACACACTTCACAGCTTTCCAGTACTGAGCGCCTGGATTGCTTGTGAATCGACTCAGCATTCCCACAGCGAAAGCTATGTCAGGCCTAGTGGCAGTAGTAGCGTACATTAAGCTTCCGATGACGCTAGCGTACTCCAATTGCCTGACGCTTTCCTTCGAGTTTTGCTCCAGCTTCTGATCACTTCTGTACGGCATATCAATTATGGGAAGATCATGATACCCATATCGAGTGAGCATCTTCTTAATGTAATGAGATTGTGACAGTGCTAATCCAGTGTCTGTCCGGATGATCTTGAGTCCCAAGATAATATCAGCATCCTCCAAGTCCTTCATACTGAACTTTGTCGAGAGGAACTTCTTTGTCTCAGTGACACAGCTTATATACGTACCTAGGATTAGCATGTCGTCCACGTACAGACAAACGATGACTCCTTTTCTGTCAGCAAATTTAGTATAGTCACACTTGTCTGTTTTGCTGACCCTGTAGCCGTTTGATCTGATGACTTTGTCAAACTTCTCATACCATATTTTGGGAGCTTGCTTTAAGCCGTATAGAGATTTTACCAACTTGCAGACATTGTCTTCTAGGCCTCTGATGACAAATCCTTCTGGCTATTGCATATAAATCTCCTCGATCAGCTCGCCATTCAGGAACGCTATTTTTACATCCATCTGATGTATCACCAATTTGTGTATTGCTGCAAGGGCAATCAACAATCTGATGGTTGTCATCCGTGCTACTGTAGCATATGTATTAAAGTAGTCGATCACCTATTTTTAAGAAAACCCCTTGGCCACAAGCCTGGCCTTGAACTTGTCAATGGTTCCATCAGCTTTCATCTACTTCTTGAAGATCCACTTGCATCCGATGTGTTTTTCTCCTTCAGATAAATCAACTAACACCCATGTGTTATTGGAGGTAATTGAGTCAATTTTATTGTCGATTACCTCTTTCCAGAAGACAGCATCTCTGGTCTTCATCGCCTCATCATAGGTAAGTAGATCTGCTTCCACATGATAGGTGACGAAGTCATCTCCGAAGCTCTTCGGCCTCCTTGCTCGCTTCGTCGATGGCTCAACGAGTTCTGGTTCAATTGTTGTTTCTCCACCAACAACTTCATCTTGGACTACTAGTTCATATGAGACCTTAGTCTCATTTGAACCTACATTATTCTTCAGAATGTCTGGGAGAACAAAGTTTTTGTGTCGTGCAAACTTGTCTTCAAAGTATTCAACATCGCGAGATTCGATGATATGATTTGACTCAATGTCAAAGAATCTCTGGACACCACTATTCTCGACATATCTCAAGAAGATCGTCTTCGTAATCCTTATCCCCAGCTTCTGAATCTTCAGATCTGGGAGCTTTATATAAGCCAGACACCCCCACACTCGAATAACATTCAAGTTAGGTCTGACTTTGAACCAGAGTTCATGAGGAGCTATGTCAGAAGTTGCATAAGGCACTCTGTTCAGAATGAATGTGGCCGTCAATACAGCTTCTCCCTAAAAGCGCTTTGGAAGACCTGCAGTTAACAACATTGAGTTTATCATCTCTGTCAACGTTCTATTCTTCCTTTCTGCTACTCCGTTGGACTGAGAAGAATACGGAGTAGTAGTCTTGCAGATGATTCCATGTTCTTTGCAGAATGATGCAAATTTATGAGACCGATATTCTCCGCCTCGATCACTTCTCAACCTCTTGAGTTGTTGTACAGTTTGTCGTTCAGCTTCGGCCCTGAACTCCTTGAACTTCTCGAACGCTTCGTCTTTAGATTTGAGCAAGTAGACGAATGCGTACTTAGAGAAGTCATTGATGAAGATTATGAAATACTTCATCCCGACTTTTATAGAGAATTGTTTGAAGTCACAGATATCGGAGTGTACCAACTCCAGAATATATGTGCTTCAATTGACCCGATAAAAGAGTTTTCTAGTGATCTTAGTCTGAGCACATACTTCACACTTCTCTACCTTATCTCCACATTTGGAGATAAGTCCTAGACTAGACATTTTGTTTATTCTTTTACAATAAACATGTCCTAGCCTATTATGCCACAACTCAAGAGAATAGTCAGAAAGAGCGATTGCATTTATTTCATTAGACTGGTTTACAAGCTAAATTTTAAACATCCCTTCGGTTTGAAAAGATTTTCTGAAGTATGTTCCTTCCTTGGACATCACCATCTGACCAGCATTAATGTCCATCTTCAAACCTGTATTTCTAAGCAGGCTTCCAGAGATCAGGTTCTTGGCAATTTCTGAAATATGCTTTACTTCTTGGAGCGTCAAAGTGTTCCCGAAAGTGAGTTTCAGCTCCACAGTCCCGATCCCCAGAACTTCATCTTGGGCCTGGTTAGCCATGACAACCTTCTCAGAAGTTGGCTGGTACGTGACGAACTATTTTTTTCCAGGGCAAACATGGCATGTCACACTGGAGTCTATCCACTAGTCAGAGTCAGCCCCCTCAGTTGTGACATGAGCGATCATAGCAACGAGGTTAGAAACCAAGGAAACCTTACTAGGCTCACCTTTCTCTGATTGTTTGGGCTTGGATCTGCATTCACTCTTGTAGTGGCCCTTCTTGCCACAGTTAAAACGAGTCACATTGGACTTGGGCTTATTCTGTTTGAAAGATGGTCCCTTCACTTTCAGATTAGTGAAGTCTTTCTTGTGGTGAGAAGCCGCCTGTTGTCCCTTGGAGTCTCTCGTCTGTACCAGATTGGCCTCGGCCAATTGTTTGGACAGAGCGTCCATCTTCAATTGATAACGCATCTCGTCCTCAACGTGGATTTCTTGCAAGAGATCTTAAAGACTGATCTAGAGTTTCTTTCGATGCATTCTTGCATAGAACGTACTCCATCCAGTAGGAAGTTTCGAGACGACCCCTCCAACGACAAACTTGTCGACGAGGGGCATCTTTTCATCGTCCAATTTTTGACAAAGTTTTAGAAACTCCTTTACTTGAGGAAGCATCGCCTTTTCATCTTCAAGGAGCCACTTGTTATATTTTTCGAAGAAAAATATCTTTCTCCTGTATTTGTCTTCCTCGTACAGCTTCTCCATAGACTCCCATATTTCCCTGGCACTATCCTTCTTTGAGTAGGATTCTGCTAGGGAATCCTCCATAGCATTTAGGATCAGAAGCCTACAAATGCTATTCTCCCTTCTCCATTTGGTCCAAAGTTTAGTAGCCGCAGTTATAGCGGCAACAGACCCTGTATCTGGAACAGTAGGTTCCTCTTCAAGGAGCACGTGATCAACGTCTCGAAGTTCAAGGGTGAGAAAAACCTTCTTCTTCCAGACTTGATAATGCTCTCCATCAAACTTTTCCAACTTACAGTAGTCAGTTTGGAGGAGTAAAGCATTAATGTTTTCCATCGTACTAATCTTGCTTTGAGATTGTTAGTCCCGAGGTGTAGATATAGATCAAAAATAGTAGTTCAGCAAGCCTACACAGTAGGTGCCACAAATGAGGAGTTAAGCAAGCCTACACAGTTGGTGCCACAAATGAGGAGTTAAACAAGCCTACACAGTAGGTGCCAATAATGAGGAGGTAAGCAAGCCTGCACAGTAGGTGCCACAAATGAGATAGATCTCAAGAACAAAGTTAGGCCTTCCTACTCAGTAGGTGCCTTAAAACTTGAAGAACGAGTTACAGAGAAACATAATAAGAAGAAGAGGAGGATTAAATCTGCTGGGGTATAAAAGCATCGTTGCTCAAAGCAAGATTCGCCTCTATACGATCCGCTTCCAGGAACCAGCAAGTTCAAGAGAACTTCTGGAACGCTCGTCAGTCAATATTTGTGACTTGAACGGGCTTCCTGAACTTTATGGACTCCCTTAACTCTCTTCCTTGGTGCATCTTGGAAATGAGGTAAGGGGGCTCTATTTATAGAGTGGAGTGAGACCTCACCATCTCTCATATCCGATGTGGGACTAAAACACCAATACTCTAAAATAGAGTTTGATGTTTTACATCATCCCACAATCAACATAGTCGAGTGCTAGCCCACGCCTTACCCCCGAACACTCCCGTGCATGCACAAGACAACCTGGAGTCCGTGTCGAGTCCGAGCCCGCACAACAAAAATCAACTTACGTCCATGTTGGAATTAATCATTTTCCTCTTAGTAAAAACACCCACATGGTTTCTTCCTTAGGGTCACCCCTCCATGTGCATATCCCAACAACACATGCTCATATATATGTTGAGATAACTCATGGTGCTTTTCCAATGTGGGACTAAACTTTACAAAGCATGTTGAGAGCAAGCCCTCTTCATGTCAAGGAGCAAGAGCACCAACATATTATTATATATATTATTTTATTTATGTATACGTATACTATTTAGGAATACTAAAGACAGCTTCAGCAAGTGAAATATGTAAGGGTATATTTGGAAGCGAAAATAATTTTAATTAGTAAAATATGTTATTCATGTCCCTGTTAACTTTAATAAACGATTTTAATTAGTAAAATATATAAGGGTATATTTGGAAGCGAAAACAATTTCGACATTGAACCTCAACTTTTCTAAATTAAGTAGTATAAGTATAGCACTCAATGTCTTTTATTTTGCACCTACAAAGTTTTGAAGTGAAAGCCCTGTTCACAAATCACAAATTGTATGTAAAAATTTCTTCAGCACTTGGGTAACCTTTTTATTCTCCTCACCTATATATATAATCTCGAACTGTAGTGTACCACCACTTGCAGCTCGCTTTCCTTGAACTGTACATAAACATGCATGAAACATAAAAGTTATCGATATGAACATTTAGAGGTTTACAAACCTTACAATATCAATATCAAGATATTATATTACAGTTGACTGTTGGTTCTTACTAATCCTTCCTCCAATTTGGTGAGCTTTGTAGGAAGAAGGTCTTGATTCTTTTGAAGAACTAAATAACTTTAGAGGTTTTAAAACACCGTACTTCCAGAGTCATCCTTATTAGTTTTTGGCTGCCTGCATTAACAAAAGCTGATAGGCCCTCACAACATCTTTAAACTCATCATTGCCCATAAAATAATTCAGATTCGTTGTTGATGTAATCTCACAATTTGCCACAGTCGGTACTCTAGCATAGGCGACGAGATATCAGAGTTCTTAAGATTGCATGCACTCATCCTTCTGCAGGACTTCTCAAGGACTGGACATTGCAATTTCTTCATCAGCTGAAAACGAGCCTTACAAGCTTCAACAATGCTCAAATCAATACCTACAATGCATAGGTCTACCGTGTTCATTTTTTTAGTTTTAAACAAATCAACAATATTTTTGTTTGAAACATACGATTTATAATTTTTAGAAACTATGTTTCCAACTTATTCTTACCAAGTAAAGATAGCATATTATGATGAGTATAAAAGTAACAAAGATCAAAGTAAGGAGAGCATGTTAGTCCCGTAGCTTGATCAAAGATGGTAGAACTAGATGTCGAGATCAGAGGTTCAAATAAACGTTCCACTTCTGATTATTCTCGAGATCCACGAGGAACACTATAATATAAATTTGATTACAAAAGCAATAATAATCAAAAAATAAATCTCACGTTCTTTCTCACAATCGCAGTTACTGACGGACAGAACTGAGTTACAACTCAGAGAAAAGAGAAGAAAAAAGAAGGAGAAGAGGAAAGGTTCTTGCTGGGGTGATTAATATCACTGTTGCTCAAAGCAAGATTCGCCCCACCACGATCTGCTTCCAGGAACCAGCAAGTTCACGAAGAACTTCTGAAACGCTCGTAAGTCAATATTTGAGACTTGAACGGGCTTCCTAGACTTTATGGACTCCCTTAACCCTCTTCATGGTGCATCTCCCAAAGGAGGCCAAGGGGCTTTATTTATAGAGTGGAGTGAAACTTCATCTTTTCTCCTATCCGATGTGGTGTGGGACTAAAATACCAATACTCAAAAATAGAGTTTGATATTTAAGATCATCCTATAATCAACATAGTAGTGTGCCAGTCCACGCCTACCCCCCGAACACTCCCGTGCATGCATGAGACAACCTGGTGTCCGTGTCCGAGTCCAAGTCCGCACAACAAAAATCAACTTGCATTATTTTTGGAATTAATCCTTTTTTTAGGAAAATACTCTCACATGGCACACACTTGTGCCCCACCACACCTCATGTGCACACCTCAGCACAAGCAATGAATTATATTGAGATACTCACTATTTGGTGTAGCCGATGTAGGACTATCTTTCCTAGACTAAAAGAAAAAATACCAACAATCCCCCACATATCTCAATATATGGGTTGAGCATTCCCCATAGTGACTGTCCATCATACAATAAGAGAGATGTCGTTGGCGACTTGAATCTTTCCGTATGGGTCAAATAACAGTATGATACAAGAATGGACTAGGCCTTTAATTCTGTACCATGACTGTAATTTTTCCCACTCACATAATGACATCAGCAGTGCTTCTGGTTGCACATTAAAGGCCCTGTGCATGCCTGATTTCGGTGTATATATCTTAGGCGTCTATAAGTTTACCATCAAGAGACGGCCTGAATCTCTTTCCATACATTCTAGGTGAGTTCTTTTAAAGAGTCCTTTGTCATGAAGCCTTGCGCTTCTTTGCGGTGCTACCCCACTATGACATGGCCCAAAGCCGAGGCTACACCTCACCGTGGTGTCATGCCACTGTAGCATGAGGTCCCAGCCTCTTTGTAGTGCCAAACTACCCAGCATGAAGCCTTGCGCTTCCTTGCGGTATTACGCCGCTGTGATATGGCTCACATAGACGAGGCTTTACCCACTCTAGGTACCTCTTGGTGGTGTCACACCACTGTAACATGAGGTCATCAGCCTCTTTATAGTACTGACTACCACTCTTCATTATACAACATTAGGCTACCTGCCTATATGCGATGCTAAACCGCTGTGACATGGCTAATAAAACCGAGGCATTCCCTTACCGAGGAACCTCTTGGTGGTGTCACCCCACTGTAGCATGGAGGCCTTACATTCCTTTATAGTGTTGTGCTACCGTGCTTCCTGTAGAGCACACCAGACATTCGAAATACCTGAGAACTTATTAAGGTGTCTAAGCCATCCTCCCACAGGACTTGTTCTTTTAAGAGAACAGATAGTAGACAACAGTGGTTATGGGTTTGTAACCCCTCAATATCTCAAAGGACTATCCACTGTTCCAGATATTTTCTCCGTCAGTGGTTCATCTTTGAACCAAAAGTTAGATGCCTAGTAGATTTCTCTTTGAACTAATAGCATAAAACTTTATGGTAGAATTACAAAGACAAATATCACATCGTCCTCAAGCCTATCATAATTGATGTGTCCTCGAACAACTGGCGCTTGAGACCTTTGGTGAAAGGATCGGCCAAATTTTTTTAACTTCGACCATCAATCACGGTAATGACTCCAGTCTTTATCAGGTCATTCATCGCCATGTGCCTCAATCACACAGTCCTCTTCTTACCATTGAAGAGATCATTTGATGCCACCACTGCAGCTGCTTGGTTGTCGTAGTATATCGGTACTGTCAGAATCTGTGCACCAACCACTAGAAGATCATACATGAGCTTCCGAAGCCATTCTGCTTCTTCTGCTGTAGCAGCCAGTACAAAGAACTCAGATTCAATTGAGGAATGAGAGAGCATTGTCTGCTTCTTCGACTTCTACGATATAGCAGCTCCACCCATGGAGAAGATGTATCCTCCTATGGACCTTTCGCTCTATGGTTCTGAACACCAGCTTGCATCACTAAAGCCTTCCACTACTGTCGGATATTCGCTGTAGTGTAATGCATACTTCTGAGTCCTCTTAAAATATTTCACAACTCTCTTCACGGACTTCCAGTGCTTCACGCCTGGGTTCCTCGTAAATCGACTCAGCATCCCCATGGTGAAAGCTATGTCAGGCCTTGTGGTAGTAGCAGCATACATTAAACTTTCGATGACGCTTGAGTACTCCAGCTGCCTGACGCTTTCCCTAGGATTTGGCTTAGCTTCTTGTCACAACTGTAAGGATTATTGATCCCTGGAAGATCTTGATACCCATAGCGCCTCTCCATTATCTGTTCGGATGATCTTTATCCCTAGGATAACATCAGCTTCCCCTAAGTCCTTCATACTGAACTTAGATGAGAGAAACTTCTTTGTCGCAGTAACACGTGCTAGATCCGTACCCAAGATCAGTATGTCGTCCACGTATAGACCAACGATGAATCCTCTCCCGTCAGCGAACTTTGTGTAAACACATTTGTCCGTCTCACTGACCATGTAGTCGTTTGATCTAATGACTTTGTCAAACTTCTTGTGCCATATCTTGGTAGCTTGCTTCAGACCATATAGAGATCTTACCAACCTACAGACTTTTTCTTCAAGGCCCTTGACGATGAATCCTTCGGGTTGTTACATGTAGATCTCTTCGGTCAACTCTTCAATCAGGAATGCTATCTTAACATCCATCTGATGTATGACGAGCTTGTGAATTGCACTCAGAACAATCAACATCCTGATAGTTATCATCCGCGCTACTGGAGCATATGTGTCGAAGTAGTCAATCCCCTGCTTCTAAGAAAACCCCTTGGCTGCCAGCCATGCTTTGAACTTGTCAATAGTTCCATCGGCCTTCATCTTCTTCTTGAAGATCTACTTGCATCTGATTGGTTTAGCTCCTTCAGCCAGATCGACCAACACCCACGTATTGTTGGAGGTCATAGAGTCATACTCATCATTGACAGCCTCCCTCCAGAAGACAGCGTCTCTGGTCTTCATCGCCTCATCATAGGTAAGCGGATCAACTTCCACAAGATAGGTGACAAACTCATCTCCGAAGTCCTTCTGTCTCCTCACCCGCTTAGATCTGGGTTCTGCGAGTTCTGGTTCAACAATTGTCTCTGGTATGACATTTTCTTTTTCTTAGACTGCATCTTCTTTGGAAGTGATAGCCGCCTGTGCACTCACATTATTCTCCGGAATATCTACGATAATAATGTTCTTGTGCCTCGTAAATTTATCTTCAAAGAATTCAGCATCGTGAGATTCAATGATTTGATTGGTTTCAACATCAAGAAACCTCCGAGCATCGCTTTTCTCAGCATACCCCAAGAAGATCGTCTTTGTAGTCCTTGTTCCAAGCTTCTGAATCTTCAAGTCCGGAAGCTTCACATATGTCAGGCACCCCCACACTCGAATGACGTTCAAGTTGGGTCTGACTTTGAACCAGAGTTCATGAGGAGTGACTTCGGAACCTGCTTACGAGACTCTGTTCAGAATAAACGTGACCGTTAACGCAGCTTCTCCCCAGAAGCAGTTTGGAAGACCTACAGTCAATAGCATTGAGTTCATCATCTCTGTCAATGTCCTGTTCTTTCTTTCAGCGACTCCATTTGATTGAGAAGAATATAGAGCAGTTGTCTCATCGACAGTTCCATGTTCTTTGCAGAACGATGCAAATTCAATAGACCTGTACTCTCTGCCTCGATCACTTCTGAGTCTCTTGAGTTGTTATCCAGTTTGATGTTCAGCCTCAGCCCTGAACTCTTTGAACTTCTCGAATGCTTCGTCTTTAGACTTGAGCAGATAGATGAACACGCACTTCGAGTAGTCATCGATAAAAGTAATAAAATACTTCATCTTGGCCTTTGTGGAGAGTTGTTTGAAGTCACAGATATCTGAGTATACCAACTCCATAAGATCTGTACTTCGATTCACCCGTTTTAATGGTTTTCTAGTAATCTTTGTCTGTGCACAAACCTCACACTTCTCCACCTCCTTACCCCCACATTTGGAGATAAGCCCTAGACTAGACATTTTGTTTATTCTTTTACAATAAACATGTCCTAGTCTCTTGTGCCATAACTAAAGAGAATAACCAGAAGAAGAAAATGTATTAACCATTTTTGCAGGAGTTATAAGTTGAAGTTTGAACATCCCTTCGATATAATAAGCTTTTTTAAAGTATGTTCCTTTGTAGGGTACCACTATCTGTCCAGCATTGACGTCCATCCTCAAGCCTGTGTTACATAGCTGACTTCCAGAGACCAGGTTCTTGGCTATCACCGGTACATGCTTTACATCTTGAAGCGTTAGTGACTTCTCCGAAGTCAGGTTCATTACCACCATTTTTGTCTCCAGTACTTCAGCTTGTGTCTGGTCCGCCACCATAACCTTATCAAATATAGGCTTGTATGTGGTGAACAACTTCTTATAAGAGCAAACATGGCAGGATGCACCCGTGTCCACCCACCAGTCGGTGTCAACACCAGTCGTGGAAACATGCACAATCATGGCAACCTTGTTAGGCTCACCTTGCTCTATCTGTTTGGACTGATCTGCAGTCTCTTTATAGTGGCCCTTCTTGTCACAGTTGAAGCAAGTCACATCTGACTTGGGCTTTGGCTTTGACTTGAACAAAGCTGACTTCACCTTTTGATGGTTGAAGTCCTTCTTCTTCTGGTTGTGAGAAACCTTATGCTTCCCCTTGGAGTCCTCCGCATGCACCAAGTTGGCCTCTGCCAACTATTTGGACAACGTGTCCAATTTTTTTAGTCATCAACTCATATCTAACATTGATGTTGTGAAGTAGTTGATCCAAGCTGATTTGCATCTTCTTCATGTGCATGTCCGAGATAAAGCTGCTCTATCCTGACGGAAGCTTGGCAACTATACCCCCTACGACAAAAGTGTCGACAAGTGGCATGTCATCGTCCTCAAGTTTTTGACGTAACTTGAGGAACTCCTTGACTTGAGGCAACATTGCCTTGTCGTCCTCAAATCGCATATTCTAGACCTTATCTGTCACATGGATCTTGTTGCAGTTCTCATCCACATGATAATGCTTCTCTAGAGACTCCCAGACGACCTTAGCATGGTCGGTCTTACTATATGACTCCGCCAGAGTATCCTTCATGGAGTTCAATATCATCAGCTTGCAAAGATTGTTGTCTCTCCTCCATTTGTTATGCTTTGCGGTTGCAGATTTATACATACCTTCCTTTTCCAAGAGTTGTAATGATCCCCGTCGAACTTCTCAAGTTTGTTGAAACTTGTATTAAGAAGTTTTGCATGGCTGTTCTCCATCTACAAGGATCTTGCTTTGAGATTGTTAGTCCCGAGGCTTGATCAAAGATGGTGTAACTAGATGTCGAGATCAGAGGTTCAAACGAACGTTCCCCTTTTGATTATTCTCGAGATCTACGAGGAACACTATAATATAAATCTGATTACAAAAGCAACAATAATCAGAAAATAAATCTCACGTTCTTCCTCGCAATCGCAGTTGCTGACGGACAGAACTGAGTTACAACTCAGAGAAAAGAGAAGAATGAAGAAGAGAAAAGGTTCTTGCTGGGGTGATTACGATTACCGTTGCTCAAAGCAAGATTCCCCCCCCCCCCCCCCCCGATCTTCTTCCAGGAACCAGCAAGTTCACAAAGAACTTCTAGAACGCTCGTAAGTCAATATTTGAGACTTGAACGGACTTCCTGGACTTTATGGATTCCCTTAACTCTCTTCTTGGTGCATCTTCCAAAGGAGGCCAAGGGGCTCTTTTTACAGAGTGGAGTGAGACTTCACCTTTTCTCCTATCCGATGTGGGACTAAAATACCATTACTCAAAAATAGTGTTTGATATTTTAGATCATCCCATAATCATCATAGTAGTGTGCCAGTCCACGCCTACCCCCCGAATACTCCCATGCATGTACAAGACAACCTGGAGTCCATATCCGAGTCCGAGTCCGAGTCTGCACAACAAAAATCAACTTGCATCCTTGTTGGAATTAATCCTTTTTCCATCTAGGAAAATACTCCCACATGGCACACACTTGTGCCCCACCATACCTAGTGTGAATACCTCAACACAAGCAATGTATTATATTGAGATACTCACCATTTGGTGTAGCCGATGTGGGACTATCTTTCCTAGTCTAAAGGAAAAAAACACCAACAGAGCAAATTGTTTGAAACGTACAATTTACGAAAAGTTCTACCAATATGAAATAGTACAATTCATAACTACTTTATTGTCCCCCAAGTAACTTTTCATATTTCTACAAGATCTAGAGTATTTTCAGTCCCGCTTGATAATGATTCTAGGTACACCAGTTGCATTTGACAGCAAATACTTGATAAGCTCTTTGAGCTTCTTGTCTCTCTTGGAACAATGGATCTCTATTAGTTCAAGGCATGGGAAACTGGTAGAGAGATCCCATGACTTTCGACTGACTTTCCATCTTCGTGGTGGTAGCGGTGATGATACATGTAGAAAAAATAATTCTGTCCTTAACAACGCTAAACAATGACAGTTTGAAGGTGTTTGACATAATATTTCTTTTAGATTTGGGGATGCATATCTTACCTCTCTATTGTCTAGAGTAAGCATTTTTAGATTAAGCGAGTATTGTAGAAAGCACGATATGACATGAATATTGTCACTCGTACACTGCCCACCTAGTGTCAAACTCTTCAGCTTGTCAAACATCAGAAATTCTTTTAGATCTGGTAACATATAGTACTTGGTGTTGGCCCATTGGTCATGGTCAAACCTGATTTTAATAATTGATCAAACTCTGTCTCGATATACTTCACAATTCAGATGATCACTCAAGATGTTTTGGACACTGCTCAAGACCGAAGCTATGTTTGCCACTCGAGAATGTATTTCTTCATGCAATGTAATTTTTATTTTTATTGTGTCTAGGAATACATTGTACACAAAGTTGTACTGGAAAATAGGCTATCCAAAATCATTTTTCAAAATTGACCTATCGTTTTCAAAATTCACCTATGTTTTGAAAAACATCTATTATTTACAAAAAGCTTCTGAAGGATTTCAAAAAGCCCAAAATATTTTTCATTAAATAAACCTGACCAATCCTGACAGAACTCGGCCATAGTTCGGCCAAGGAGAATGTTATGTGAACGTTGGTTTTTGAACTTGGTCTCCCTTCAGTTGCGGTTTGTTACAAAGAGTTCTGTCCGAATTCTACCAGAGTTCTGTCTTTGGAAAAACTATAAATAAAGAGGAATTCTGATCATTTAAAATCACTCATTCACTTTCATATTTTCTCTTCTAAAGCTTACGTTTCTTCCAAAGTGTTTTCAAAAAGCTTCCATTTTCAAATCCCAAGCCAGTTATAATTTGTCACGCCCCAAAACCAGAATACTGGAGATCGGGGGCGAGACAAAGCCAGCTACGTATATCAGAGTACGCCAGTACCCCGAGATACGGTCAAAGCTGTCTAGAAGACAAGTTGGAAGACTCTAGCATGCCACTGACGACTCCTATAGTCGAACAAATCCTATCTCAATCCAACGACAACAAGTATCAAGAGTATATCAAATATGAAAGTAAAGAGGCGTCCCAAAATACTATATCATACATGATCATGAAGCTAGTGAATACAAAATGCTACACTAGCAAGGTACCAATATACATGATCACTATATCAGTCTAGATCTAATATAATACATCATGTTGACCGAAGTCTGAGAAAGTCTCAAAATAATAGGGCTAACATATGCCCTAGCTAACACCACCAAATGAAATGAAACACGAGCGGTACTAAAGGGAACCCACTCGCGAGGAGGAACAACCGCAGATCTAAGCAGGCGGCGGGTCATCCAGAGAAAGGTAGGGAGAATCCTCGGGCTCCAGCGGTAAATCTGGCCAAACAAAACCAGTGGGGTCAGGCCCCAAATAGCAAGTACCACAAGGAAGCTCGAGGTGCACGACAAAATCCAACAACAACACAATAGCATAATGACAGAAGTAAATAAATGCGGATCGAGACTAGTGCGGTACCAATGCACGTAGAACAGAATAATCCGATGAGCAACAAGGGGTTTAGGAACTACTAGGAATCGGAGCTACAACCCTTAAACCAAACAAGGACCGGGGTTACAGATCTTTTCCCTAGCAGAACTTAGCCTCTGGCCACTCACCGACACAAGAGCATATAAGGTAACACACAATCAAAAGTGCACGGCCAATCATTGTCTACGGCTTGCTATCATTAACTAGCTAGGGTTATCACAATCCTAATTACTAGTATACAAGTTGAGGATTTTCGCAACTACCTGACTGCAGATACCCGGATGTCCAGGGGTACGAGTAGTACATCTATTGCCCAACAAGACTGCTGGCAGATGAAACGTGTCTAGACTTGTAACATGAACAGCCATATCATATACTTGTAAAAGAAAACAAATAACTGACTGTGCCGCAACCCGGCACGACATGTGACTCGATCGTATATCAATACACGCAAACTTGGTAGGTCATGGAGCCCTTGCCAAGCAGGGTTGAGCCATGCCTCATGGGGCCCTTGGAGCTCGGGGTTGGTAGTGCGAATTTCCTCCTACAATGATCTACTTGAATTTACTAGTCATTTACCTTATCATATTCATGTCAAATTCTCAAGTCGGAAACTCAAGAATTTCCTAAGATGACGTGCGCTATGTACCAGTAAATCGTAAGTTATCACTTACGAACATTCCCGTACTAACATCACGTGATACACGGAACAATACTCACACTCGATTGTCCAGTGCCAAGATGCAATAGATTAAACATTCAACAAGCTATATCCACGGTGTCAAGAAAGAACATGTACTCATATCTCGGGTCTAGAAATCAATAAGAAAATCAAGTCATGAGTGCGCTACTACGAGCCACTAAATCGAGCTAAGCATATAAGAAAATCAAGTCATGAGTGCGCTACTACGAGCCACTGAATCGAGCTAGGCATATATAGTAATCTGGAGTGCACCATGACAGGCCACTATCTATAATCTGGATATAGAACAATACGTGAACATAAGCATGTACCATGTATATAGAGTGTACAATCATTCTTTAACTAACCAAGGTCATCTAATCATGTTAAGAGTTCATTACAATCGAGAAATTATCAAAAACGGACAAAAACGGACAAAAACAGCCTAAAACAGCATAAAACGGCATACCGGCGGTATACTGCGGCATACCGGCGGTATACCGGACTAAAAATAGTAAGTTTCTGGTGCCAAAAACGGCATACCAGCGGTATACTGCGGCATACCGGCGGTATACCATTTTTCCAAACAGCAACAAAATCCAGATTTTTGGCAAAACTCGTTTCGGCCATAAAAACTTCATTTTAAATCGAAATTCGGACTTTCAAAAGTCAAAATTGAATAGAATTGAATTTCCTACAACGTGAAAGTATTAGTTTTCACAAATTAAAACATTTGATAAATCAAAACCTCAAAATACTCAAAAATCATATCTAGAAACTCAGATCTATGCCATATTATCGATCAAAACCAAAAGTGCTATACATTAAACTTGTTAACAATTTAGAGGAGCATATTATAGAACAATAAAACTTTAATTTCTATGGAAAATAAAATTATAGCATGGTCATGTCACTTTTGAGCAAGATGTACTTGCCTAGGTTTTAGCAACCGAGCCTAATCTTCTACTCCACCACCAAGAGGGGTTCCGAAACCACACTCTAGGCCTCAAGGCCAAGCTTTCCTAGGCTTGAGGAAGAAGAAAGAGGAAAAGGAGAAAGAAAAGAAAAGAGAGGAGAGAGAAACTCATCGGATATATATAGAGAGGGTGAATTAATCATGACCGTCGGATCGTGATCCGAGTCAAAATCTAGATCAATCCTAGCCATTGAAAGAAAACCAATTGTCCATTGGATAAAAGAATGCATCTACACTATTCACGAAAATATCTAAATACTATTCATCAAAATATCCAAAACACTATTCATGAAAATATCGGAAATACTATTCAAGAAAATATCTGAAATCGAAAATATCTAAAATATGGAAAATCTATCCGAGCGGCATGCCGTCGGTGTACTCCGGTACACCATCGGTATACCGGCCAAGAAAAAAATCTATAATTTGGGAAAATTTTAAAGCGTTCCGAAAATCGAAAAAATACGAAATACAATACAAAATACGTATCCGTATATAAATACCGATACTGTGAGACGAGTCTCACAACTCTCCACAACTTAGAAAAATTCCGTCCTCGGAATTTCCTAAAGCCATTCGAGCAAAAATACACATGCTAAAATAATGTAAAATCATAACACATCGAAAGAAAATATCTCGTGTATAAGTGATATTTGAGATACAGAATTTAAATAAATGCGGAAAATAATAAATACATAAATATATAATACAAGAAAAGGAGGCATATGGAATAATATACCCCTGAGTCAGTTGAGTAGGGATTTGTCCTTGGTTGCCTACGCTGACTCACAAAGTGGACAAGGGTCAAGTTTCGAAGTAAGTCGGTACCAACGACTCAGTCGAACACATGGCTCTAATCCAGGATGCACCTACGTAGTCGGGATACATGATAGATATCGTGTATCATGAGATACGGAGGCAGATGAGTGGTACGAGAAACTCACGTTCACTCGTCGAATATGTCGAGGCGACCATTGTACTCTAAATATAGGTGGAATACAATACCGTCAACAAAACCCAAGAGTAAGATAAACTGAAGGAATGCTCAAAATCTCACCTACAATCTGACCGCCCTCGGCCAACAGCTCCTGCAAGCTCATGTTGAAAGCCTGCCCACGAATCATGGGTACTCGTGTAGTCTGCTGCTGGCTCGGTCCTGCCCGCAGGGCTTGGGCATACTGTGCTGGACGCTGGTGATGAAACTGCTGGGACTGTGTCGGAAGCGGGCGCTGAACATGGGATCGAGCTGACTCTGCTGGTGCCCTCTCGATCGCCAATGGCACTGGGACAACTGATGAACCCCCTGGATGTAATAGTGGACAAGACCCAATCATATGGTCAGACGCACCATACCTGAGACACTAATGATTGGCCCTCCTGCACTGGGCTCTGGTGTGCCCTGGCTTTCCACAATAATCACATCCTGGCTGACCTAACTGCCTGGACTGCTGTACTGATGCCACTGTCGGGGCTGATAATACTGTCTGACGAGGAGGTCGATGATCTAGAGCTTTGACTGCTGGAACTGGGGCTGAGGACTGAATGGTAATGCCCCTCATAGTCGAGTGTGACCTCTTCTGACCTCCGGTCCTATCGGCTATCCTCTGACTGGTCATCTCCAAGGATCTAGCTGCTCTCAGTACTGTATCATAGGTGTCATAAAAATGGCCTACCATAAGCTGTTGAAGCTCCAAGTGCAAGCCCTGCTCGAACCTCCGAGCTCTATCACCAATGTAAGCTACCATGTGTGATGCAAATCGACTGAGCCTACTGAACTCTGCCGTATACTGATCCACAGTCCTTGTCTGCTGACGAAGGTTGATGAACTGTTGCTGAAGCTGGAACTTGGCTGAGGTGTGGAAGAACTTCTCCTGGAAGCGCTCCCGAAATGTCTCCCAACTAATAGGCCTAGGAAGACCCATCTCCTGTGCTGCCCACCAGTCGCGGGCAATGTCTGATAACTGCAGCTTCACCACTGCTACCTGATCCTCTGCTGGAGTCCTAGCTGCCTCCAAAATAGCCTCGGTGTCCTGAAGCCAAGAATCGGCTGATACTGCATCTTCGGTGCCGAAAAACTGAGCTGGACGCAGGCGACTAAAGTTGGATGCTGAGTTGTGACCACGACGACCACTCGCCTCCAAAGCTACGGTAACACCCTGGCAGAGGGTGTTGTTGGTATGGTCCTGGCCCTGCTGCAACTGCTGGTACAACTGAACCACCTGCTGCTGGATCTGAAGCTGATTCTGATGTTGCTGTTGTTGTGTCTCCATCATGCCCCGCATCATCTCGAGTAGGGCACGCTGGTCTACCTGGGCTGGCTATACTGAAGGTACTGACGGAGCTGGCTGAGCTGACTGAACAGGAACAGACTGAGCTACCGACGGATGCTGAGATGGTGCTGGAGTCTGACTATGCGGAGGCGGGGTCTGATCATGACCTTCCATCTGAGCTGCCTGAGACGGCGGAGCAACTGAACCTTCGAAAGAAGAAGCAGGCAGTGTGTCCCTGAAAGATAAGGACACGAGATATCAATAATGGATAGGAATAGAACAAGGATATGTCAATCATGTTTACAGTTCAAGAAAAACGAGAATGTGATTAGCAAAGGGAGATCAAATGAAGACAAATATAGGATTGAGATTCTAACAAGATGAATCCTCCACAAGTCTGAAGACAGACCTGCATGGACCACCAAAAAACCCTGTCACGCCCCAAAACCAGAATACTGGAGATCGGGGGCGAGACAAAGCCAGCTACGTATATCAGAGTATGCCAGTACCCCGAGATACGGTCAAAGCTGTCTAGAAGACAAGTGGGAAGACTCTAGCATGCCACTGACGACTCCTATGGTCGAACAAATCCTATCTCAATCCAACGACAACAAGTATCAAGAGTATATCAAATATGAAAGTAAAGAGGCATCCCAAAATACTATATCATACATGATCATGAAGCTAGTGAATACAAAATGCTACACTAGCAAGGTACCAATATACATGATCACTATATCAGTCTAGATCTAATATAATACATCATGTTGACCGAAGTCTGAGAAAGTCTCAAAATAATAGGGCTAACACATGCCCTAGCTAACACCACCAAAATGAAATGAAACACGAGCGGTACTAAAGGGAACCCACTCGCGAGGAGGAACAACCGCAGATCTAAGCAGGCGGCGGGTCATCCAGAGAAAGGTAGGGAGAATCCTCGGGCTCCAGCGGTAAATCTGGCCAAACAAAACCAGTGGGGTCAGGCCCCAAATAGCAAGTACCACAAGGAAGCTCGAGGTGCACGACAAAATCCAACAACAACACAATAGCATAATGACAGAAGTAAATAAATACGGATCGAGACTAGTGCGGTACCAATGCACGTATCTCAAAAATATAAATGACTGGAAATACTGAATAATATAGCTATGGAACAGAATAATCCGATGAGCAACAAGGGGTTTAGGAACTACTAGGAATCGGAGCTACAACCCTTAAACCAAACAAGGACTGGGGTTACAGATCTTTTCCCTAGCAGAACTTAGCCTCTGGCCACTCACCGACATAAGAGCATATAAGGTAACACACAATCAAAAGTGCACGGCCAATCATTGTCTACGGCTTGCTATCATTAACTAGCTAGGGTTATCACAATCCTAATTACTAGTATGCAAGTTGAGGATTTTCGCAACTACCTGACTGCAGATACCCGGATGTCCAGGGGTACGAGTAGTACATCTATTGCCCAACAAGACTGCTGGCAGATGAAACGTGTCTAGACTTGTAACATGAACAACCATATCATATACTTGTAAAAGAAAACAAATAACTGACTGTGCCGCAACCCGGCACGACATGTGACTCGATCGTATATCAATACACGCAAACTTGGTAGGTCATGGAGCCCTTGCCAAGCAGGGTTGAGCCATGCCTCATGGGGCCCTTGGAGCTCGGGGTTGGTAGTGCGAATTTCCTCCTACAATGATCTACTTGAATTTACTAGTCATTTACCTTATCATATTCATGTCAAATTCTCAAGTCGTGGAAACTCAAGAATTTTCTAAGATGACGTGTGCTATGTACGAGTAAATCGTAAGTTATCACTTACGAACATTCCCGTACTAACATCACGTAATACACGGAACAATACTCACACTCGATTGTCCAGTGCCAAGATGCAATAGATTAAACATTCAACAAGCTATATCTACGGTGTCAAGAAAGAACATGTACTCATATCTCGGGTCTAGAAATCAATAAGAAAATCAAGTCATGAGTGCGCTACTACGAGCCACTAAATCGAGCTAAGCATATAAGAAAATCAAGTCATGAGTGCGCTACTACCAGCCACTGAATCGAGCTAGGCATATATAGTAATCTGGAGTGCACCATGACAGGCCACTATCTATAATCCGGATATAGAACAATACGTGAACATAAGCATGTACCATGTATATAGAGTGTACAATCATTTTTTAACTAACCAAGGTCATCTAATCATGTTAAGAGTTCATTACAATCGAGAAATTATCAAAAACGGACAAAAACGGACAAAAACGGACAAAAATAGCCTAAAACAGCATAAAACGGCATACCGGCGGTATACTGTGGCATACCGGCGGTATACCGGACTAAAAACAATAAGTTTCTGGTGCCAAAAACGGCATACCGGCGGTATACTGCGGCATACCGGCGGTATACCGTTTTTCCAAACAGCAACAAAATCCAGATTTTTGTAAAACTCGTTTCGGCCATAAAAACTTTATTTTAAATCGAAATTCGGACTTTCAAAAGTCAAAATTGAATAGAATTGAATTTCCTACAACATGGAAGTATTAGTTTTCACAAATTAAAACATTTGATAGATCAAAACCTCAAAATACTCAAAAATCATATCTAGAAACTCAGATCTATGCCATATTATCGATCAAAACCAAAAGTGCTATACATTAAACTTGTTAACAATTTAGAGGGGCATATTATAGAACAATAAAACTTTAATTTCTATGGAAAATAAAATTATAGCATGGTCATGTCACTTTTGAGCAAGATGTACTTGCCTAGGTTTTAGCAACCGAGCCTAATCTTCTACTCCACCACCAAGAGGGGTTCCGAAACCACACTCTAGGCCTCAAGGCCAAGCTTTCCTAGGCTTGAGGAAGAAGGAAGAGGAAAAGGAGAAAGAAAAGAAAAGAGAGGAGAGAGAAACTCATAGGATATATATAGAGAGGGTGAATTAATCATGACCGTCGGATCGTGATCCGAGTCAAAATCTAGATCAATCCTAGCCATTGAAAGAAAACCAATTGTCCATTGGATAAAAGAATGCATCTATACTATTCACAAAAATATCTAAATACTATTCATCAAAATATCCAAAACACTATTCATGAAAATATCGGAAACACTATTCACAAAAATATCTGAAATCGAAAATATCTAAAATGTGGAAAATCTATCCGAGCGGCATGCCGTCGGTGTACTCCGGTACACCATCGGTATACCGGCCAAGAAGAAAATCTATAATTTGGGAAAATTTTAATGCGTTCCGAAAATCGAGAAAATACGAAATACAATACAAAATACGTATCCGTATATAAATACCGATACTGTGAGACGAGTCTCACATAATTCTCTAGTCAATTTGCCGGTACGGTACGGTACGGTCTAGAAGATTTCAGAGAAATTGTAATCAGAGACTTGATTGAAGAAAGACTCTTCAAAACTGAAGTTTTTCGAGTTCTTCGTATGAAAACTCGCGTCTGTAGAAGTTGCAAGAACTTCGTATGAAAACTTGTGAGATTTTCCAATAGTGGATTCATCTGGAAGATAGAGTTCTTTCGACTGGACTAGTCCCCACAAGAGGGAAACCTGTTTAAATCTTTGTATTTGTGTTTTCCTTCTGAACTCTTTTATTTACAGTTATTACTTTGTGATTATTATTATTTCTATGATCTAACTGCTAACAAAGTTTTTAATTAGCAATATTCCGCTGCCTACTCTATTCACCCCCCTCCCTCTAGAGTTTTCTGCTTTACGATTTCATTCCTACAATTGGTATTAGAGCGGGTTATACAGGTAAAGTAAGGTAAAATTGCAGTTATATTCAGTTATCTTCAATTGTTATATAGATCACAGAATTACACACGACAACTGTAAAATTCACAAGTGAAGGCCAAGCCACAAACAGACCTCCACTGTTTGACGGCACAAACTACACTTATAGGAAAACATAGATCAGTTTCTTCTTAAAAAATTTTGATTTTGACTTATGGTCTATAGTTATTGATGGCTTCAAAAAGCCTCCTCGTATTACTGTTGAGGGAGTTTTAGTTGAAAAACCTTATGATAAATACACTGAGGATGAAAAGAAAAAGGCCAGTCTTGACGCACGTGCTATTAACGCTTTATTTTGTGCTTTAGACAGAACAGAGTTTAACAGAGTGTCGACTTGCACAACATCAAATGAAGTATGGAAACTTTTCGAAGTAACCCACGAAGGAACAACACAAGTCAAGGAGTCAAAGATCAGCAGACTTTCACAAGAGTATGAGGCGTCCAAGATGAAGCAAAATGAATCCGTCACTCAGATGTTTACGAGATTTCTGGATATTGTAAATCCTTTGTCTTCATTAGGCAAGGAATACAGTAACCATGAGAAGATTCGCAAACTTCTATGAGCTCTCACAAAGAACTGGATTCCAAAGGCTACTGCAATCATTGAAGAAAACGACCTCTCAACAATGTCTCTGGAAACACTAATGGGTAAGCTACTCACTCACGAGTTGGAACTTCAAGACTTTGAAGATACTACACCAAAGGAGAAGTCAGAGAAGTCGATTGCTCTCAAGGCTCAACATAGAAGAACTGTCGAACATGATTCTGAACACAGCGACTCTGACTCTGAAGATCAAGCTCTTTTGGTAAGAAAATTCAAAAAATTCATGAGATTCAACAGAAGAACAAAAGACAACAACATCAATAACAACGAAAAAGATCCTATTTGCTACAGATGTAAGAAGAAAGGACATATGAAGAAAGATTGTCCAATAGCATCATCATCAACAAGAAAAAGCAGCAAATATGACAAAGGCTACCTGAAGAGATCTACATCAAGGAAGTATGCCAATACAATCATATAGCATGAAAGCAAAGCCAATGATTCAGAAGACGAACTATCAGATAACGCTGCAAATGTATTCTTGATGGCTTGCGATCAGGTAATTACTAATCCTCTGTTTGATCCTTATGATGATTTCACCTTTGAGCAACTAGAAGAAACTTTCAGTGACCTGTTAAATGACTATAGGAAACTGCATAGTAAATATAAAATCCCTAAGAAGGTACTCAAAAGTACAAAGGTGAGATATGAAGACTTACCGACCAACTTGCTGATGTTAGAAATAGTGATACTTCTATTGAGTCTGGTGAAATTTTCTCTATTAAGCTGTTGTTACACGAGACTATCAAGTTATCCGAAGAAAAAGACCAAACTATCATCCAGCTAAAAGAAGACCTATCTAAGGAGAGAAAGAATCTCCAGTGTGCACAAGTCAGAATGGAAACACTTACATCTGACTATACTAGATTATATGACACCTCCAAAAAGTTGGAAATTAGTTTAGGAAAATGGTCTGAAGTCGCCGCTTCCTATTCTAACACGTGTCAATTACCGAATCATCGGAACACACCCAAACCAAACACTTTCAGACCAAACCATACCAAACCTATGCCCAAGAAGCCTAATAGGCATGCATTTTTCTATACTAGAAAGCCAAAACTATCAATCATGCACCTCACACAACTTTTAACGCTCAACATACAAAATGTCATTGTTGTGGCCTCATTAGTCATATATCCTCTGCATGTAGAATCAGAAAGTTAGTAGATTTAAATGTTTATGTATGGATACCAAAAACTAACCTGTCAGGACCCTACAAGAAATGGGTACCAAGAGTTTCATCTGTAAACTATTTTGTAGGTGGAATGCCCTTCACATGCTAGAAGCAAATGGATCATCGACAGCAGTTGCTCACGGAACATGACCGGTGATGCTTTATTATTCGCAACACTGTCGAAGAAGAATAAAGAAGGATACTTCTCCTTCGATAATAATTTAAGAGGGTACATAATCAGTATCGGTGACATTGGTAAGGCTCAATATCCTGTGATTAAAGATGTCTGTCTAGTTACCAAGTTAAAATATAATCTGCTCAGCATAAGCCATTTAGCTGATCACGGTTATGGAATTAACTTCGTCAAAGACAAATGTACTATAGTTGATAGCTCAACTGGCAGTACTATCCTTGAAGGTATCAGGAAAGACAATATATATGTGTTCTATCTGTTAGAAGATGCTAACGAAGCAGGTAGATGCTTGATGGCCAAAAACTTTGAGAATCAACTATGGCATATGAGACTCGGTCATGCAAATATGGACACAATTTTAAAACTATCCACAAAGAAGTTTGTACGCGGCTTACCGGACATATCTTTCAAGAAGGATACGGTATGTAGCGAATGTGAAAAGAACAAAGCTATCCGATCTGTCTTTAAATCCAAGAACGCTGTAAGTACAACTAGACCTCTACAATTGTTGCATATGGACTTATTTGGACCCAGTACAATTACTAGTCTAGGTGGTAAGTTATATGCATTTGTCTTTGTAGATGATTTCTCTAGATACACATGGGTATATTTTCTTGCACGCGAGAACGATGCATTGTCAGAATTCGTCACCTTTTGCAAGAAAGTACCGAATGAAAAAAGTTTCATGATTACTCGTATTCGTAGTGATTATGGAGGCAAATTTGAGAATGTAGAGTTCAAGCAATTCTGTGACACACACGGTTATTTGCATAAGTTTTTCTGTCCTAGGACTCCACAACAAAATGGAGTTATGGAACGTAAGAATAGGACTCTATCTAAAATGGCTAGAGTAATGTTAAACCAGTTTAGTCTACCTAGATACTTTTGGACTGAAGCTGTCAATACATCATGCTATATTCTCAATAGGATTCTAATTCGACCTATATCGAAGAAGACTCCCTATGAGTTATGGTTTGATAGAACACCCACTGTTTCTTATTTTAAGATATTTGGTTATAAATGTTTTATTCTTAATACTAAAGACAACCTGAGTAAATTTGATGAAAAGGCAGATGAAGGTATCTTTTTAGGTTATGCGGCAAAGAGCAAAGGTACAGAGTCTTCAACAAGAGAACCATGATCATCGAAGAATCAATTAATGTCAAGTTTGATAAACTAAATCAACATTCAGTCGAAGACGATAATGAAGACGTGATTACACCAAGTAGAGCTACTGCAAAACCTTCACATAAAGATGCAGAACCTTCAAGCAAAGAAGCCGGAACCAGCTGTCATGACCCGCACCCGCTTTTCGAATACGAGACGTGTCCAAGCCAGCTTACGCCACAGAGTCGGCGGTAGAACGCTGTCAAGCCCGCAAGAAATAGATGCTAAATAAAAACAATTGCTGCTCATTCACTTTTCTAAATTATTACAACAACTAGATCATTTAAAAAGTAAAAGAAATACAAGATTTTATAATTAATAAAGTTGATACAATTGTTTTCTTTTTCTAGGCTGTCTTCAGCATACCCAAGTTCTTCCAGTGCTAAGAGTGATCGCGGCTAAACCTGAAAAATATTGGTTTCTAGTCAGGAATGGAAGTACACAAACCGACGGCAATGCAAAACACAATAGAATTAACAAGACATGAAAATAGCATATGGAGTATGAAAGCTAGTAAGAAAACTGATGACATAGCACGATAGAGAAGTAGACAAGGAAAAACTAATAAAAGACGTCTATCTAGGTGGTGTAAAATATTTGTTTCGACATGTGAACGGCCAGGGGATAAATACGGTTCACTGCACGTGTCGTGTGCAGCTGCTATCATACAAGATTAGACATATTGGAATATTTCTGGATAGTCCACATGTATGCTAAGATATTTCCCCTCCCGACTACTCCGTGTGACGAGCGTGTCAACAAGCAGCAAGATATATCTATAGACATGAAATGAAAAGACTACTATGAATCGAAAAGCAATCAGAAAGTGCACTTGCCTGAGGTCTTTAGCTGGAGAAACCAATAATACTATACCACTCAAAGAGCCACAATCAGTCAACACATGCAGAAGTCCCCGGATGTTGAAATAAATAGTACCAACGTTCTCAGAATAGTTAAATTAGCTAGGATTGTCTGTCTTTAAGTCAAATTCTGGACACAGGGGCAAAACGGTAATTTTGGGCAAAAACGATGTCCGCCGTTGGACCCGCTTTGCACCAAAAAGCGTGCCAGAGTCAATGGTCTCTAAAGTCGTCAAACTACATGTCTACAGATCCGGTTTTCTGATACAAACCCAACCGTATGTCCAGAGTTGGATTCCGGCGGACCGTGCACAAAATCGCCCGTTGAGTGGGACTGTGGGGCCCGTAAAACGGTGATTTTATCAACTGTCTCAGAATTGGACCAAACTTGGCATACAGGACCAAAAAAATGATACGGTCCTGTTGGCGCAAGTTTCGTCTCGATCTGACGAGCGTGTACGAAGTAATTGGAGAATTTACGAAGTGCACGATACGGTGAATTTCGACGGATACGCATCAAATTCGTCGCGCACACGCGACCAATTTGAATTCCGCCAAAGACCACACGACCACAAAGCTGTTACGCACCTTTCTATGCTTTCGATTCGCGACCACGTCGCCCGAAATGGCAGGAAGCACGTCGTGTCGTGGGTTTTCATGATTTTCAAAACAGGTTTTTCTGTAACTTAGCAATCAAATTACTCATTACACTGTGAACAAAAAATTAAACTACCTGAAGGGTTTTATTGTCCTACATGTTATCTAAATAATTGTTCAATTAGAATTCCTAATATGGTATTAGATCGATCGTAATCGGTCTCCGAACATGGCTATTTGGACTGTCCTACGCTCTGTTTACGAACAGATTTTTGGTCGAGTTTAGCGTCGTTTTTCCGACAACCTAGGGCATCTAGTTACCATGTATTTGAAGGGAATTAAAGTCGGTTATATTGTCAACATACCTGTGAAGATGATGCGTAAAACGATGCAATAAGGCGACGGAAAACTCTGTGCGAAGTGCGGCTCGCGATCGCTGATCGTTGCTGTCGCGCGATTCGATCTTCTGCGCGCGTGCCGTATCCGCGCGGCCTCACCGCGCGCGGCGGCGCCCAGGATGGACTCACGCCGGCGCCAGGGTCCGAGGGGGTTGGCGTGGCGGTTTGGTTTTAAGGTTTACAGAGTTTCGTATGTGCGTGTGCTGTATATACAGAACCGAGAGAGGAGCTCGGGTCTGTTTAGGGACTGACCTTGAGAGTTTGTGGTCGAGCCCTGGGCTGGTTGTGAGATCTATGGGCTGGGGTTAGCTTATAAATGTGTTGCTGCTACTGTGGGTTAAAGGGCTCGGGATTGGGCTCTCACTGCCTATTTTTTAGTCTCTAGTTCTTTTTCTTTTCCATTTTCTATTTCTTATCACATATATTTTATATATATATTTATATATACCAACACTTATGCAAATATATAATATCTATTTATATATACGTGTATCCATACACACATGTATAATATATTTATATATATACACATATGCACGTATAATGTATATATTTATATATGCATATCTCTATATATATATTCATCTATATACATGCATGCATATATATATTTATCTATATACACGTATACACATATCTTCTATACATACACATATATAATATATATTTATATATACAAACACTTATACACATATATAATATCTTAGTTATATATATGTATATCCATCCACATACGTATAATATATTTATATATATATTTATACACTTATACACGTATGATGTATATATTTATATATACATACATTCACATTCACACATATATAATATTTATACAACAATAGAATAATATAACATATAAAATAATCATATTAAATAATAATCCCAATAAAGATAATAATAATAACGAAATTTAATATACCAATACTAGGCATTGCATCTACTTGAAATATGTCTACATAGGTGTATTTGATCTCACTACATACCTACGAAGGCTTGGATTCGGTTCGGGCCCAGCTCGGGCTAAATCGACACGAACGGTCTCCCACAGGTCAATACTATAATTAATAAATAATTAAAACAACTATAGATGTTAAATCGCAGCTTGGCCTGGTTTTCCTAATTAGGACACTCCTATGGCTCGGCCTTCATTGGCATGGCGAATACACTAGTCAAAGCACGCCACTGCACTATCTGTGCCATGATTTCTAGTCGTCTTGTACTCCAAAACTCCACTATGGCTAAAGTCATCTACCGTAATAATTAACTAAATAATTATTTATAAAATCATAATTCACCATTTTAATCAAATAATTAAAATAATAAAAATATTCCAAAAATTTTCTGGAAGGGGAGCTACAAATCTACCCACCTTAAAATAATTTCGTCCTCGAAATTCTAATTCATAACTATTCTAAAAAATTATAAATCCACTATTTCTTTAATCTTCTCAATTTAATTCCTCAAAGTAGTTGTATTCTCCTTCTAGCCATTTAGCCTCCAGGACTTCTACCCACCTTTGGTTACACTACTCCTCAAACTAAAATCTTAAAAATCTTTTAACTTGTTGCTAAGGGTCCTACCAACAAGTATCTAGGCATATGGTATCTATAATCCTCTCGTATCTATCAAGCAACCCGAACTTAGCAAGCAGTAATTTACACAAGTAGCTAAGAATATTGGTGAATCCTAATAAGTATGACCTTCGTCTATCTGCAATAGAGGGAACAGGAAGATAAGGAAGAACAATCAAGAGCAATTATGAAGTTTAAAGAGCGGTAGAGAATATACGATAATACAGGTAGAAAGAGTATTTATGAACCTATAGTCTTATTCGCTAGATTGGGCTACTCTAGTCCAGTCACTTGCTACATCGAAGAACCCTTCACTCTTAGAGGGCTTGCAATCCACGCAATATAGAAATTCTGTTTCCGAAATTCTAAACAAGGTTTCACAATAGAACGGAATTTGAAAAATTCAGGTTGTAATCCTTTTCGTGGTTATTTAAACACACGAGCAAAGAATATGAGTGCAATACAAGATCGTATCGTGACTTCCAGGTAGATGGGATAAAGGTTACGAATGGATTCACATTCTAAGGGTGGAGATTACATAGTAGATACAGGGGCCGATTTCAAATGGTTCAGTCCTATAGTCTAAATATGGGGGTATGCCTAGATGGGTTGTAGTACTGGGTCCTAATGGGTTCCCTGATTGGACATCACTCGTTGGTTGGAAGAACCTGGGATTTCAATCTATATGGACTGAACAAGATCCTAAGATAAAACTACGTCTACTAGACTAGGATATCCTAGAATAGGTTTCAACCCAAGTGGTTGAGCTAGCATACTAGTATCATGGTAGGGGTTATAGTTGGTCCTTTTGACCTAAAAGTCGTACCATGAAAATAGAGTACAAGGGGACGGGTTTGAGTGGGACATGATATACCTAGATGAAGGTGGACTCGTCTAGATCTTGCATATAAAGTTTGTTGGAAGGTAACAACTAGTCTCGTGCTCCGAATATCAATGGCACGGCCGGAGACACAAAAGGATCTAAAGGAAAAGTGGAAGTCCATGGGGCATTAATTGTCATGCTAATGGATATTATTCTAATCAATTGGTAATCCCAGTATATCCTAGAATTGAGAAGGCTTACAGTCTACCCACCTTAGAGGCTAGGATATGGTGGTAAGGTTTCTGTCACAGGGCTGGTCGATGGTAGCTACACTTGCATATACAACTATTGTAGTCATGAGGATACTATGTATCTATCTATCAATTACGAGTTTTTGTCTTTCCAACCAGTGAAGACAAAACATTAAAGAGTTCAAGAGAGATGTCACTGAACACAATTACATGATTCAAGGGCGAATGTTTAATTCAAGAGGAATTGTCAAAGCAGTCGCGGTTGAGATCCTAGAGACATTTATATCTCAATCCACGTAGGGTAATTAGATGAAGAGCGAACCGAATGCATCATGGTTGATCAGACCGTAATACAGTGATTCTGATTAGACAATATGTTAGCGGGCGTCCCCAATAAACATATGTCTTGAATCAAGCTCGATAAAAGAGTAAGCTTGCAAAAACTAGGCTGTAATGGCAGCATTGGTCAAGATAGTCAGAATACAAGTACGCGAGATTTTTTGAAAAGAGATACAAGTAGTTTGAGTTTTGAGCAAATCAAATCCTTACCTGGTGTTCTTGCCTATACAGTCAACCTAATATCTTCTATCCATAAGGCCTTGGTCGACTAATGGGTTATGGACTTCCGAATTCTATACTCCGGGTAAACCTATTAGTGTCGGTCAATTACCTCGTCAATATATCACAAGGGCCACATAATGCTAGGTTGGGAGACATGCTACCCAGCTTGCAGAACTTTTCGCTAGTATTGGTTTTGGATCTTATGGGACATACATGGCATTTTTCTATCCCCTATGGTATCTTAAACTTGTGATCACGTCTGAAATCATTCCACCGAGAATTATGCCTCGTCCGTATACTCTGGTTGTGGCAAACCCTTGGTTCCGTGATTCTGGTGTGATATGCTATAAGGTACTCTATACTATATCGGCACAAGGATATCTATGGTCTAAAGAGGTCAACGAGAATATAGTTTTAGAAATGTTCCATAAACTATGTTTCTTCAAAATGGTTTCAATTCTATGGGTTGTGCCTCGCCAGTGCGCTGCTGGCTGCAGTGAACCCACACTATCCATTCTCAAACAATTGGCGACAGTACGCTGCTGTCTAATCATCGCAGTCATTTAATTACCCTAACTATATTCCTAAGGATTTTAAGGAACTGCTAGAGTTTCAAACTAGTTGACCAAAAATAAAAAGTCTAGGTATTTGTCCTATCAGTCACAACACTTAAAACAAATATTTAACATGAAGGAAATGACTAAATACAAAAGAAATACAAACACTCTAGTATTTATCTCATATGCATTTCTATGGTTGAGGGAAAATCTCAAAGCAATCTACCTCGAGATTCGCACCCGAATTGCAGAATCAGAAATAATAAACTAAATTCTTACAGCAAAAGAGAATTTAAAACAAGCAATTCCAATTCATGATATGAAATTTATATCTAGATAGAGCAAAAGAAAACTGAACAGGTTATCGAGATTATAGCCTTAATTATGGAAAAGCCTAACTAATCAAGTGAGTAGTACACACATGTTGGATCATATCATTACATCAAAAGCAATAGTGTGTTATAGGGATCTAGCAAGCTATCTGAATTTAATACTTCTAAATTGTATGGCCTATCTAACAACCTTAACTACCCAACGGTCAATTTGAACAAGGGACTCCTAGCACTAGTTATTCTCCTAAATTATTTTAATCCTAATTGTGAATGAGCATTTCCTGGGCGCAGGCTCATAATAGTACGACTAACGTACCATCACGAGTTCACAATATTTTGAGAAAACTGACCTGCATGGGCCACCACGAAAACTTGTCACGACCCGCACCCGCTTTTGGGATACGAGACGTGTCCAAGCCAGCCTACGCTGCAGAGTCGGCGGTAGAACGCTGTCAAGCCCGCAAGAAATAGATGCTAAATAAAAACAATTGCTGCTCATTCACATTTCTAAATTATTACAACAACTACATCATTTAAAAAGTAAAAGAAATACAAGATTTTATAATTAATAAAATTGATACAATTATTTTCTATTTCTAGGCTGTCTTCAGCATACCCAAGTTCTTCCACTGCTAAGAGTGATCGCGGCTAAACCTGAAAAATATTGGTTTCCAGTCATGAATGGAACAAGTACACAAACCGACGGCAATGCAAAACACAAAAGAATTAACAAGACATGAAAATAGCATATGGAGTATGAAAGCTAGTAAGAAAACTGATGACATAGCACGATAGAGAAGTAGACAAGGAAAAACTAATAAAAGACATCTATCTAGGTGGTATGAAATATCTGTTTCCACATGTGAATGGCTAGGGGGTAAATACGGCTCACTGCACGTGTCGTGTGCAGCTGCTATCATGCAAGATTAGACATATTAGGATATTTCTGGATAGTCCACATGTATACTAAGATATTTTCCCGCCCGACTACTCCGTGTGACGAGCGTAAGCAGCAAGATATATGTATAGACATGAAATAAAAAGACTACTATGAATCGAAAAGCAATCAGAAAGTGCACTTGCCTGAGGTCCTTAGTTGAAGAAACCAATAATACTATACCACTCAAAGAGCCACAATCAGTCAACACATGCAGAAGTCCACGGATGCTGAAATAAATAGTACCAACATCCTCAGAATAGTCAAATTAGCTAGGATTGCCTGTCCTTAAGTCCAATTATGGATACAGGGGCAAAATGGTAATTTCGGGCAAAAAAGATGTCCTCCGTTGGACCCGCTTTGCACCGAAAAGTGTGCCAGAGTCAATGGTCTCTAAATTCGTCAAACTATATGTCTACAGATCTGGTTTTCTGATACGAACTCAACCGCATGTCCAGACTTGGATTTCGGCGGACCGTGCACAAAATTGCCCGTTGAGTAGGACCGTGGGGCCCACAAAACAGTGATTTTATCAACTATCTCAGAATTGGACCAAACTTGGAATACAGGACCAGAAAAATGATACAGTCCTGTTGGCGCAAGTTTCATCTCGATCTGACGAGCGTGCATGAAGTAATTGGAGAATTTACGAAGTGCACGATACGGTAAATTTCGACGGATACGCATCAAATTCGTCGCGCACACACGACCAATTAGAATTCTGCCAAAGCCCGCACGACAACGAAGTCGTTACGCACCTTTCGATGCTTTCGGTTCGCGACCACGTCTTCCGAAATGGCGGGACGCACGTCGTGTCGTGGGTTTTCATGATTTTCAAAATAGGTTTTTCTGTAACTTTGCAATCAAATTACTCATTATACTGTGAACGAAAAATTAAACTATCTGAAAGGTTTTGTTGTCCTACATGTTGTCTAAATAATTGTTCAATTAGAATTCCTAATATGGTATTAGATAGATCGTAATCGGTCTCCGAACATGGCCATTTAGACTGTCCTACGCTCTGTTTACGAACAGATTTTTGGTCGAGTTTAGCATCATTTTACCGACAACCTAGGGCATCTAGTTATCATGTATTTGAAGGGAATTAAAGTCGGTTATATTGTCAACATACCTGTGAAGACGACACGTAAAACGATGCAACGAGGCGACGGAAAACTCTGCGCGAAGTGCGGCTCGCGATCGCTGATCGCTGCTGTCGCGCGATTCGATCTTCTGCGCGTGCGCCGTATCCGCGCGGCCTCGCCGCGCGCGGCGGCGCCCAGGATGGATGCACGGCGGCGCCAGGGTCCGAGGGGGTTGGCGTGGCGCTTTGGTTTTAAGGTTTGCAGAGTTTCGTGTGTGCGTGTGCTGTATATATACAGAACCGAGAGAGGAGCTCGGGTCTGTTTAGGGACTGACCTTGAGAGTTTGTGGTCGAGCCCTTGGCTGGTTGTGAGATCTATCGGCTGGGGTTAGCTTGCTAATGTGTTGCTGCTACTGTGGGTTAAAGGACTCGGGATTGGGCTCTCACTGCCTATTTTTTTAATCTCTAGTTCTTTTTCTTTTCCATTTTCTATTTCTTATCACATATATTTTTTATATATATTTATATATACCAACACTTATACAAATATATAATATCTATTTATATATACGTGTATCCATACACACATGTATAATATATTTATGTATATACACATATACACGTATAATGTATATATTTATATATGCATATCTCTATATATATATTCATCTATATGCATGCATACATATATATATTTATCTATATACACGTATACACATATCTTCTATACATACACATATATAATATATATTTATATATACAAACACTTATACACGTATATAATATCTTATTTATATATATGTATATCCATCCACATACGTATAATATATTTATATATATATATACACTTATACACGTATGATGTATATATTTATATATACATACATTCACATTCACACATATATAATATTTATATAACAATAGAATAATATAACCAATAAAATAATAATATTAAATAATAATCCCAATAAAGATAATAATAATAACGAAATTTAATATACCAATACTAGGCATTGCATCTACTTGAAATATGTCTACATGGGTGTACTTGATCTCACTACATACCTACGAAGGCTTGGATTCGGTTCGGGCCCAGCTCGGGCTAAATCGACACGAACGGTCTCCCACAAGTCAATACTATAATTAATAAATAATTAAAACAACTATAGATGTTAAATCGCAGCTTGGCCTGGTTTTCCTAATTAGGACAATCCTATGGCTCGGCCTTCCTTGGCATGGCTAATACACTAGTCAAAGCACGCCACTGCACTATCTGTGCCATGATTCCTAGTTGTCTTGTACTCAAAAACTCCAGTATGGCTAAAGTCATCTACCGTAATAATTAACTAAATAATTATTTATAAAATTATAATTCACCATTTTAATCAAATAATTAAAATAATAAAAATATTCCAAAAAATTTCGGAAAGGGGAGCTACACCAGCAATCCTAAGGATACGCCAAAAAAGATAAGATTCTTGGCAGATCATCCAAAGGACTTGGAAATTGGTGAGATTACCAAGGGAGTAAGTACTCGTTCCTCTAATGAAGATATAGCTTCTTGTGTTGCTTTTGTTTCACAGTTTGAACCCAAAAATAATGAAGAAGCATGTAGTGATAATTTTTGGTTAGATGTTATGCAAGAGGAATTAAACAAATTCGAACGGATTCAAGTTTGGGAACTTATTCCCAATCCCAATGATCATCCGGTCATTGGCACCCATTGGGTATTCCGAAACAAATTGAACGAGAATGGTTTAGTGACTCGTAATAAGGCTCGACTTGTAGCTCAAGGATACAATCAAGAAGAAGGTATCGACTACGATGAGACTTATGCCCTAGTTGCGAGATTAGAATCCATTCGCATGTTATGTACATTTGCATGTTTTCATAATTTCAAGTTATTTCAAATGGATGTTAAAAGCGCATTTTTGAATGGTTTTATAAAAGAAGAAGTTTATGTAGCTCAACCTCCAAGTTTTACTGATTTTAAAAATCCTGATTATGTTTTCAAGTTGAAGAAAGCCTTATACGATTTTAAACAAGCCCCTCGTGCTTGGTACGATCGTCTAAGCTCTTTTCTACTTGACAACAGTTTTTCAAAGGGAAAGGTTGACACTATACTGTTTATAAAAGCTATGAATAATAATCTTCTTTTGATTCAAATCTATGTAGATGATATTATTTTTGGATCTACTGATGAATCTTTTTGTCAAGAATTTTTAAAGTGTATGTAGAATGAGTTTGAGATGAGTATGATGGGAGAGCTGAAGTTCTTTATCGGACTTCAAATCAAACAAACCAACAATGGGACGTTCATAAATCAAGCAAAGTACACAAACGATCTATTAATGAAGTTCGACCTGGAAGCAGTCAAACCACTTAGCACTCCAATGGTGACTTCAACCAAGCTTGATATTGATGAACAAGGCAAACATGTCGACATACGTAAGTATCGAGGTGTGATCGGTAGCTTACTGTACTTAACCGCTAGTCGACCAGACATTATGTTTAGCATTTGCTTGTGTGCACGTTTTCAAGCCAATTCTAAGGAATCACATCTATGCGCAGTTAAGCGTATCTTCCGATACCTTAGAGGCACTTCTTCTGTCGGCTTATGGTATCCTAAAACCATGTCATTTGACCTAAATGGTTATTCTGATGCTGATTTTGTCGGATGCAAAGTAGATAGAAAAAGTACCCGCGGCACATGTCATTTCCTAGGAAAAGTTCTAGTCTCTTGGTTTAGCAAAAAGTAAAATTCTGTCGCATTATCAACAACTGAGGCTGAGTATATCGCCGCAGGATGTTGTTATGCACAAATTTTAGGGATGAAGCAAACTTTAGAAGACTTTGGATTGCATTACACACATACCCATTTTTTGTGATAATACTAGTTCTATTAATTTGACTAAGAATCCAATATGTCACTCTCGTACTAAGCATATCGAGATTCGACATCATTTTCTTAGAGATCATCAACAAAATGGAGATATAGACCTTGTATACATAGACACACAGAATCAATTGGCTGACATATTCACGAAACCTCTAGCGGAAGATCGTTTCAATTATTTACGTCGAGAATTAGGAATTTTAGATGTTAATAATATTAATTAATTTTTTTATTAATTAATTTATTCAATACTCAATAACTGTTTTCGAGACAAGCCTACAAAGAGTATGTCTGTCACTACGACTACGGTCAGAGCGAAGCGGTACTTAAAAGTTCCCCGGTGAACCTCCGTTAGCTGGGACAGTACTCCTACAGCTAATTTGAAATTTATAATTACTAAACTTTGAATTAAATATTTGAAATGAGTTGATGAAAAGGATATGGCCCATAAATTGTTTTTTAAAAAACCTAGGAGAACCGTAGGCGAATTCGGCCCGAGTTCGGTCTGAATTCGGCCAGAGTTCTGTTGGTGCTGTATGCGTTTTAAACCAGAACCCGAGGCCTTCTCCTCTTCATCACTTCCAAACCAATTTATCATCATCACAGCAGCAGCCGAAGAACACCCCAAACCCTAGCTATTCTCTACTTCTTTTCTTCCAATCTACATGGAGATTTTCATCCAAAATTTGGATTCGTGCGGGGAATCGTATCCTCTACAACATACTTGATTCTCGGAAGGTATAACTCCTTCTCTCCTCCACTTTCAAATTTTTAGGGTTTCTTAGTTTTGGTAAAAAAATGCCTAAGGGATTCAATCCTTTCAAGAGAAAGAAGACCCATGCCTGTGAAGAGGCATCATCTTCTGATCCAAACACGGATTCTCTCTTTTCCCTGGTCCAATCGGGTGACGGTGTATCGGATGAGTTTTACTTCAAAGCTCATGACCAAGCATTGCTTTGGTATGCCGATTTTGCTATGCGTACTATATGCACCGGCACTCCGATTAAGTAGACTGTATTTCCTGATCACGTCCCTTGTTTGAGGCATTAGGGTTACACCATCTTGCTACCCTACAATTTATTATAGCTACTAATGCCCTTAGATTATTCTATTGTAACTTTGTGTTAGACACTTTTACCGCAAGGACTCGTGTTGGCGGGATAGACATCGAGTTCGATGATGTATTGTTAGCAAAAATCCTTGGTATTCCCAACAAAGGTGCCCCGTTCGATGACATCACCGACTTCGATTTTCTCGAGGGCACGACTCTTGTTAGTTTCAAAAATGAGCTTTGTGCGCCCGTACGTGCTCGTCCTGAAAAGTTCAAGGCCAATAACTTGAACTTGTTTAACTACGAATTACATCGCATCATCTATTCCACTCTTCTTCCCAAATCCACTTCAAAAGATGATGTCACTGCACTAGAACATTCTACCCTATATCACATTCTTAAAGGGATTCCTTTTTCTGCCCGTAAGACTATCAATCAGATGATGGGTAGATGTAGCGGAAGAGACGCAATCTATCTTATGCGATGCTTATCCCACGCATCTTTCAGCGTTTTGACATAGACTTATCCACTTGCGCTCTGGACCCTGAGCCCAAGTTTCTTAAGCTTTCTCGTCGTAGAATTGCCACAGCTCCTCCACCTCCTGCACCTGCTTTGGGGATATGTCTATGCCAACCTGTCTTATATAGCACTCGAGAGGGGTATCGACAGCATAACCATGTCAGTCTTTGACCAATTTACTGTCGACGTGGCCAGATTCCTTTATCAACTTGAAAATGGCTTGAGCATCGAGCGGCTCAAAAGGGCGAGGGTCGCAGTTAAGTTGCTCATGTGCCTTGTTCTCCTAGGCATGACCCAAGAAAATGTATGACAACCACTTGGACATATAGCACGTCCCGGGAGGCTTGCTGTTGTATAGATGAGTGCAGATCATAAAATGACATAGCAACTCATCAAAGATGGCTATCATTCAAGGATTCTTTTTGCCAAAGATTCCAGGTCATTCTCTGTTGGAACGTACTCTTCATAGAGGTTTTCTCTCACTAGTAAATGTGAGAGAAACTGCATCTCATGCAGGGCAAAGCCTATTTCCCCGTGAGGAGTGGCGAAGGTGCCAGTCATGTTGTTGTACCTCTCTACTAAAGCCAAAAATAGGTTGGGATTATTCTGGATCCTTCAAGAAGTAGTCAAAACGGCTTCGTAAAGTTTCAGTTCATTTAGCCTTTCGCAAAAATTATTTAGAGCCCACACGGAGAGTTTGTTCCAACATATAATCTCCAGGTGCATCAAACTCGTCAGCCTCATAGTTGTGCAGGGATATTTCCCTTCAGACGCAGCATATGTTTTTGCGAAGATAGGTATTCTGACGGGAAGTGTCACAGCTGAATCGTCAGCTGGTACGCAACTTGGCTTTAGACCCCTCAAGTGCGTACTATATTTATCAAAAGAACATAAGGATAAGTCTCTCATGTAGTCCCCAAACTTAAGACATATCCTTCCAACCCTAGCTTGTTGGAAGGGAGTCAAGTCCCTTGACATGTTCCTTGGGTAGCTGGCATGAGCATACGGAGACAGGGACAGATTCCTTGTCATTTCAGAGTGATACACCAATGTGTTCCCCCTTAGAAAAGCTTGAAACACTTTCTTTGACATTGGTTGAGAGTCTGCATCTATGGCATTTCTAAAAAAGGAAAGTTGGCTTCTTGTGAGGAATCTCATACGCAGTCACAAAAGGGGTGCCATTCATCAGGCACAGCAAAGTCCGATCTTCTTGTGTTTCCAAAAAAGTTCGTCTAGAGGTTGGCCCATCATACTGCAGAAAATTGACAAGAGAAAGATCCTCTTGGTACTCTGATAATCGGAATGCAAAGGCCAGTACATCAACATAAGGGTCTTCTCTTTGATCAACTATAAAAGAAAACAAAGAGTTAGAATCATGAAAGATTGTTCTTATAAAATCAAATAAAGAACTCCTATGTGATTATTTAACTCTACGCCAATCATGAATGGTGCACAGCACACAGGGATAGTTCTTAGTTCGCACAGACAATCATGACAATTCTCAGTTCAGTTAATGATTTGTGTAGGCATCATGTTTGATTCAATTTACATAGTATAACAATACGCGCATGTTCTCTAAATCATGACACATGGCGCATGGTGCGCTATTTGATTTAGGCCAACACTCTGAAAGAGGTGGCACATTTTAAAAAATAGCACAAGCACCGACTAACACTCTGAAAGAGGCAGTTGACATTGGCTTTTATCACACCGCACGCGAATGGCGTGAGCGTACTGATTCATTTTCTCCGAAGGATTTTCTCACCTTCAAGGGCGGGTTTGGCTTCCTCGCCTCTAGCCAACGGTTCCATTAGATCGGCATGCGCGAGCGTACTGATTCATCTTTTCTGATTCATCAACTTCGGCACGCATGATGTAGCTCCAGCGACCTTCTTGCCTTTCTCGACGGTGGATCGCTTGGGCACCATTAGATCGGGTGAAAAGTTTTGAAAGTTAAGCGGAAGAAGAAGACAGAAGAGTTCGAGCAGAAGAGTTCATAAGAAAACTTTCTCTCTACATTTTTGAGCTATTTATAGCCAAAACATAAAATGTAACAGTTGCATAAATTACGCGTGAAACATGGATCGGTTAAGATTTTGTTGTGCGCCAAACGAACAAGGCTGCTTCTTATTCAACTTATTTTAAATTTCAAAATTTTTAAAATATAAAAACTTTGAAGGGGGTCTTGTAGAAGCTCAAAATATATCAAAATTGTAATATGCCACTCCCAGATAGCGCCAGACTGTATTTATCAAATGACACAGAGAATCAGATGGCGCACCATAACAGATGGTACTGAGCATCATATAGCACTTGCAGCCACGTGGCAATCTTTCTTGAGAAGCCAAACAATCATGACTGACAACACATCAGTCGAAGAATACTTCTTCGAATCCTGAGCATATAATGCTCGAAAAGAATTGTCAGAGTCGTCATAATGAGATTTGTCGTTTACTTTGTGCCATGTAGAGTTTGCGTGAAGTAATCAACTTTTCCCAGTTCTGAAATACTTAGTGCTTTTTATAGATGGCGCTACGCCAATCATCAGCATGTGCCAATTGATAAACTATCATTTAGAAGTAAGACGATGTGGCGCACATGCCACTAATCTTGAAGAACGTGCATGCGATACTGCCCACGAATAAGCGCACCTCTCAAACAGAATGCCATGCGTCACATGCAGTTAAGCCAACCGTTCGCGTATATGGGTGATGATACGCTAATCAGCACCATGCGTCGATCAATATAACTACTTAGTAGTTATCTCAGGATTCTATAAATAGAGTTCAAAATCATTTTCTAAAGACACATGAAGGTTCATAGACTCCGGACCAAAATTTTCGACAATTCTCCGTCTCTCCGGCAAAAAGTTTCAAGGATTTCTTCTTCGACATCGCATAGTCCAAAGGATAAAGTGATCGTCTTTTGATCAGACTCCTATAGTTGTACTTTTCCCAAACCAAAGTGTACATTTTTCTTTTCTTAGTTTGTAATCTAGTTTTCTTGGAAAACATTACTTTTTGTAAACAAATCCACCTATGGATCTCTCGTACTCCACCTCGGAGCACCAGCTCGCATCACTGAAGCCTTCTACTACCGGGTGATCTTTGTTGTAGTACAGTGCATATGTCTGAGTCTTCTTAAGATATCTTATTATCCGTTTCACAGCTTTCTAGTACTCAACGCATGGGTTGCTCGTGAATCGACTCAGCATTTCCATGACAAAAGCTATTTCAGACCTAGTGGTAGTAGTAGCGTACATCAAACTTTTGATGACGCTTGCATACTTCAGCTGTCTGACGCTTTCCCTCGAATTAGGTTTCAGTTTTAGGTCACACCTGTAAGTCGTATCAATCACAGGAAGATCCTGATATCCCTAGTTTGTGATCATCTTCTTAACATAATGAGACTGCGACAGCGCCAGTCTAGAGCCCGTCCGAATGATCTTGATGCCTAAGATTACGTCAGCTTCCTCCAAGTCCTTCATACTGAACTTGGTCGAGATAAATTTCTTTGTCTCCGTGACACATCTTATAACCGTACCTAGGATCAGCATGTCGTCCACGTACAGATAAACGATTATACCTCTTACATCAAAGAACTTCGTATAAATATACTTGTTCGTCTCGCTGACCCTGTAGCCATTTGACCTTATGACCTTGTCAAACTTCTCATGCCACATTTTGGGAGCCTATTTCAGACCGTATAGAGATTTTACCAACTTGCAGACTTTATTTTTAAGACCCTTGACGACAAATTCCTCTGTCTGTTGCATATAAATCTCTTTGGTCAGCTCGTCATTCAGAAAATCTATTTTCATATCCATCTGATGTATCACCAACTTATGTATTACTGCAAGAGCAATTAACATTCTGATGGTGGTCATCCGGGCTACTGCAGCATATGTGTCAAAGTAGTCAATCCCCTGCTTTTAAAAAATCCTATGGCAACTAGCCTAGCCTTGAACTTGTCAATAGTTCCATCTGCTTTTATCTTCTTCTTAAAGATCCATTTGCATCCGATGGATTTTGCTCCTTCACGAAGATCAACCAACACCCAAGTGTTAATAAAGGTAATTGAATCAATTTCATTGTCTATTGTCTCTTTCCAAAAAATAGTGTCTCTTGTCTTCTGTAGAAGCATAGAAAATATGGGATTCATGCGGATCACAATTTGCCACATATGTACTTTGGTCCAAACAGGTCCGCATAAAGGAGAGCCGTATGACAGATTCAATACCCTATGTGTCCCGTCAACAACCAGACTGATTCGAGCCGCAGAAGAAAGATATGCGACTAAGTTGATCAAATCGTCTGATAAAGCTGACAAGTTCTGTCAAAACTGATAAAAATGACAGCTGTGACACTCTGACAAAAAGATAAGACGTAAGTCGTGAGCATACAAAATGTCATCAAGAGCAGGGTTCATGCACTTTCATGCGGCCAGAAGGAGTGTTACCCAAGCCATATGAACCTTGTGCGGCTCAAACATATGCGGCCCCAAAAGTTTTTGAACTTCATGCGGCCAAGGGTGACTGTAATCCAAGCCGCATGAGCTTTATGCGGCCCAAAATACAGAATCTGTGCGGCTTAAAAGTCCTTAAGCTATAGGCGGGCTAAGGAAGATTGCGACTTAAGCCGCATGAGTCTCATACGGCCCAATATGGTCGAAAATTGAGAGACTCATGCGGCTCAAAATGATTCGTATCCTTCGATATGACACGTGGCAGGCTGACCAAGTCTTAACCACCCAGATTTGCTGTAACAAAATCCAAACAGATCGACAGTTGGCGGCCAAAGAGCGGGTCTTCACGTGCTGATTAGCCACGTGGCCACAGGCCATCTATGCAGCTTACCATACATACCACTAAAAATAGCAGGGTGCCACACCCTTGCAAAAGGCTGGCAACCTTCGAAAGGCAATTTCTTTAATAGCTAAAGACTGCATCAGATAGTCCAAGGAGTAAGGCAGAGTTGATACACTTTTCTGAGCCTCCACCGTCACCCCCCAGAATAAAAAACTAAATGATTGTACTTAGATTGTTTCCTAGGATTTATTTCTAGGCTCTTCTTTGTACAAGCGAGTTTGCAATCAATTTCAGTATTTCTGTAATACCTGTCTTTGATATTTAATAGCAAACATGATGGCGACTCTGCTGGGGACGTCCTTCTCCTCGGATGAGAAGCTGGTGACGCAATCTGACGTGTCCAAGCTCGGTTCTACACAGCAAATAGTTGTGGTTCATTTTGACCTACAAGCCTTCGAAGAAATGCTCTCTGAAGGGAGCGCCAGCCCGTTACAGAAGGGAACCAACCAAAAGAGAACTCGCAGGACGTCGACACGCAAAACTATTGCCCCCGACCAAGTTCTCGAAGAAGCTCCTTCTGTAGCCCAAGACGGTGATCGAAGCTCTCTTGTGGCTTTGTTTCCGATCGCAGAGGACCCCACTGTCTACAAATCCAACAAAGGAAAACACTATGATGCTGAGTTTTTGGGGGCACAAGGAAAATCCATACGGACAAAGAAGAGGCCGCATAAGAGAAATGGGCAATCTGTCCATACGACAGCCAACTCTGGCCGCATACAGACGGTCCATGTGGCAGCCAATTCTAGCCGTAAGAAGATGGCCCATACGGCAGCCAACTCTGGTCGCATACAGATGTCCCATACGACAGCCAACTCTGGCCGCATGCAGATGTCCCATGCGGTAGCCAACTCTGGCCGCAGGAAGATGGAACACGCGACATCTAATCCTGGCTATAGGCAGAGTGTCTCTTACGGCCCTGTCAGAAGCTCTATGTTCAACCATCTTTCATACGGGCTCGACCCCATGCGGCCCATTGAGAATATGGAATATATTAATCTGGACTCTTTTTACTATGTGCCTTCGGTTGCTAAGTCAAAGAAGTCTAGGGCAGTACAGGCCCTATAAGCCCAGTCAACTGTCCAAGTTGCTGACTATCAGCGGGCCCCGTTAACTGTTAACGGGCTCCTGATAGAAAGTTGTACAGAACCACCCGCGTTCAGTCCCACAGGGGTAATGGACAGGGTGGGTCTTTAAAGTCTTCCTCCAATGATCCAGAGCAAGTGCTTTTACTAGCCTCGGATCAGGGAGCAAACATGATACCTAAGCATCTGTGCGCTAGGGGTACCCGAGTCTACAAGTTTGGTGTAAAGGTAGATCAGCTTGCTACCGACTTGCGTGAGGTGATTACTCACAAACGCAAGGTGGCAATATTTGCATGCGATGAGTCCCTCTCGGGACGTCGTTGCACCCAAGTCATCATCAACTACTGCTATGACAAATCAGCAGCACCTAAAGGTCGACAGTCAGCTTTCTAGCGACTACAACAGCCAGCACCTGTCCGACAATAACTCAAGAAATAGGTGCAAATTCTGGGAGACGAGGAGTTTCCTTTCGCTTCCTGTAATTCAACTCAGAAGGTTCCTCTTGGCAAGGGAGGAAAGAAGACAGGCTCTTCCAGCCCAGCAATTTCGGCCAGTATTGCAAGGAAACTCTCATCTGGAGGGTTGCTGCCAACACCCACAAGGGGTGTCTATTTAGGCACTCGATCCAAAAAGAAGCTTCCAGCACCTAGGGGTGCACCTTCGGCCTCCCTGGGGGTAGACGAAGCCGGGGGTAGCAGTCCCCTCAATATATGCGACAATCCAGTGTACCAAGAGCACACACAGGGGGTAGAGATCTCCCAAAACTGTATAACAGACTTGGACTTCCCTGAGGGCCACCACCCATGCCAAGATGATGCAGCTTCCTGCATAGGGGGTAGCACCCGTTCCGAGTCCGAGGAAGATGACATTCCGACATTCTCCGATAATTTCTCTGTACAAGGGTACGACATAGAGAGCACCTCTGCTACGATCCCTTCTACCTCTACCTACGTGAGCATAGTCTTTATGGCCGATGATGATCATGAAGTGCCTACTGACCGACAACGTCTAGAAATAGTTGATGCCATGCTCCTGTCCTTGGTCAAGTCTGTAGACAAAATTAAAGCCGCCTTGCCAACTCAACCAGCAAGGATGCTTGGACAAACAAGCTTGGGACCCACAGTCAACGCGGACTCCAATATGGTCGCCCCTCCTTTAGGTGATGATCCCTTAGGAGCATCCGTTCCTTCAGCTGCAGATGAAGCCAAGGAGGCAAGAAGGGAAGTCCAGGAGCTTCGAGCAATGTTCAATGCCCGAGACACCTCTCGGGACCTCAAAATACGGCAGCCATATCCCGTTGCATGGAGAGATGTGCCCTTTCCACCATGGTACAAGCCGTTCTATATCGATTCGTATGACAAAAAGACCTTTGCTAGTTGGTACATGACTTACTTTAAAGTCACAATCGATCACTTGCCGCATAGTGATGCCATCCTCACACGATTATTCATCGGAGCATTAGAGGGGATCACGTTCGACTGGTACCGCAACCTTTTCGACAACTGTATCCATTCTTTTGACGGCTTCAAGTACATGTTCTTGGAGAGATTCTACGAAGTGGGGCATGATGTGACGATGTCATCTCTCATGGACGTCATTCAGGGAGAGAGGGAGCTAACAAGGAACTATATCAAGCGGTTCCGCCAAACCGTAATGAGATTGCCCCAAGGCAATCCCGAGAGCTCCTTGATTGAAATCTGCCAGAAGAACTTGCTCCCCGAAATTAGCATCTGGATGGGTGACGATTAGTTCAGGGATTAGATGACCTTCATCATAAGTGCTACCAATACGGAGGCAAAATTGAAGAAGGCTCGCCAGTTGGGATTACACATCCCAGATGGAGAGGATAAGGGAAAACTTCCTGGTTCCACCTCCAATAACAACAACAGTAGCGGCACCTCCAACCGGGACAATAAAGGCAAACAGGCCATGGTCGCTGATGCGACCCAGAAACCCGAACAAAAACAGGCGGAAGGTCAGTAGCCCAAGATGAATTATTCATTTGAAGATAGTCATGTCAAACCTATCTTCGATATGCTCTTGCAAGGGGGTAGGATCCAGCTCCCTCCACCAAGGCGCGATCCCCCAGCAGCAGAAATAGAGGACCCAAAATATTATCACTTCCACCACTATGTCCATCATTCCACTCATGACTGCTTCCAATTAAAGCGGTACATCCAGAGTCTTATCGACTCCAAATCTCTGTCGATAGACTTTGAAGAAGTTACCGTGGCGACGAAGATGGTGTCAATTCAGCTCGGCGACTTCCCTCCAACAAGCACTCCAGACGGGGTAATACCTGTCCCTCAAGCGACGATGAAGGTTACCAACCTTCCATCCGTCCGAAATCGGACATCTAGAATGGTACCTCTCACCACATCGTGAGGAGAGATCATGTGGGTGCATCCGAACTTAGTGCCCAAAGTTACCCAGGAGGTCTTCTCCTACCAACAAGAAAAAGGACAGGAAGTCTAGATCCTGCCATACAATTTCAGCCGAAGCTGAGGAAGCATCAGCCGTTGTTACCCGGTCTGGAGCATAAGTCCAGTCCACACGGGACAGTTCAGTCGAAGATCTTCAGCCGGTAACGTTGCCTCCCTCTGATGTTCCAAGGCCATCTCAGCCTCCACTGGCAGATAAGTCCAAGCCAGTGGAAACCTGCTTTGACAGACCACTCTGTAACGACGTACCTCAGAGGCTGGAAAGACCTTACAACTTTGACATATTAGCACAATTGGCTAATACGCCGGCAAAGCTGTCATTATAAGAGCTCCTAAGACTCTCCAAGGATCTTCGTGTCGCATTGAGCGAAGCACTCCAAAATGCTGACGCTTAATTAGCTCAGGTCAAGCCGCCAGGGGAACACCTGTCAGCAGATCTATAGGGCAGCAATGGCACAGATATAATGCCCAACATCATATTTACTCCACAGGACATGTTGATCAAGTCCAACTTGCATTATCGCCCTTGTACTACACTGGATACATAGGCAACATTAAGATGGATCGGATGCATATCGACAATGTCTCGTCAATAAGCATCATCCCAAAAAGCTTGCTCCAACTTCTTGGCATCCGTATGCACCGGCTAGCGGCGACCAACACTGCCATTAGTGGTTTCAACTCGGAAGGAGCTATCCCCTAGGGAAGATCCGATTAAAATGTCAGATTGATGAACTGAAGACGGAGGTTACCTGCTACGTCATAGATGCAGACACCTCCAACAACATCCTCCTGGGACTTCCGTGGGTACATGACTATATGATCGTGTCGTCCGCCCTTCAACAGTGCTTCAAGTATGTCAGTAAGCACATCTTTGTGAAGACTGAATTTGTCGACATCGATCCCTTTAAAGGGGTTGAATCTTATTACTTTTTGGAGGCTCGTCTATTTGACGAATCCAGAAAACATATAACTGACGAACTAGAGGCCATCACAGGGCCAGAAGAACCCTTGAGAATTCATCTCTAGGTTCGCAAACCGGGCAAGGCCGTATCCCTCGTCGCAACTTTGTATAAAGAGGTGCTCGGTTCTCCTGCCTCTCCTACGCAGTTGGAACCAATGGTCATCCGGCTCCCGAGATCCTGCTATGAGCCAAAACCTGTCATAGGGCCGATGGTGATCCGACTGCCGAAATCCAATCAAAGGCAATAAGAAGATGTAAGGCCCTCCATAATTTCGATGGTGATCCGATTGCCAAAATCCACTCAAAGGCAACCGGAAGACACAAAGTCCCTTGTCCAGATAATTGTCATCCGTTTTCCCAAGACGAGCCGACAACCAAGTGTCGATCCAACACCCTCAGGCAAGTCAATACCACAAGCTGAACCCTTGGTGGTCAAGTTGACCAAGACAACATCCCGACCTCTGAGCTCGCAGGGGGTAGCCAAAGAGGACGTAGAACTCGCCAAATACCTGGTTACACAGGTGGATAGCCCCTCTCCTGATGATGTAATCCATGTGGACAAAATTCCTTATTTCATCAATAAGAGGCTGCCGTTAGACAATTTTGAGTATGATAAGCCTAATCTAATATATGTTGCACAGGACTGTCTAGATGTTAACCTGTACACACAGGAGACAACCGTCCATACCCCAAATTATCTTGCTCCCATTAAAGGTGCTTACTTCCTGGTCCCAGACAGAAGAGGATGGGATCACACGATCATTTTTGGCCGAAAAGAAGGTCCTCAATCTTTTACGCCACAAGAGTTTGATCTTGGATCCGACGCTGGAAGATTACCGCTCTACCTATATAGTCCTCAAGCCAAGTACTTCATGCAAAAGCAGGGGTACGACATGGAGGCTACCCCGGGTCTGAATTATGGCAGCGGTCGGCGATTACCTCTATAGCCGTCAGTACCGGTAGGGAAACCTCAGGACCATTATCACAAATCCTGACACGGCCTCGGGTATGTTACACCACCAACAATGCCCGAAAGTTCTGGTAAAGAATGCGAGTGGCACTCTCATTCGTCCGAGTCACCCACTTACGACTTCGATAGCAACATTGGGGATATATTCAGACAGATATTGTCTGTCAACATAACATCCGCTGATATCGAAGAGGAAGACGAAGATCTACTCGAACCACTGGAGATGGAGCCGTGGGTCCAATAATTAGATGCACAATGGGAGAAACGCTTTAAACTTCGTGATCCTCACACTAAGGAGGAGGTTATACAAGTTAACCTCGGTGATGAATCCTCTCCAAAGCCAATCTTCGTCAGTAAAAGCCTAACAGACAGCGAGCGGGAGTCGTTGTTACAACTCGTCAGAGAATACATCGATGTCTTTGCCTAGAGCTATGAAGAAATTCCAGGGCTAAACCCCGATATCGCACTTCATAAGCTCAATATCTATCTGGACGCAAAACCAATCAAACAACAACAGCGGCAGTTTCGTCCAGACATCATGAATTCCATTAAGGCAGAAGTAAACAAGCTTATAGCTAGCGATTTCATCCGTAAAGAGCAACACCCAGATTGGGTTGCCAATATAGTACCAGTCATCAAGAAGAACGAAAAGATCTAAATTTGTATCAACTTCCACAATCTGAATACGACATGCCCTAAGGATGAATTCCCTCTTTCGATCACCGACATAATAATCGATAATACGTGCGGCTTCGAGCTCATGTCCTTTATGGATGGCTTTTTAGGATACAATCAAATCAAAATGTCTCCTGAAGACGAGAAGCATATGTCATTCCGAACACCGATCGACGTGTATTATTATACGGTCATACCCTTTGGCCTGAAGAACGCCGAGGATACATGTCAACATGCTATGAGTGTCATCTTCATAGATCATTTGCACAAGACGGTAGAGTGTTACGTTGACGACATCGTCGTCAAAAGTTGCTCCAAAAATGATCACTTATATGATTTGAGAACAGTATTCGACCTCATACGAGCACACAACCTGAAGATGAATCCCACCAAGTCTTTCCTGGGCGTGTCTAGCGAAAAGTTCTTGGGCTTTGTCATTACTTCCCAAGGCATTCACATAGATACTGATAAAACAAAATCAATCCTGGAGATGAGTCCACCGAGGAACCTCCGCGAACTCCGCGGCCTTCAGGGAAGACTAGCCTATATCAGGAGGTTTATATCTAACCTCTCAGGGTGATGTCAACCCTTCACTCAACTCATGAGGAAAGGTGTCTTTTTCGTATGGAACGAGAAATATCAGCGTGCCTTTGATGATATTAAGGAGTACCTGATGAATCCGCCAGTTCTGGTAGCCCTAGTCGCCGGAAAGCCCTTCCTACTCTATGTACGGGCGATGGAACACTCCTTCGGTGCTTTGCTAGCACAAAATAATGATACGGGACATAAACAAGCCATTTACTATCTCATCCGGATAATGGTAGGTCGGGAACATAGGTACACCGCCATGGAGAAGGAGTGTCTTGTCCTAATGTTCGCCATTCAGAAAACTCGACACTATGTGATAGGGCAGACTATCCATGTTGTTTCACGAGTTAATCCTCTCAGGGTTCTCATGACCAAGCCAGGAGCACCCAGTTCTCATCTAGCCACCTGGGCGATACTATTGTCCCCTACGACATGGTTTTTATTCCGCAGAAGGCTGTCAAAGGTCAAGCCCTGGCCGACTTCTTAGCAGCCCATCCAGGCTCAGAAACAGCCAGAATTTATGAAAAAATCCTCGACGAAGTCGTCGCCTCAAACATGACTTCACATGACACCATTTGGCAAATGTTCTTTGACGGTGCTTCAAGAATGGGGCCACAAGGTGATATCGTCGCTGGAGTCGGGGTAGTATTAATTTCTTCCTTTGGGTTGGTAGTCAATCAGGCATATTCTTTTACGGAACCCTGTTCAAACAACGTAACCGAATATAACGCTCTAGTCATCGGACTCCAACCCGTAAAAGAAGTGGAGATCAAGTACCTGGAAGCATATGGGGACTCACAGTTGGTTGTTAACTAGATCCGAGGTTCATATGAGGTTCGTAACGAGGACCTGATTCCCTACTATCAGACAGTGATTGTCATCATTGTAACCTTGGAAGGGTTCTTTATAGAGCATGTTCCTAGGTGCCAAAATATCAAAGCCGATGCCCTAGCAGGCCTCGCCGCTTCCTTGGCACTTCCAAATGATACTCATCATCTAGTCGACGTAATATGCCATGAGCTGGTCTATCCCAAGAACAATGTTTAAATGGGTACAAGTTACTCAGCCCAGATAAGCAACGATATACAAGACTAGAGACGCCCACTCATCGACTTTGCAGTCTACGGAATTCTGCCAAAAAATGTGAAGGAAGCAACTTCAATCAGAAGGCGCTCTTTTAGATTCCTCTACGATACAGAAACGAAAATGTTATATCGACGATCCAACGATGGTCTACTGTTAAGATGCTTGTCGAATACAGAAGCCAAAGAATCCTTACACAAGGCTCACGATGGTGCTTGTGGGGCTCACCAACCTGGCCCAAAATTGTAGGATCGTCTCCGCCGGATGGGTTATTACTGGCCTACAATGGTAGCAGATACAATTGATTTTACAAAGAAGTGTAAGTCTTGCCAGATCCATACAGATTTTATACATCTGTCACCCGAATTCGTCCATCTGACAGTGGCCTCTTGGCCATTTGAAGTATGGGGAATGGACATCATTGGGGCAATCACCCTACCGTATCTAGGGGCATCGGTTCATACTTGCAATCACCGATTACTTCTCTAAATGGACGGAAGTTGTTTCGCTTGCAGAGATGAGGACATCGAACGTGATTAGCTTCATAAGACATCACGTTATCTACCATTTTGGACTGCCCAGGAGGATTATTTACAATAATGGTCTGTAGTTCGCAAGCCACGCTTTCTATTGATTTTGTGACAAGAATCAGATTCAAAATATGGCCTCGACAGCATATAACCCGTCAACTAACGGTTTGCTGAAGCTTTCAACAAAACCATAATCAAGCTCCTTAAAAAGTTTGTGTCTTCAAACAAACACGACTGGAATGAAAAGCTTGGCGAGTGCTTATGGGCGTATCGCACCACGATTCGGACGGCTATAGGAAATACACCATTCTCCTTGGTTTATGGGAGCGAGGCAATTCTTCCATTGGAGACTCAGATTCCCTCACTTCGAGTGGCCCTTACTTACCGGTTAACGTCGGACGATAACTACCGTCGACAGTTACAAGACTTGGAAGTGTTAGATGAGAAGCGTTTACAAGCTCAACAAAGCATAGAGCTCTATCAAGCACACATCTCTCGGGCTTTCAACAAGAAAGTCAAACACAGAATATTCTATGTCGGCGATCTCGTCTTGGCCATTCGTAGACCAATGGTCATGACTCACAAGACCCTCGGCAAATTCTAGCCCAAATGGGAGGGTCCATTTATCATCGAGACCGTATTCTCCAACGGCACGTACCGTCTCGTAAAACAAAATGGAGACTTGCTCATGATGCCCATCAACGATAAGTTCTTCAAGAAATATTATGTCTAAACGACATCTTCCAACTATCTCTCATATTGTGAGTTATGTACCCTCTGGTATCGCGGAACTCACACTCTGACCTCAAATCTCCCAGATTGTTGAGTTATGTACCTTCCAGTACCACTGAACTTACTCTCTGACTACTCCAAGTGGATTCATACATCATCTTATAGTCATGAACTTTCATACTAAATTTTTTTTCTTCCACCAGAGTTTTCCTCAAAATCTATTACCCGCACCACCAGTGCGCAGATGGGTAATAGGTCCATAAAACTTATCCTAATCTAGTACTCGCACCATCGATGCACAAAAAGAGTAATAGGTCCACAAAATTCCCTAACAAAAAAAAGCAACCATGTCTATATTACCTCTGAGTTATTTTTCCGTCCATCACAAACAAATCACCCAATACATAGAACTTCCACGTTGATAGCACCTCTGAGTTGTTCTGCGTATCCCCATAGGCCTACTCCTACCACGTTCTCATTACCTCTGAGTAGGGAGGCTCTACTTTAGACCCATATTTACCACGTCCTCATTACCTCTGAGTAAATATGTTAGTTTTCTCTCCACTTATTATCGGTACTCTCATCGCCAGTACACAAAAAGAGTAATAAGTTCATAAAAAATATCCTAATCTATTACTCGCACTATCGGTGTACCAAAGAGTAGTAGGTCCATAAAATATCATTCAAATCTATTTTTCCGTATTTTCAGATGCACCAAAGGGTAATAGTTCCACAAAAATCCCCAGTGGGATGTCCTTTATCAAATACAAATGTTGTATTAGGCCCTCTAGTACAAGCACCACAAAATACCACAAATAAAGAATGGAGTGAACGTATTCAATTTATTCAAAATCATTTACATTCAAAGGACTACATCGATAGTAGAAAACAAAGAATGGAACATCTAGCAATACATAGTTTGGTCAGTTTGACAGCACTTCGCCTTCATCAAAAAACAGTTTCGTGGCCCTCGAAAGAAGTAATATTTTACTGCTGAGAAGCAAGCAAGGCTGTTGAATCTCCAAGGAGCTGCACGGAGGAGGGAAAATATAGCATTCTATTCGTCCCTCCATATTGCGGATAACTTAGCCCCGCTCCTCTGAAAGACCATACCTTCACAACAGCATCCTTGATGGTGATTTTGCCTACTTGGAGAGCTGTAAAGACAGGACGTTCATGATGACGCCTGACCACAGTCTAACTCTCCAAGGTATAAAGGTTCTCCCTAACACCTGGGAAAAACTGTTCCGAAGCATGAAGAGTTCTGAGTTGTCTGATGTGTATGCCAAAATGGCTCGAGGAAAACTCTTCCAAAGCATGAGGAGTTTTGAGCTGTCTGATGTGTGTGTCAGAATGGTATATTTTTACTCTATCGTCGAGACCGGTCCTGAAGAAATTTGCTAGCCATATCCCTAAAAAACATAGAAAAAAAGGGCTTAGCACCGAGAAGAAAACAAATGATTCTGTTTTTCAGCTATGCGGCCTAGACTCATGCGGCTCAGTCATGAGATAGTTAGGCGTCTCAGTCATGAAGTGTTCATGCGGCTCAATCATGAGGCACTTATGTAGCTCAGTCATAAGACACTTATGCAGCTCAGTCATAAAGTGCTCATGCGGCTCAGTCATGAGGCACTTCTGCATTTTTTGCAGTACGGGAATGAAGTGCTCATACAGCCCAAGTCATGAGGCCGGATCAGTCATGAAGTGCTCATACGGCTCAATCATGCGGCACTTATACGGCTCAGCCATGAAGTGCTCATGCGGCTCAGTTATGAGGCACTTATGCAGTTTATGTAGCTCAGTCATGAAATGCTCATGCGGCTCAGTCGTTAGGCACTTATGTAGCTCAGTCATGAAGTACTCGTGCGGCTCAGTCGTAGGTCACTTATGCGGTTCAAGTTCGAATGAACAGCGCTTATGCAGCTCAGCCCATGCAGCCCTATCATACAGAACATATGCGGTCCAAATGAGATAGTGCATGCATCGATCAGGCTTAAAACACAAAGGCAGTATATGACATGCCCACGTATAAAACATGCGATATGGCCATTCAAAATTTTAGTCATCGCCTTCCCACCATCCTTACCCTTGAGAGGGGGTTGCACGTCGGGATGAATGAAAGGAGCGTCTGTCGCTTTAGACGGAGACGCAAGTCCCTTCCCCTTGGCCGTCGCACCAGTCGACTTGGAAGCTTTTGGAGCCATAGCAGAAAGTATGATGAAGACGAAGAAGAAGAAGGTGAAAGAGAAAAATCTCTCTCCGTATGACCCCTATTTATAGAGTTGCTAAAAAATGCCTCTTCGATTCTCGAGATCATTAAAGATAATGACGACGTTTAGGGACTTTATCCCTAATAACTGTCGGCTTTATCTTAGTGTCTCTTCGTATATATGTATATATATATATATATATATAACTCATATATGTTTACTTATTATACATACATCTCATAGGTATATTTCCTTAAATGTATATGATCTATATATCTTCTTTATATAAATATGGCATATAACTTCCCTTGTGAGCATGCATACACCAGATGTCTCACATACCTTATTATTATGCACAAGTTACACGTGAATGATGTTGTACACGAGCTATGTATAAAAATCCACACAACTTGTCACATCTTTCTATGTACACCATTACCTTAATATATATATGATTCCTTGTATATATACGTATAAGTACGAATATACGTATATGCAACATTGTATGTGATTAGAAATGTAAATCATGAATGTTTGTTTAGTATATCGTAAGTCTTGGTGGTGTATTTGTAGGTCTCCGCAATGACATGATCGAGGTAGCAGGGACCGGAGCTTCACTCGCGCCTTCCGAAGTTTCAGGCAAGTATACCTTGCCTTGTATTACTGTTTTATTCATTCATATCTATATTATGTTCCCTTGCTCGAGTGGACATAGTTGTGTGTCCGAGTGATGCCTCGAATACAGTCGATGACGATATTGTCATCGAGGTTCATATACTTGGCTTAGTCCTAGGCGACATACCCTATAGTGGAATCATAGTCATGATTCCCATGACATTGACACGACGTACGACATGCCACTAAGTGAGTTTATACCATGGCACGGGCTTACGCATTTGGCTAGCTACCAATGCAAAGGGCTCGTGTTCTGGTATATAGAATTTTAAGTTGTGTATAGTTATGGTGACCTTGCATTGAGAGGCGGAATGTTCAAGTGGTGGATATGACTTGTACATTCCCGAGGGCAGGGGAAGATAATTAGTAGGCGTATGGGACAGACAATTACTTCAATAAGGGCTATTGAGTTCAGTGTTACCCGGTGGGGCCTCGGCTCGTGATCCAACGTCGGCCCGTACTTCGACATAAAATTCTTATTTACCTACCCATACGTACCAGGGTTTTCTTTAAAGTGCGTTCACCTAGTTTGTTAGTTCACCCTTTACAGTTATTCAATATTTACTTTATGGCATGTTTTCTTTGTATCTTGCTATGTTCCCTGAGGACCTGGTTCCTTTCCAGATTTAGATGAGCACTTATAGCTGACTGTATACGAAGCGGGAGTTGAGGTATGACTTATTGCATAGGATGATGAGGTGTTTCCTGAGGAGTTCCCTTGACTCAGGGTATGGTGTTGTTTTGGTTATGAGCATTATTATCTAGTTAGTCAATGCTCATGACTAGTTATCTTTCTGCTTTCAATACTTTTATTCATGTTGTACTCGGTAGGTTTGTACCCACCAAACTATTCAGTTGTATTTTATTCATACTCTACGTATTTCCAGTTTTATATTTCGGTATTAATTTCTTTGATCTTGTGGATGAGATTTAGATGTTACCTCTTGCCTGTGTAGTATAGATTCATTTACAGCGTAGTACACCTAAGTGAGTCCATTAAATTGGGCAGCTGGCCAAGTTATGCCCAAATCCTATATATTTTGGGAGTGGGGCATGACAATCTTAGTCATTGTTCCTTGGTTGATCTTTTTGAATTATTTCTTACTTCTCTGTATATTTTGTACTACTACATTTTGGCTTGTATATTATGTATCTTGCTAGTTCCTTGAGGACCTGGGGATCTCTTTAGGCTTAGTTAGAAAGGAGGACTGCCCGAAGGTTTACAGTTCTGGAGTTATAGCTGTAGTGCCCTATCCCTACATCGTGCCCCGTACTTCATCTATGGGGTGCACGAGAAAGGAACATTGTCGCCTTCGATTCGGTCAGAACCGATAGGTCAGGATCGAGTAAATCGGTCGAACGAGAATGGTTGAATTAAGATCTATTCTCCGTTATGGAATGGCTTCTTCGGAACCAAGTCCTATATTCAGTGAGTTGCGCCTCAAGGATTGACTCTGCGGCTGTGTCGGGAGATACCTCTCGTTGCTCTATTTTTCACGTCGCTTGCGTTGGTTTTGGCCTTGATTTTCTGAATGCGTTTTCATGAATATTTTTGATGGTTTTCATGGCTTGCATTTTGAACTCACATTTCTATCGAATTTCTTGAATAATACAGTATTCTAATCGGTTGCTTGTGCAATTTTAGGTAATCGCGTAGGTGACGTCTAACACGACCAACAAGTTCTCTCGCCTCGAGCAAACTCAAGGTGAGTGGCTGACCCTTCTCTTCTAGACCCCTTCTTAGGTAAATCGATAATGTTGTTGCGAATGAAAGAATAAATGCAAGGGCACGGACACGATAAAATGTCCAGTTTTTAAAGAGAAAGTAGGCTATATCTTAATAACTAAAAATTTGTCTTTGCACGGTCATGGACAACTTGTCGACAAGGTAAAAGTTTCCTCGAGTGGCAACCCGGGGCCACGGGACTGTTTCGGCCTAGGAGAAAACAGGGTATAGCTATGCTGGACGATAGCACGGGTTAGGCGGGGACTTACAACGGGGCTCGCTACTTGCGTTAAAAGGGCCCCGACTAACAAAGCTATAAGTCCAGGATGGCTTGTGATGTCAGTGAACAATCATATATAAATTGCACATGCTATGCTAGCGATAATAATTGACAGGGAAGAACATGGTAAGTCTCATATTGCACTGCACGATCTGTCGTGGGTAAGTTCTAGCGTAGTTTACATTATGCTTGTCATATGCTTGTCCAAATTTATTTGGACGGTTAGAAACATTCATAAACTAAGTTATATAAACACTTCAGCCAAATGAGAGCTTGGAACTTAAGTAGCCATGCACCAGTACAAAGTGTAATGTACTGATCCTCGCTCTCCACGCAGGTACCCCGAACCAAGAAGGGCGTGCCACTTAAAGCTCAAGGCGGTGCGAACACTTTTGAAACCTCATTCGTGAGTTGAAGGCTTGTTTCTGGAAATCCTTTTGAAGACTCCATATTCAATCCAAGAAGAAATGGCATCTCGACTCCCCATAATTCCAGACCCTTGGGAATGTTTTGTTGGTAAAGGGGATGTGATGTATGGAACGACTATCTCATCAAGCGTTCGTTTTGTAATTAAGTCATGTTATAGCCCGTGCAGCAATGATTGTAATGGAGTTAATGTAAATAATGTTTATTATCAATGAAAAGTTTACTTCTATTTCAAATGTGTCCCTGCGTACTCTAACTTGATGTTGTGTTTCTGATAACCTTATGACTATGCCTTGTGCGATCGTAACTTAGGTTCACATGGCATCACGGCCGATGGACGACTATCGATTCTACGGAATCAGGGCATGACAATATCTTAGCAGGAGGACGAGATAGAGCCAGAGGACTTCTTGTGATCATGTCAATTCTATTCATTAGACTTGCTACCTTATTTTCTTTCTTTTTAGTAGAAATGTAGTTGATTACTTTATTTTTTTTATTTACTATGGTTTCGGGATGTCTTATCTGTACAGCTATTATTTCTATTTCATGTTGGACAGATCTTTTTTATTAGTATTATTCTATTGGACTTGATATCTTGCGAATTGTTATTCTGTGTCGATGAGATTAGCTATGACCTGTGTTATTATTGTGGTTGTCATCATGATTTACAACTTAAGTATTTCACTAATGGGCTTACTATGAGATTTAGTCCATTGGTGAAATGTTGCTGGCATGTACCATATCCTGGTCCTACCTATTTTGGGACTGGGGTGTTACAAATAAACAGACAGTAAATCCACAATAACTAAAATAAAGATGCAGATTAAATATAAACATTAAATATGGCAAGGTATCTTGTCTGAGGTGATGTACAAAATGACAATATCCAGTAGCTCGAACCATCAGAACAGTGAAACGATGAAAGCAAAATCCCGCAAACGTTCTTAGATGCTGAAATAAACATCACAAACATTCTTGGTATAAAAAAATGTCTGAAAAGGCCTACATAAAAGTCTAATTCTAGACACAGGGGCAAAATCCGTCGTTGGACCCACTTTACACCAAAAAGCGTGCCAGCACCTACGGTCTCTAAAGTCATCACACTATAAGTCTACGGGTCCAGTTTGACGATACGAGCCCAACCATATTTCTAAAATTGGATTCCGGTGAGCCGTGCACAAATTTGCCTGCTTGATCGGGTCGCAGGCCTGCCAAAATAGCGTTTCGATCGACCTTTTCAGAATCGGACCAAATTTGGCTCACAGGTCCAGAAAAATGACACAGGTCCAGAGCACAAGTTTTTTCTTGAGATGACGAATGTGTACGAAGTTGGGGGCTAGTTTGCAAAGAGGATGATACGGAGTATCTCGACGGATACACCTCGATTTTATCGTACACACACAGCAAAATCGAGTTCCGTTAAATCTCACACGTCCGCGAAGTCGATACGCACCGTTCGATGCTTTCGGTTTGCGACTATGTCGCCCGGTTTGTTAGGGCGCACGTCGTATCGGTGAAAATTTATTTTAATTGGTTGTTTTAAGAACTAGTTTTTGACAAATTTGGGTGTCGGTTTCTCGACGCATAGTCAATCAAATCATAATCTACAAAAAAGGCTTCTGAAACCCTGTAGGTTATCTACTACTGTGTCTAATTAGATCTTCTAAATAGTTACTAGTTTGACAAGGAGTCATCCTCAAACAGAGGCTCCTGAAACACTTGTAAACTACTTTCGAGGCAGTTTTTCCTCAATGTTCGCATCGAATTTCTAGTTCGATGGCTCGTCCCCATCGGATCCTACTTGTGGGGACTTCTCGAGGGTTATATAGTATTTCTAGAGGTATTTACGAAATCAAAAATGAGCAAGTATCGAAGACGAATTTCGATTCGAAAGGGGGTACCTAGGATTGCTTCGAAACAGAGCAATGCTCTGCTAGCGTCGATTTTTGGGGACGCACGGTGCTGCGGTGGTCGGAGGCGGCGCACAGGCGAACGGGAAGGGTCGCGGGGTCGCCTGGAAGGCTCTTGGTTTAAGGGAGGCGGTCTCGACAAATTTTGATAGGGTTTTTCTGCCAAATTTTTTGACATAGTTGCATACATATATGCAGGTGTTTAAATCCGATTTAAACTCAATTTAATTCAAATGTTCGATTTAGATTGGTACAATCTAATCAGAGCTTAGGACATCGGCTATGATACAAATCTGTGGAGGAATTTTTTTTTTTGGATTGGTTCAATACGTCCAAAATTCAGAAAAACAGAACTGTTCTATAAGGCTAGGTCTGCGGGTGTTTTTAGGGGAGATTGACTCACGAGATTTTGAGAATCTCGTGTGTTAATAGTTTTGTTTTTTTTTTCTTTTATAAGCTACAGATAGGTATTTATATATACCCTCTTATATATATAGAAAAATCCCAAAAATTAGACTAAAAAAATAAAAAAAATACTTTTTAGGTAATCAAATAGGTATTTATGCATAAGTTTGTACCTAATATAGCAATTATGCTACTTGTGCTATTAATAAAAATCAATAAATAGTTACAAGTTATTTATATATATATATTTTCAAAATATTTCACTAAAATTATGAATAAATTAAAAATTCTAAAAATATTTGAATAATTTTTTTTACACTTTACCTATTATGAAAATAACATGTATTAAATAATCATTAAAACAAACACAAAGCTATTAACAAATATAAATATTGTAATTTATAATAAACCTAATTATAATAACAATAAAAGTCTTAAAATTAAAAAGGTCCAATAAATAAGTTAAGTAAACAATACTGTAAAAAATATTAAGTAAAATAAAAAAAATTCTAAAATTTTTGGGGGTTTATACGGCTCATCCGTAGCCCAACAGTACAGTTACAACATATTCAGTCCTACCATCATGTGCGCAGCGCCCCAGCGACCAACAGATCACGTGCGTAGCATTGTAAGCGCATGAGTGGATCATTCCACAAAGCATCTATAAATAGATGGATCATCCCTTCATTTCAATCACACAGATATTCTGAGAGTCGAAGCATACATCAGAGAGCTGAATTGTCGTCCCCTTGCAATCAAACAGGAAGCCTTGCAATTCTCTCTCGACCGTCATCGGATCGTCAATAGAGTAAAGGAATCAGAAGCATTATTCGATCTCCATCGTCACAAGTCCCCAAAAAATTGTACTTAGGATGATCCTGTCAAGGATCAACTTTTTGTACCTTTTCTCCTTTGTTAAATACAAAAGTTCACTTTAACTTTCCAATGGCAAACAATGAGCAACTCTCCGTTAAATTTTTCTTGTTCGTCGACCCCTTCGGTGTAACACTCAACACCGGTAAACACACAGTTTAAACATAACAGTTATAAATAGGATACAAGAATGAAAGTTCTTATTGAGGCTTACTTACCATAGCTATTAGCCATCTCTCTGTTTTCTATAATTTAACAAGAAATACATATATTTTTTTTAACAAGAAATACATATATATATATATATATATATATATATATATATATATATATATATATATATATATGTATATATATATAAATATAAAAAAAAAAAAAAAAAATAAAAAAAATAAAAAAAAAAATAAAAGAATATATAAATATATATATTGTTAGTCCCGAAGACAGATCAAAGAGTGGAGAGATCCAAAGAAGGCATAGAGATAACTTTGCAAGACACAAAGTCTGCACTCTATCCAATAGCACGGGAGAGAGGCGTAGAGTATACTTGCAAGACACGAATTCTGTACTTTAGCCAACTCAATAGAAGCACTAAAAGAATGTTACAAACTGACTTGAAAAAAATGCAAAAAATAATAACAAAAAGAAAAATAGTGTTCTTCTCTTAAAGTTCGCAGATGCTATAATGAGAAGAACACAAAACACAAAAGAAAATACTAAGGAACCCTCCTTGCTGGGGTGAACAAGTCACCGGTGCTCAACGCAAGATTCGTCCTATACGTGATCTGCCCCCAGGAACCAGTAAGTTCAAGTATGAACCGCTAGAATGCTCTTCGTCACCTTCGGAAAGACTTTAGAACTCAATGCGGACAAGTAAAACTATAGGCACATGGACTTAGGAGAAGCTGCTGCATTAGCGCACGAGGCTCCTGGTTTAGGATTGTGGCACTCAAGGTTCTCTCTCATCGAACTTCTGAAATGGTGGAGGGGTGCTCTTATTTGTAGAGCATATGGCACCCATGCGCCCATGGGAATCCCCATTGACGTATGGACGGAGGCCAACCAAATCCCATGAAATCAGGATCCATGTACCGACACAGCAGCGTGAAGCATGCCCCATTCTGACAGGGCAGTCCATGCCCGCGCTAGGGATGGACATCGGTTCAAACCAAACCGAGGTAATAAATATCGGTCATAAAACGAACCTGTTAGCCCAATGATTATATCATGTTTTTGAATATGGCTAATCAATTAAGTTTACCATAATGACATCACTAATATTCATGTAATCACTATTATATTGCTACCTAAACTTAGCATTGTCCTAATATTAGCATTGTCCTAAATGTTCTATATAATATTGTTATGCTTGTATCATATTGTTTTGTTCGTCTAACATGTACTTGTAGACATGTAATAAGCATGATCAAGTTTTGTCAAACTAGAACATATGCAATAGAGAATTATTGATGGGCCAAAGACGGCGTTATATAAGAAAATTTCTCTGAACCGCCTAACGACCGTCGTCAAGTAAAAAAGGCATCTTCAAAGTCTGCTCAAATATTTGAAGAAAGGCGTCATCAAAGGGCTCTTGGTTTTCCTATTTTATCAATATAATTTTTCATACTTATTGAGTCTAGGAATACGATATAAAATGCATCATACTGGCAAATAGGCTATCCAAGAAATATTTTCAAAATACCCTTTCATTTTGAAAACAAGCCCACTTACAAAAGCCCAAACTACTTCCTAACTGTTTGACTTTTTAAAAAGCCCAAAAACCCAATTTGCAAAAACCCTGACAGAACTCCAACAGAACTCGGCCAGAGTTCGGCCCGAATTCGGCCAGTTAGTGAACGTTGCTTTTTGAAATTGGTCTTCCTGCAGTTACAGATCCCAACGAGATTTTTTTATAGAGTTCTGCCCGAATTCTACCCGAATTCTGTCAGAATTCTATCTTTGGAAAAACTATAAATAGAGAAGGATTTCGATCATTTCCATTCACTCACACACCAATTCACTTTTATATCTCTTCTCTATAATCCTACTACTTCTTCCAAAGTGTTCTGAGCTATTCATTTTCAAATCCCAAGCCAGTTACAATCCTCTAGTCGATTTGCCAGTGCGGAACGGTCTAGAAGTTTCAGAGTGAATGTAATCAGAGGATTAATTGAAGATAGACACTTCACAATTGAAGTTGGTCGAGTACTTCGGATCAAAGCTCGTATTCTAGAAGTTGTAAGAACTTCGGATGAAAACTTGTGATAATTTTCCATAGTGGATTCAACTGGAAGCTAGAGTTCTTCCGACTGGACTAGTCCTCACAAGAGGGAAACCAGTATACATCCTTGTGTTTGCGTTTTCTCTCTACTCTCTACTTCTTATTTACATATCTGTGATACATATATTATGTAATCTTGTTACTAACATTTTTAAATAGTTAATTTTCGCTGCCTACTCTATTCACCCCCCCTAGAGTATTGCGCTTTACAACTCGTTCCTACAATCGGTCCTATAATTGGTATGAGAGCCAGTTCTCTTCATATAGGTACTGTTATCATACCAATTGTTCCTATAGAACCGCCATATTTAGAACCGAACGAACCGTTGTAAATGAAAACCAGACATGAACCGAACTGAAATAAATCGATTTGATTTTTTATTCAATTGGTTGATGGGCCTTGGGTTGATGGGCCGACCTATTACCAATTTATATTTAAAAAATTATAGATAAACAACTTCAATTTGCATACCAACAGCCAATTTCTAGGCCAAAATGGCCCATATTTTACAGTAAAAAATAATATATATTCTACTTTCTAGGCAAACACAATATCTCATCTGCATATTCCAATTACCAGGACCATATATTCCAGTTTCAACACAAAATTTCATCTATATATCCCAATTTACACTTACAGCCTACAGGTACATCCATATATGATATACTCCAGTTTCTAAGCCTACACAAATTTAACAAGAAAAGTTAAATCCCACAAAAAGATACATTCAAACTGCCAACTTCCAAGCAAAGACAGAGAACCATTTTAGAATAATATGGTTCAGAAGTCAATAGCTCCAAGCTAAGAAAGAGATCCCATAAAAAGTTGCATTCAAACTTCCAACTTCTAAATTTCCAACTTCCAACTTCCAAGCTATATGGCGGATAAAAAGCCTACATGTACATCCATATATGATACACTACAAGCAAGCAAAGTCATAGCTCCATTTTCCCATCAATTCTACCACCCTGCACAAAAAAGTGAAACCAAGAAGAAGAAAAAAAATATAATAATATGGCTCATATGGCTTATTTATGTATCATAGTATGATGCCATGTAGTATCAAATTACACTTTCTCAAGCCATATTCAACATTGCCACTTTCTAGTTTAATACGTTAGCAAAATTTTAAAGAAGAAGCCTTAAGTAAACTGGAAACAATAAATGAACAATTTATGCCACGCATTAAATTATACTTTCTCAAGCTTACAATGAGTGAGTAAATTCCTCTCCTTCCACGATTTATGCCGGATCCAAAATTTAAACATAACAAAGGGCCAGGGCTACCTAGGTTGGGTCCAAAATTCCTCTCCTTCCACGATTTATGAAAGAAAAGAACAAATTAATTAGGAAAAAATTATATTACATCAATAAATAACTGTAATAAATTTATAAATGAGAAATTTAAATAATGTATGACCAAAATAAAGGATTCCAAGTGATGAATAGCCAACCCCGAGAGATCTTGGTTAGATCTTGAAAATATAGGTTAGATCTTCACAGAAATAGGTCAGATCTATGTCAGATCTAGGCAGATCTAGTCAGAACTAGGTCAAATCGTATCGAGAGAGGCAGAATATACTCAACAGAGGAGAAAGAATCAAGATCGAGTCTTCTAAAAAGGCAGAAAAGACTAAACAGAGAAGAAGATGAAGGAATTTGGGCTTCGACGACTGGAAGTTGAGGGGAGCGACGGACTGGGGGGCGGCTCTCTCGAGCAGCAGCAGAAGTTCTGAAAGAGGAGGTGGATAGAGAGAAATGTGAACTAAATTTTCACTAAAATACCCAAAACATATTTGGAGAGGGATTTTTGGTAATTTAACAGCATATAATCGATTTTCGGTTCGGGTCAGGAACCGTTTACCAAATCCGTGACCTGAACCATTAACCGTTGATTTTATTTCTTTGCACCGATTATCGACCCGTTTCGTTCAAACCTGACCCTAACTTCTTAAATTGGTCGGTTTGGGTCGGTTACGGTTTAAAAACTGAATTTTTCTTACCTCTACCGTACGGTAACAACGGGATTTGCTCGTACGCTCCGAATACACATACGTCGCAGCACTCCGTATGCTACAGCGGAAGCACTGCTCCGTGTTGTGCACTGACAGCACCATGCACCTAACAACCACAGCGTAGGGCCACCATGGCATAGGACCGCTACGGCGTAGGGCCACTACGGCGTAGGACCACTACAGCTTAGAGCCACAACAGTGTATGGACACTACAGCGCATGGCCGCTAAGGTGCAGGGACCCTAAGACACATGGCCACAAAGACGCATGACTACAATGCGCTCGTATGTTCACCCTAGCTAGCAACCTTGCAAGCAACTCGCGCAAGAAAAGAGCGCATGAGCGCCATGCACCGATGCTGACGTGCTAAGTGAAACATGCATCATCAAAGCGCCACTTTGTGCCATTAGCTCAAGCCCGAGTCCGAGTCGCTAAGCCCCTACAGGGCTTAGCTCCTATGGATTCCAAAAGTGGGTGTTAAAACAAAGGTTTGTTCTTTATGATTTAACCTTACTTATCTAGGAACATTAACCCATATAGGCCACCTCACTCTATGTGCATACTCCAACACAAGCATAGCTACATATTGAGATATACACCATAGTAGTTTTTCAGTATGGGACTTGTCATGACCCGTACCCGCTTTTTGGGATACGAGTGCGTGTGCAAGCCAGCTACGTATCAAGCGGACTCCAGCCCAACTCAAATATGTATACGCTGTCCAGAATAGGATATCATGTCTAATATGGTAAGATAAACTATATCTCAATCCACAAGAATAATATAAAACAATAATGAACATTATGGTTTATGGTCTGCATCCCACTAGCATATATGTCCGATTAGACTCCAAAGAAATAACATGAGTCTATAAACTAGACTAACAAGCAGTATATATCATGATAAGAAATATAAAGCACGAAAGGATAATAAAGTAATATCACTAGCAAATACCTGGATCCTGCAGATGTAAACAACTATCATCATGATCAGCTAACTAACTACGTGCAATCAACTACCTGAAGAGATCATCAGGTCCTCAGGGGACTAGCAAGATATATAAAATATGCCTATCTAAAAGTTTATTATGTATAAAAAAATAAACAGAAAAGAAATAGAAACTGACAAGTGACTATGAAACATGGACACAAGAACAACTATGCATAAATGAACTGCTGGAAGAAAACTGGTGAACAAGAGATCAACGAATATCAAACCCTCGCCCCGAGTATGGACTCGTAGGTTTGAACAAAATCACCAACCCTCGCCCCGAGTGTGGACTCGCAGGTTAGTTCGAGACAAACACCCTCGCCCCGAGTATGGACTCGCAGGTGCAAACAGTCAACCCTCACCCCGAGTGTGGACTCGCAGGTTGAGAAAATCGAAACAAGATATAGCAGTTCAGTTATAACGCACTCATCATATGATACAATATGACTCAGTCAAGGTACATGTGAGGACAACTATAATATGAACTATAATTTCAAACCATGAACAATGACGGTATATGAACGAGACAACTAAACTAACATACATGATATGGAGAAGTGCATATAAACCCAATTTAGAGAAAATAAATAATGACATAAAAAAGAGAGGGAATATAAGCATGTAAATAAACTATAAGGGAGGCAAGGTATACTTGCTTGGTGGTAGCACGTAGAACCAACACTATCCAATCAGTCGACGAGCTACGAAAGTCAAACTCCCACAACAGTCTCTAAGGATAAAATAGATATTACCAATGTGTTCAGAATAGTCAAATTAGTTAGGATAGACTACCCATAAGTCCAACTCTGGACACAGAAGCAAAATGGTAATTTTTCGTAAAAATGATGTTCGTCGTTGAACCCACTTTGCACCGAAAAGCGTACAAGTATCTATGGTCTCTAAAGTCGTCAAACTATATGTCCACAGGTCTAGTTTGATGATACAAACTCAACCGTATGTCCAAAGTTGGATTCCGGCGGGCCGTTAACAAATTCGTACGTTGGATCGGGTTGCGGGCCCACCAAAATAGCGTTCCAGTCGACCTTCTCAGAATCGGACCAAACATGGCATACAGGACCAGAAAAATGATACGGTCCTACTAGCATAAGTTTCGTCTCGAGATGACGAGCATGAGAAAAGTAATTTTGACTAGTTTGCAAAGAGACCGATACGGGGTATCTCGACGGATACGCTTCGATTTCGTCGCGCACGCACAACGAAATCGAGTTCCGTCGAGTCTTACACATCGACAATATCCATACGCATCTTTCGATGCTCATGGGTTGTGACCATGTCGTCCTGTTTGTCGGAACACATGCCGTATCGGTGATTTTCATAAAGTTTCTACTGTTTTGAAAATGAGTTTTTGACAGTTTTGGAAATCAGTTTTCTCGACAGATAGTCGATCAATTTCCAATCTACAAAAGGTGTTCTAGATTCCTGTAGGTTGTCTTCTACTGTTTTCAATTAGATTCTTAAGTTGCTCAATGGTTCGACCGAAATCGGCCTTCCAATATAGGGTGCTAGACTACGAAACTGTTCTATTTTCGAATAATTATTCGCCAGTTTTAGCATCAATCCCTCGGAAAATCTAGGGCATTTAAATTTAAAATATTTAAAGGGGTTAAGAGTCGTATAGATAGTCTTCGTACCTAAAAATACGGATCTTAAAATGAAGAATCGAGCGCCAAGCAATCTCGGTGCAAAGTAGGGTGATCGAATGTTGCTCTTGTTGTGCTTTCTTTCTTGCGTTTACGCGCGCTGCTGTCGCCCTGGCCGGCCGACGATGCTCCGACGGTACGGTCGTGGCCGAGGTACGTGCACAGCTGTCATGAGGGCGAGGTTGGGGTGTTGGCGATATTAGGTTAGGGTTTGCTCTTCCTTTCTCTCTCACGCTATCTCTCGTTAACATATATATATACAGAGGATTTTTCTTTGGGTCGGGATCGGCTTCCAAGTGGGGGGCGGGTGATTTAGGGTTGGTTGGGTTCCTTTTCATTTTATTTTATTTTATTTTTTCTTTTTCTTTTATATCTATATATATATATATATAGACACCTAATATATATGCATAACTATATATAGATATATTTAACAAATGTATGTATACATATAGACTAATACATTGATGCACATATTTGGTAAATACCAGGAGTATTTATAGAAATATTATAATAAAATAACCAATTAGTTGTATATATATGTATATCGTTAATTCAATTTAGAGAAATTCATATAAATATATCTATTGGTATATACTAAATCCTAATCTTTGTATATTGTGAATACACTTATATACATGAGTTTTATGTAGCTTAAAAAATCCCAAAATCTGTTAAAGCAGTTTAAGAAAATGTTCATCGTATATCCAAATAAATAACAATGTAATAATAATAATTTATTTTATATTTATAATAAATATTTAGGAAAATATTTATTAGCTATTCAAATAAAATATGAAAATATATATGTGCACAATAAATATACACCTACATGGACGCCGTTGGTCGCACTACATGGCTACATGGGCTTGGGCTCGGTTCGGTCCAGTTCGGGCTAGTTTGGTACAACCGGGTTTCCTAAAAGTTCAACAATCTAATTAATAGTTAATTAATCGTCTATAGGGGTTAAGTCGCAACATTGACTGGTTTTCATAGTTAGAACACACATATGGCTTGGCCTTCCCTACCTTGGCTATACACTAGTCAAAGCACGCAACTGCACTATCCGTGCCATAATTTTTAGTCATCTGGCACTCTAAAACTTAACTATGACTAAGGCATTCTATCGTAATAACTATTTAATTAAATATTTATAAAATTCTAAAAATCACATTTAATTCAAATAAATAAAAAAATCAAAATTTCGGGAAGAGAGGTTACAAATCTACCCACCTTAAAATAATTGCATCCTCAAAATTTAAGGAAAAAGTTCATCAGTGATGATAAAAGACGGGGTCCCACTAGCTATCAATTATTCTCACGGTTATTTCGTAACTATAAATCCTCGAGGACTTCTACCCACCTTTGAATCAACCCATATGACACAAGAACATAGTAATTGGGATTTTCTCAATATTTTAAAATGTAAATCTAATATTCAAAATTTGTCTTCAAAAAAAAAAAATTCCAATACATTTTTTTTCCATCCAATCGTACTATATTATTTTTCTTCTTCTTAATTTCTTTCCTCCTTTACTAATTGCTAAATAAGCACATTCATCTTCATTAATCCTTGATTTTATCCAATTCTTCTAACACTAATTACCATAAATTTTTCATTACCATTTACAAATACCATAAGATCATAAAACTTTGAAAAAATTAAATCTTATTTCACTAAAGGGTTTCCCTAACCATTGTTTACTAATAATTTAGCCTCTAGCAATATAATCATCATAATTCCAGTCTGCTAACTTTCATCAATACTTTCAACAAAAAAATTTTGATCACCAAGAACAAAATGGGTGATTTGAGAACATATACCTACCCTAACTCATACTACTCCATCAAAACTTCAGATTCTCACTAGATTTTATCTTTTAAAGATTTTTTTATACCAAATATAGTAAGCTTCATCAATATTCTTCACAATTAACTAACCACCAAGAATAAGTTTGCTAGAATATCTACCCACCTTTGGTCACACTACCCCTTCAAACACATGATGTTATAACATTTTATAACCTTGCACACTAGTTGCAAAATTACTACCAATAAATATCTATGGCATATGGCATCTCCAATCCCATTCTATTTATCAAGCAACCAAAATTCAATAATCAACTATCTTACACTATAACTTAAGAATTTTTTATAAATTCTAGACAACACGATCATTCGCCACTCCGAAATAGGAAGGGACAAGAATCAATGGTACGGAAAGGCAAGGAAGAACAATTGAGAGCAAATACAAAGTTTTAAGGACGGTAGAGAAATTTTTAAGAGAATTTTCAAGGCAGTATGGATTTTATCATATTGGCATGCTTTTATCTGTATAATTACATAACCGATACGATATGCTCTGACCTGTATGGGCCACCAAAACATTTGTCATGACCCATATCCGCTTTTCGGGATGCAAGTTCGTGTGCAAGCCAGCTACGTATCAAGCAGACTCCAGAGAAATAACATGAGTCTAGAAACTAGGCTAACAAGCAGAATATATCATGATAAGGAATATAAAGTACGAGAGGATAACAAAGTAATATCACTAGCAAATACCTGGATCCTGCAGATATAAATAACTATCATCATGAACAGCTAACTAACTCCGTGCAATCAACTACCTGAAGAGATCATCAGGTCCTCAAGGGACTAGCAAGATACATAAAATATGCATATATAACATTTTATCATGCATAAAGAAATAAACAGAAAAGAGACAGAAACTGACAAGTGACTATGAAACATGGACACGAGAACAACCACGCATAAATGAACTGCTGGAAGAAAACTGGTGAACAAGAGATCAACGGATACCAAACCCTCATCCCGAGTATGGACTCACAGGTTTGAACAAAATCACTAACCCTCGCCTTCAGTGTGGACTCGTAGGTTAGTTCGAGACAAACACCATCGCCCCGAGTATGGACGCGCAGGTTAGTTCGAGACAAACACCATCGCCCCTAGTGTGGACTCGCATGTTTATTCGAGACAAATACCATCACCCCGAGTGTGGACTCGTAGGTTGAGAAAATCAAAATAGGATATAGAATTTCAGTTATAATGCACTCATCCTATAATACGATACGACTCAGTCAATGTACATGTGAAGACAACTCTAATATGAACTATAAAGTCAAATCATGAACAATAATGGTATATAAACGAGACAACTAAACAAACATACATGATATGGAGAAGAGCATATAAACCCAATCTACCAGAGAAAATAAATAATGACATTTGAAAAGGAGAGGAAATATAATCATGTAAATAAATTTATAAGGAAGGCCAGGTATACTTGCTTGGTGGTAGCACGTAGAACCAACACTATCCAGTCAGTCGAAGAGCCACAAAAGTCAAACTCTTACAACAGTCTCCAGGGCTAAAATAGATATTACCAACATGTTCAAAATAGTCAAATTAGCTAGGATAGCCTACTCATAAGTCCAATTCTGGACACAGGGGCAAACGGTAATTTTGGGTCAAAATAATGTCCGTCGTTGGACCCGCTTTGTACCAAAAAGTGTGCCAGCACCCACGGTCTCTAAAGTCGTCAAATCATATGTCTACAGTTCCGGTTTGATGATGTAAAATCAATTGTTTGTCCAAAGTTGGATTCTGGCGAGCCGTGCATAAATTTGCCCGTTAGATCGGGTCGTGGGCCCGCCAAAATAACGTTCCGTTCGACCTTTTCAGAATCGGACCAACCTTGGCATATAGTACCAAAAAATGATACAGTCCTGTTGGCATCAGTTTTGTCTTGAGATGACGAGCGTGCACAAAGTAATGACTAGTTTGCAAAGGGCCGATACGGGGTATCTCGACGGATATGCTTCGATTTTGTTGCGTACGCACAACGAAATCAAGTTCCGTCGAATTCCACACGTCGACAACATCTATACGCGTCTTTTGATGTTCATAGGTTGTGACCACGTTACTCGATTTGTCTGGGCGCACGTCGTATCGGTAATTTTCATAATAGTTCTACTATTTTGAAAATAGGTTTTAACTGTTTTGGAAATCAGTTTTCTCAACAGATAGTCGATCAATTTACAATCTACAAAAGGGGTTCTAGAGTCCTATAGGTTTTCTTCCACTGTGTTTAATTAGATTCTTAAGTTGCTCAACGGTTCGACCGAAATCGACCTTCCAATATAGGGTGCTGGACTACAAAATTGTTCTGTTTTCGAACAATTATTTGCCAGTTTTGGCGTCGATCCCTCAAGAAATCTAGGGCATTTAAAATCAAAATGTTTGAAGGGTTTAAGAGTTGTATAGATAGTCTTTGTACCTGAAAAGACGGATCTTAAAATGAAAAACTGAGTGCCAAGCAATCTCGGCACGAAGTAGAGTGATCGACTGTTGCTTGCTGTGATCTGTTTCTCGCGGTTGCGCGTGCTGCTGTCGCCGTGGCCAGCCGACGATGCTCCGGCGGTGCGACGGTGGCCGAGGTGCGTGCGCAGCTGTCATGGGGGTGAGGTTAACTATGCCAGAATTCATGATTATTGACGGTCCAGAACCGTCGTAAATTTTAATTTTCGACGGTTTTAGACAGTCGGATGGTCCATTAAAAATTGTACCGCAGTAAAAAATAACGACGGTTTGGAACCGTCACTGTGTAGTAAACTAAACTACAGATCTAGACTGTCACAAATTAATTGACGGACTATAGCCGTCAAATAACCTGTGAACGTTTTTGTATCCTTTGAGACGGATATGATCTATCATTTTTCTGCAAATTTAATTAAAAAAATATAAACAAAATATATAAAAAAACATATAGACAACTCCAATCATTCAGTAACATATTGCATATAGACGAGTCCAATTATGCAGTAACTTGAATCGATATTTGCATATAAACAACATGAATAACTCAGAATTATCACCAACTCCAATCACTTAGTATATAAACAACTGATATTGCATTTAAGCAAACAATCAAAATTTGTAGTCATAAATATTCAGAATTTTTCCTGTACACAACATTCAAAAAAGAGAGTAGTACTACTACATAGTTTTGCTTAGTACTAAAACTAGATAAACAAAAAACTAATTGCATAACTTCACACCCTAATATGTTGAACAAATACTTTTTGCCTATTAATCAAGTTGCAAAGCATAATATCTCCAAGCTTCCCATCTCCGTCAAACAAATCTGCCTCTTTGTTAAATACTTCGTCGAGAATGATATTATAAGTGTCTTCATTTGGTGGAGCATCAATGTTCAAACGTCCAAAAGCAACATGTTTTCTTTTGAAGTCTTTTAGAAAATATGTTTTAGGAAAGGTAGATTGATCAGGTGTCTGCATCCATCAAAACAAAGAATAAAAATAACATTAAGTATTTCAAAATATATATAAGTATACTTGTAAGCATAAGCACGACATACGTGATATAATTAAACAATGAACTTGCTTAATTTGGAAGAAGCACAAAGCATTATGTAGAAAGGAGCATAATTGATAAAAATTGGGCTTGACCTCAACAACAAAATTTCCAACACTAGGAAAGCATTACTCTCCATAGTTGCACAGTTGCCCAGGTCAAAAAATGTGGGTTTTAAATTTTTATCAATCTCTGTTGTATTTCATAGCAAAAAATGATTATTATGTACTCTATCATTGTTGTACGAATTTGAAGATCAAAGAAATTTCTAGTTGATAAGGAGACTCAGTGAAAAACCTACATGCTTCAATTACCAATGCTAAATTTTAAAACTCCAAATAGGAAATTTATGCTTATATAGAAATATGGATTTGTTAGATATCACAAATTAAGATAACATGAAATATATATGGGAACTGGAATCCTCTAACCGACGTTTCGGATTTCACAATGTCACGATTGCATCCCATTCCTTAAGTTCCCCAGACTTATCGTAACCAAGCAACATCTACTAAGTTTTCATAACTTTACTACTTCAAACTAAGAAAACTACTTGGATGATTGCTTACAGAGCACTAAATGGCTTACTTTGCAGTATAGGCCATTTGGTAGGTTAAGTTCTTCAAGTATGTATCACCTTACCTCTGCTGTTGAACACTATGGATTATATAAGTTCTTCAAATTGCAGTATAGGCCATTTATTAGGTTAAGTTCTTCAAATTGTACTAGAAAACTACAAACAAGTCTTACTTGAAAAATGAAACAATAAGCATTCAATGATATCCTTCATAGCTTCTAAGCTGTAATGGAATCTCAAGACAATTATAAAAATAGATGGTGATGTCCAAGTATGATAATAGAAGGATATCATTGAATGCAACTAGTGTCCTCACTAACATAGGAATTGCAACAGCAGCAGTCCAGTGCATTTCTGTACTGTGCATCACTAGTGAGCAGTTTTTACTGCACTAGTGTGCAGTTTTGAGGTAGTAACAGCAAGATTCTGTTGTGCAAGGTATTGGGGATCTTCATAGGATCATGTACAGCAGCATGTACATATTGAGTGTAAGAGAGTGAGTTATATGAGTATTGTGTATGTGTTTATATATATATATAATATATATTTTATATATATATATATATATATATATATATATAATGGCTGGTCCCAGAGTGGGCGACTGGGTCTCCCTATCCCCTTTCTTCGTTTTGGGGTGGTGGACGGGGCCGGTCAGCCCCTCCGGCGCCGCCGGGTGGCCGTGGCACCCCCCTCCTTCCTTCCTTCGGTGTTTGCCCCACTCCAGCTCGCCGTCCCAAGGCGTGGTCTCCCCCGCTATGGGGGACCTTTCCCTCTCTCGCCGGGGACTCTCTGTCGCGTGGCAACCCCCCTCCCCCCCCCCGTCGGAGCCGTCGTCGCCCCTGGCGTCGTCGGTGCAGGAGACGGCCGACCGGTTCTCTCCCTCTAGCCCTCCTCCCAGGAGTCTCCTTGTCCCCCTCACTCCTCGGCCCCCCGCCGGGCACCCCCATCGCCTCGTCCGAGGTGCAGCCTCCCACCGGCCCGACGCTCCCTCCATCTGCCGTCTCTCCTGCGGGACCGTTCCCTGCCTTGGCCGCGGCCCCCGAGCCCCTCTCCCTAAGGCGAACCCCCTTGCTTCAGGCCTCGACCGCCCCGGTACCCTCTTCCCCGACCCTCGGCTCCTCCTTCCTCGCTGCGCGCTCCTCGGCTCCTCCTCCCCGTTCTCCAGCGTCGTGCCCCCAGCCGGAGGTCCCCGCAGTTACCGCTACCCTCCCCTCGGCGGATCTAGCAGCCCTCTTCCCTTCGCCGGCAGCTGCCCGGCTGCCATTTTCCCAGTATGCCTGGGCCGCCCCTCGTCGGTGATCGGCCCCCCGCGCGCCGGCTGGCCGCCCTCCCCGCTTCCCCCCCTCAGCCGGCTGGCCGTACTCTCCTCTTCCCGGCATCACCCCCAAGCTCACCGCCCTCTCCTGGTGATCCCTTCCTCTCCGGCTCCCCGTCTCTCCCTCCCTCTCCAGGCGGTCCACCACATGCAGCTCGCGCGCTGGTCACGAGCCCCCTCGGGCGGGGCGTGCATGGGCCGCCCGGCTCCCCTACCCCCCGATGGGTCGCTCTTCCTTCTCCCGGCAGCCCCTCTCCGGGTTGCGTCCCTCCGTCTCCCCTCGCCGTGGCACCCCCTCCGGCTCCACCGGCTCGCCGTGGCCCCCCATCTCTCTCAGGCTCCTTCGGCTCGTCGTGGCCCCCCCCCCCACGTCACTCCCACGTCACTCCCCAGCCGTGGACTCTCCCCCCCGACTCGCCGACGATGTGGCCCCTCCTCTTCATGATGGCTGCCGTGGACTCTCCCCTCCGAGTCGCCGGCGATGGCTGCCGTGGACTCCCTCCCCGGCGATGTGGCCCCTCCCTGATGCCACTCCCCCTCCCGGCCCCTCGGGCTCCCCTCCCATCCCCTCTGGCGAGTGTGGATTCCCGAGGCCCTAGGGCTGCCGCTCGCCTCTCCGGGCTGTGTGCCTGTTGGGCTGCGCGTCCGCTTCGGACAGAGAGACCCCTCCGGGCCCCGAGCCTCCTTAGGCCCCGCACCCCCACGTGTTTCCATCGGGCTACGTGGGCTCCTCCCGCCCCCCTTTTTAGTGTTTTAGTGTTTTTGAGTTTCGAATTTCGAACAGCGTTCGAGATTTGCTTTTGCTGTTCCTGTTCTGCTTTCAATAAATTTGTTGTTTTCTGTTAAAAAAAACATAAAAATAAAAATAAAAATAAAAATAAAATATATATATATATGTATATATATATATATATATATATATATGTTGTGTTATAGTGATATATGTGATGAGAGGTAAGAAGAGTATCAGTTGAGGTGTTTGATCAGTAAAGGTAATGAGGGAAGGGTCATGAGTGAGTATTCAAGTATAGCTTAAGTTGTTCATGGACTCATTTTCCTGATGCTTACTAGAGATGTAACAGAATTACCTATTTCTTATTTGTAATTTGGTAATTTGGTAGGTTAAGTTCGTCAAGTATAGGCCTATTTACCTAAGAAGTATTACGAAGCTCTCATACGGGCTGACTTGATGACGTAGCATTAGCCTTTTGCATGAGTTTTGATGACGTAGCATTAGCCTTTTGCATGGTATTGCTTATTATATACTGCACAATATCTGAAGGAAACATCATTATTGGAGAAAAGTTTCTGTTTCCAGTTTGTACCTGTTTCAGTTTATGTTTTTAGTTTGTACAAGTTTCCAGTTTGAACCAGTTTGTACAAGTTTCCAGTTTAACATTGGATATCCATGCACTGATATCCATCACTGGAGTATTTTTCCAAGTACTCAACTTTAACATGTGGAAATTTGGACTGCGATAAAGTATTACACAGAGCTCTATCAAGTGTACACAGCCTTGCAGCACTCCAGAAAGAGCAGCTAGGAAGCAAAAGTGGAGTAGATGCAAGGTATATTGCTTGATGCTAACATGCTTGCTGTGGACTTGTGCACCCATACAATGTTTTAAAATCTTCAAAAACCAATAAACTAGTGCAATAGCATACTGGTGATATAGTTGGAAATTAGTGGCAAAACCATAGCTTTCATTCAATTTGTATCATGAGTATCAAATTTCTGAACTACACTAGAAAGGTAATTCTTTCAGATGAAATATATGACTAATCCCTACATCAAAGTTCTGTAACTTCAGTTTTCTGGTATATTGCTTTAAGAGGTGAGAACCCTTAATGTAACTTAACTTCCATAAACATGAGCCCTATATGCTACAGTACCCAAGAGAGTAGCAGCAGTGTTAAAAAGTCATATCTACAAGAAGAGAATTAGTAACAGAGGTCAAAGCTCGAGGATGCATGATCAGAAGCATCAGTAGAGTCGATAAACCTGGACACACAACCAAAACCAGTAATAATAAATGACCAAGAAACTTCAGGCAGATGCGTAGAGATTAAGGATACCATTTTGACCTGGGATCCTAGTCGGTTTTACCCGAACTAGACTCAAACCCTCCTATGGTGGGTACGTGCAACCGTGTCGAGGAAGTATCATGTCTAGTGCGTGTCGAGGAAGTATGTTTTTTTATCAACAAGAACGTGCCAAAATCACTTTCGTTATGTTTTTTTGATCCTTTGGACCTGAACATTGAACAAGCAATATCAGACAACCGTGTCGAGGAAGTATCATGTCAAGTGCGTGTCGGAACATATACGAACACCACATATATAGTCCTTCCGAGTCACCATATCTTGTTATGAACAATAATACAGAGATAATGAAAACCAATATTTATATTTTTAAGGAGAGATTATCAATCCAACTATCCACCAAATTTAACTAATTTACCTCCTCCACAATATTTGCCCTGCTGAAGCTACTTTCCAGATACCCTCCAAATACGAGAAGGCAAGAAATGGAAATTTTAAACTAATTCTTGACCACTTGGGTATGTTTTGTTAATTTATTCATTTATGGTGACCTACTTTGTCCTAATTTAATTGGGTGACGGCCGGGGAGAGGAACCCACAATTTCTTAAAGCCAATTTTTGTGGTTATACTTCACTCGCTTTATTTAATTCAAAGCATTGATCATTGTAAGTGGTATTGTTGGTGTCCTCGGTATTTATATGATCCCCCACTTCCTTTCTATGAGAGAAATTCTGGTACCACTACTAGTGAATCTCCACAACTTAGATTGAAGCACTGGCAAATATTGCACTGAATTGCCAAGATGGTCAAGAGATGCTTCATATTTTGATCCACTCGATACATTTCTGTAACAGTGGTTTTGATTGTGTTAATCTTATTTTCTGCAGATTCTCAGAAAGCATCATCAAGTAGGGACCTTCTTTCCTTCCAAAATGTTGTGTGTGTGTGTGTGTGTGTGTGTGTGTGTGTGTGTGTGTGTGTGTGTGTGTGTGTGTGTGTGTGTGCCTATGTTGTGATACTTGGCTTCTGCTAGTGTATGCGTGTCTGGGTCATGTCTGTGTCTGAGTGGGAGGAAAGGGGAGTGTCAGAGAAGCCGTCGTGGCTTGAAACCTTAAACAAGTCTGGTGTTGGTGGACCTTTCTTCCGAACTGCTACACTTTTTTTTTGGCATGTAGATAGGAAGAACAAGTTCAAAAATACTACTGTTTAGAGGGACCAAATGAATTTGATAGAGTGGCTTCCTAGTAATCGTATTATTGTGTTCTGTTCATATTGTTAACTTTGGCACTATGATTCTGTACTTGGGTATGTTTTGTTAATTTATCATTGATGTACGCGGAAGAATTTTTCCACGGTTTATTCTAAAAATGAAAAAAAAAAATCCTATCGAAACATACTTCTTTTTTGAGATAAAATAAATCTACATTTCTATTGTCAGTCTATCTAGTAGCAGGAAAGTTGTGTGGTACCTGATAAAGAGTTTGCTACAATAGTTACTGTTTGTGCTTACCTTGTAACCTGACATGAATGGAGTCTAAATGTTGCTTGGGCACGGGAAGATGGTGTCTCGTATCTGTGTCCATATATGTGTCCGTATTTGTGCAACATAAGTAACTACCTTGTACCTATTTGAAAATATTTATATCCCGTATTTGTATCATGTCCTTACCGTATCAATGATTGTATACTCCGTATCTGTGTTCGTAATTATACAAATACTCCATATATGTGTTCGTATTCATGCAACATAGATGGTAGATGTAGAGTGAATTTTAGATTAAAATTTTAAAGTTACCAATTAAAGATTTGGTATTTACCTAGCCGAGGGGACGTCAAGGAGAAGTAAAATGGAATGATACAAGGCTCTGTAATTTTATCTCCATTTTTCGACCACCATTTGCAACTCTGGAGTCAATACTGATCCTTAAAGTGGATTAATCAAGCAACCAATTATGATTTTTATGGACTTACGATGCAGAGCTTATAATCTCCATTGGATTATTGTTAGGGACAAAAAATTGTTTCTCTAATTATAGCACAGAGCATACTTACCTCGTTTGTCTTTATGGAAATTGAATTTGAGACTAGGAAACACGGACATTTGAAAGAAATCTTGGCAGTGCTGTGTTGGACATGTATCAGACATATTTGTCACAACTTGAAGACTCCAAAATACACTACGACACACCAAAATAGGGGCCGTATCCATGTGGATGTGTCCTTACCATGTCATGGTATCAGTGTTCGTGCAATATAGATTTTAGAACATTAAAACATGTAAATAACAATGATCATATATAATGCAGGTTTATGGAGCCCCTGACATCAAAGATACCTATGATGGTGATCGAAGGGAATCACGAGATCGAAGCCCAAATTGAAATTGTTGAATGCCCAATGGATCTCTTCAGCATCAGAGATAAGGTGAGAAGAATGGAGTACATAAATCTTTGAAAGAGTACCATAGTATCAGTTTGTGTCTTTGAAAGAGTAAACATATACTGTTACTACGGAAACTAATATTGTAGTCAAAGAGTATCAGTTTCTAAGAAACCTAGCTTCAGTTCCCAGTTTTAGTTTTTACAAAACCCAGTTTCATGTTGTACCATAGTACAAAACCCAGTTTCAGTTTGTCTCTGAAAGAGTAAACATATACATGTCAAAGTGCTAGCAATATACTTCAATGGGTAAATTAAATCCCAAAGCATCATAAAATTTATTAGAGATTAGTGAAATAATTACCCGATGGATTAGAAGTGCTTCCTTGGCACCTGCTGGAATGATCTTCATTATTAGACTCATCATCTATGTCAACATCCTCTCTATGAACTTCATCTCTACTAGATGGAGCTCCATCTCCTGACATCATGAAACTAAAATACCAAAAACATTTGTCAAATAAGATAGAAAATAAGAGCATCAAATTTCAATTTATGTGAGCAACATTGTTAAAAAAAGGATGAAACAAAAGTAGATACTACAAAAGACATTATTTAACTTTTTTTTATTAAAAGTCAATATGGAGCTACATGGCATCAAAATATAATAACAAAGAAACTTTTAATTCTGTACAAGATCATTAATCTTCTTTATCTTCAAAATTATCAATAAATTGAGATAATGTAGCTTCATCGGCAGCTCCAATGAAAACAAATGGATCTTCATAAGCATCGACATCATGACTTAATTTTTTTGGAGATTCTAAAACATGCCAATTATCCCTTGTTTCATTTTTGCAATAGAAAACTTGAGTTGCTTGAGAAGCATGGATAAATGGTTCGTCCTCTTCACTCGTATTTCTTTGGAACCTCCCAAAATTGACAAAAACTAAATTTGTTTCAGGATCCACCACACATCCATTTACTTTATCTTCTAAACACACCCAATCACAATCGAAGAGTGTTTCTTTGAAATCATAATAATCCAATTCAAGCATTTGTTTGACAATGCCATAATAAGTCATGTCATCATCCTTAAAGTTGGTATCACTAACTCTTGATCTAAAAGTTCCTGTAGCCTTCAAAGCGACCCCACTATTTTGTGTGGTTAAATTCAATTCTGAATCAGCTGTATAAAAAATATATCTAAGAAGACGATGCCCATTCATCCTCTTATTTCATAGAAATAGAAGACGATGCCCACCATCCTCTTATTTCATTGAAATAGAAATGTCTAGTTATTTTAGTCATTGGTCATTGGTCATTTATAAATATGTTATTTCTCCTGAACATCAGTTATATTAGATATATGTAAGTAGAGGGGAATTGCAGTATTCATTCCATGTCGGATGAGATATAGTTTGATTCTGACCATTCATAAATATGTCATTTCTCATTTCATTTATGTTCGGGTTGGAATGAAAATTGGATTGTGCATTCTAATTGAAGCATAACTTGGTTCATTAATATATTATAATTTATTTAATAATGTTGGGATCTTAAAATCCAGAAGTATCCTTGTAAACATTTTTTCCGTCAAAGAGGCTTGAAAAAATTGACTTTAGGTGGACGATGTGTTGATCGATCAACAAAATGCAATGAATGAGACCAACAAAATTGACTTTAGGTGGACGATGGATGAGACCAACTCATGAGAGGAGGAAGAGGATCAAGGTGGAGTAAATTAAAACAAATTGCAATTTGACAATATCACATGGACTGAAGTTACAGATTGAGATGTTCAGATTTCAAATTTAATATAAATAAAATAATGCAAAAGAAAATCACACGATATGGAAACAAAATAAAAATATGGTATAAAACCAATGCTGCCTCCTCCCCCACACGAGTTCGTGTCCGCGGTCGACTCAGGCGCAATGGCTCCCTCCTCCGTTCGGCTGCTCCTTGACCGGCGACAGAGAGGAGCTGACCCACATGAGCTGGTGTCCGTGTAGAGAAGACACACATCAATCCAACCTACTTTTTTTTAAACAGAAGAAAAAATCAATAGACAAAGCTCTGATTGGAGAAAAAAAAATCAAAGATGCAGATCCAATTTAGAGTAAAAAAACACACCCAAAAAAAATCGAAGTTGCATGATCCGATTAGAAAAAATCAATAGCGGAAAAAAACAATAGCGTGAAAGACTATCAAGAGGCTCTTTATACCCATAAAATCTGATTGCAAAAAAAACTAGAAGGATTACTTACAGTGGAGAGAGAGGAAGATTAGAGGATTTTTTTTGCTTTGACTTTCTTTTGATTGAAAAAATTTTATGAGAGGAGAGAGAGGAACATGAGAGGGGGAAAAAGTGTGCGAAAACAAACGGCGCCAACTTTAGCGCTAAAATTTTTAGGGATTATGTTTTGATGGGTTTTTTTTTAAAGGAAACGACAAATTCGGTCTGTTGAGACCATAGCTACGGTTAAGGTCCATCATTTTTGGTAAATATAAACTGTCAAAAAGGGGGAAAATTTGGTGTAGTGGTTGGGGTGTTGGCGATATTAGGTTAGGGTTTGCTCTTCCTTTCTCTCTCACGCTATCTCTCGTTAACATATAAATATTCAGAGGATTTTTCTTTGGGTCGGGCTCGGCTTCCAGGTGGGGGGTCGGGTGAGTTAGGCTGGGCTGGGTTCCTTTTCATTTTATTTTATTTTATTTTATTTTATTTTCTTTTCTTTTTCT